>OY987217.1:24555050-24585050 GCA_963920805.1 Primula vulgaris | reverse complement strand
TCATGCTTATCTTTCATTCATCCATTCAGTAACGCCTCAAAAGAAAGGAAACCCTGCTCATCTTGAGCCATAGGCGTGGACGTAGGAATGAATAGGCATGCATACGGCCTTGCACTATACTGGAATTATGCCCCGCCCTTACTATTGAGCTTTGCTCCTGCTCGAAGCGGTTTACCTCCTTCCTATATTGGAGAGGTCGACTCCATGCACCATCAAAGACCTGGCATTTCGACCTCCCCCCGCATAAGGCTCTTTTCTGTTATCTTCGTCACGACCTAAGCCTCATTCTTTCTATCATACCGTTTTCACGTTTGAGTTCTTTACATGTACGTACAATTACGGCTAACAATCAAAAAGTTTCGATCATCCAATTTGGTTAGAAAGGCTTTGATGACTCATATTAGGTATGAACAGAACTTCGATAGGCGAGCCAAGCGAGTCGGCCAGCATCTCTATCCGAGAAGGAGGGAGTGGGTTGTTCAGGTCTCCCACTACACATTAAGAAAGTAGCCGAGAGAATCCTACAGAAATTAAGGCGACGATGAATACTTCTGTGGAGGGGCTACTAAAAGAGAGAATCAAAGGATAGCTCGTCCCTGAGAAGACGAGTGGACAAAGATGTCTTCGTCGTGATTGCTGCGCAAAAAACCGGCCTGGATGACAACGGTGCTGAACTTCTAAAACCAAGCTCGAGGAGCCTGTTTTAGACCAATTTAATAAAGAAAGGGCCAGAAAATAAAACCATAGATGACGGAGTAGCTATACCAGGTGGAGGCTGCATATATATCTCCTCATAAAAATCTCCGTTAAGAAATGAATTCTTCACATCAAGCTGAAACAACTGCCAACCACGAATCGCTGCAACTACGATCAAGGTACGTACCCATCTTGGCTACTGGTGCAAACGTCTCCTCATAATCAACACAATACTCCTGAGACCCTTAGCTACTAGACGGGCCAACTAACGCTCCAGAGAACCATCAGAGCGGGTCTTAACTTGATAGACCCAACCACAACTGATCCTGAAAGAAGAGGAATTAAGTCCCATGTCTGATTCTGCTGTAGTGCTGCCAGTTCTTCAGCCATTGCCTGCTGCCATGCCAGCAAGGCGGATTCTCTCTTTATAGGACCTTTTTAGGAGGGGGTTCATGATAGGAGTGAACAGTTGCCAGAAAGGGTCTGTGTTTATGGGTCAAAGTCTCATCTCATAATCAGCAAAACGAGCAGGACGAACAGACAGGCGAGTACTTGGGGCACGACGTACCTGGGTGCCATATGCGGATCAGCCTCCTAGGAAGGTGCTTCAGTCGGGGCCGGAGTCGGGGAAACTGGCTCTGGATCAAGAACTTTATCATGACACACTATCAGAGGCTGCTCAGAGTCCCTGCGAGAGGGGACCTGGGTAAGTAGAGGTGGGGAATCAAGAGCAGGGGTGGCGAGGGGGTGGGAAAGCTCTCACATCTGCTGGACCAGGCTCAAGGCGATGGGACAATTCAGTAAATAGCCGAATTGGCATCAATTGAAAGAAGAAATGAACGGATAGGAAATGGAGATATAGGCCACGAACTCCCTTTCTCGAGTCACTCATCCGATCGTTAACGACTCCTTCTTTTCTAACCACTGCTTTCCTTCCCCTATGTTTTCATGCAGAAACCCGACACCGCTCTTTGATGCTGCATATTGTCTGCTAGCTCTCTTAGCTTCTCTCTTCGTCGACTGAGAGCTAAGCGGTACATAGAACTAGTCCGTACCGCTCTTACAGCCGCTTCAAAGCGATGCGAGAACACTGCAGCTTACTTCCTCTCTCTTCAAGCTGCTTTTTATTCCTTACTTAAGACAGTTTACCCTCGATTCTTAGCATCCTGCCTTTAAAGAGACGATTCTCGATGCTTTGAATAGCCCTAGTTTCATACGGGAATTGGAACATCACTTACTCGAATCCCTCAATCCAGACTTCCTTCAAAGAAGAGTCCTTCTCGAAGAGCAGATGTGGCATTTTTTTATTATACGATAAAGCAAAAGATCGAATTCGTTCACTGGTAAAGAAGAATTCCGAGTCGATTTGGTCTAAATCCTTTCCTTTATTCTCGCCATCTCCGTTGGCAAGTCAAGTCTCATCCCTAGCTTGGCTACATTACTATATTCACTAGGCTATGATTCGATCTCGAAAGAGTGAAGATCAGGATTGGATGTTGTTCCAATCTCTCTGATCTCATAATCCAATTCACCGTAGATCGTTGATTCGCGTGCTTTGCTCGGGCAATGATTCCTATTATTTTAAATTTTTTTTTCCCATTCTATTATATTGTTCACAGAATCTTATTAAAAAAAAAGAGCCCTAGCTAGCTCCCGGTGACCTAGCAGGGGACGCATCAATAGCTGCAGACGCAGAGGAATGAATTCTAGAACTAGTGGGAGGACTTTGCCAAGAGAAAGAGTAGTGAAAGAATTTAGAGAAAGCAAGGTCTTCCTTATTATAAATAGCATGCACAGGATAGAGAGAAGAGCTTATCCCCAAACTCCAATACCCAAACCTTTCCGTCATAGTCTTTGCTGAGCTTCTTTCATCCAGTACTTAGCCTCAGTTTTTACTCTTCTTTCTTTCCCTATGAAAGAGGATAGGGGGAAGTCTTGTTTAGGCTTTAAAGCTTTAAAGAAGGGATTAAGGGTTGGTTTAAAGAGAATAAGGGAAAATGGAAAGCTTTCTATTTCACGACTCTCGTTTGGCGCAGGGTTTAGGCAATAGACTTCAAAGACAGGATGGAGTGCCGGGGGTTGAGAGTTGGCAAGTGAAATTGCTTTAGAGAAGAAGTGAGATGTGAGAATGAAACGGAAATCTCTTTTATACGAGAGGTTGTTGGAGCATCACCATCCGGCGATAGGATACTGGAGATGGGTTCGATTCCCTTGAACCTTATGTCTAATGCATTTCGCATAGCCCTTTCTTTCTTGGGCAATTGAATCAGGAACCGGTGCAGAAGATAAGAGGTTTTTATTCCCTTACCTTGGTTCAGTCCTTGAAGCTCTTATTTGTTACAGTTTAAGGTCCAGCCCAGACTTATTTTCCTTCTAGGCTTCTAGTAGCCCTTGCTCCACCAAGAGAAAGCCTAAGAGAAGCCCACTTCGGAAGCCATTTGACCATGAGTTCACAGCTTAGGATCAGAAGGAAAGATCCAATCCCGTCTTTAAAGCAATAGTCTACGACTCCGCAGCTTGCTTAGGAGAGCTCCTTTGTTATTTTTGTTCTACCGGGATCACAAGCCCTAGTCCCAAGCTAAACAGCATAGCATATTCATCTGCACCTGAAAGGAGAGGGATGAAGTGAGCAAGAGCTTATTTTATTGTTGCTTCTTCAACAAGATCGGATTGGTGAACAGGATGCTTCCTTTCCTCGGCTCCGGGTTAAGGTCTTATCTTCATCTTTGAGGTCTAGTCCCATCGACCATGCTTTCTTTGTAGATGCCTCCTTAGATAAATTCCCCTAGTCGGCCCGAAGGGAATCCGTGTAAGAGCCACGGCTATATCTATCTATAGGTTTTTTTGCTTCTTTCTTTGCCTTGAACAAGCTTTTTTCTTTCCTTGCGTCTCTTACTTCTGCTTCTGCTAGGTGAAGAAGCTATGAGACTATTTAAAGGCAGGCTTATTCGAGCCAGTCTAGTAGGCATCACTTTCTATCGGAACCGTTAGCCTCGCCCCATTAAAAAAGCTATCAATCTGATTCCCTGATAATCGTGAAAGTAAAGCTGACCCACCTGGCAAGAGTGAAACTCTCTCCTTGACGTATTGATGGTTCCATCCTCTCTTAGTCTTAGCTCTGCTTCGTACTACCTTCCCTCCTAACTACCTAAGGCCGAGCTAAGTGCCCTCCTTTCCACCTCCTTTCAGTTGAAAAGCCAGTTCTTCCGAGCGGGAAGTCTTATGAATCTTAATTGTAACTTCTTTATTACTTCTTGTATGAACTGGAAAAAGTCTTTTTTGAACTAGCCAAGTAAGGAAAGCGGGAAAGGTCTGATACAAAGGAAAGGGTTGCGAGGCTTAACGATTTAGAATATAGTTGTTGAGGTTGCGAGGCTTAACGATTTAGAATATAGTTGTTGAGGTGGCACTTGTTCCCCCGGGGCAGGGGTATATGCCCGTAGCTTTCTTATGTCACTTCTTTCAGATCAATGAAGTTGAAAAGTAATAGACTAATTGTTTACAAAGCTGTCACTCCAAGAACTCGAAGTCAAGCATCTTCGGGAATATCCAGATTAGTCTTCAACTAGAGAAAGGATAGGATTGCAGACTTTTCTTCTAGGCAAGCATCAGTCCCTTGGTTGATGAGTCGTAGCGGAGCCATGTGGCAAAGAAGCGTTCCAACTCCTTCCCTCTAAAAGTCTAAGATAGCACCCGCGGGCAGTAAATCCGATGTGAATGAATCCGCCCCATAGGTAATAGCACGACACGAACCAAATGCCCTTCTGGGTCAAGACAGCAATGAGTAGTTCGCTCAAAGGCTCGATAAGGCCGGCATTAAAACAAGAGTTTCTGGGCCCCTATTCTATTTTTTTTTTCAAGAACCCTTGGTATATAGACACTTTAAAGCAAAGAATCCCATCTGTCTATTAGTTCACGCTCCATCCCAACTTTCGAATGATTGCTAAGCCTCTTTATTACTACTAGTGGCATTTCTTTAAGAGCACATTCCTCCTAACTCCCAACAGCTTCTCAAGCAGCCGCATCTTCTCTTTCTCATGCTTTGAGGCGGGCCCTACCGGGCAGTATTCTCAGTCAACGAAGCCTCAGACTAGCTATACGATTACAGTAGTTTGGGAGCAATACTCTCTTTCTATTGCCTACTTTCCTTGCTATTCTTACATTCTTCTCTTTGTCTTGTACTATTGTTACCATTGAAGAATGCTTTAAGGTACGAAAAAGAGATGTGAGAAGAGGATATTTCCAGGCAGCTCCGAGGGAGATTAAGAAAACCTATCTCTTTCCGATTATGCCGTCAGAGAACTCATTAGTCAGTAAAGCCCATGGCAAGTGCTGCTGTTAGTAAAGCAAGCATTAGTAGTATCGAGCTTGGTACTCGGTTGATCAAAAGAGATTCCCGAAGGGGCTCGTACATGTTCTGCAGTACCCCCTGTGAATACTTTGCCGGTATGAAAAGTTCTTAATGTTAATTGAGTACCGGGTTCTCCAATAGATTGACCTGCAATAATACCTACGGCTTCTCCCAATTCGACCAGGTCACCATGAGTCGGACTGCGGCCATAACACAATCGACAGATCCAAGATGTACTCCTACAAGTAAAGGGGGTTCGAATAGATATTGGTTGTGTTCGAAAGGTTATGAATCGATTGAAGAAGAAAGAAACTTAGCATAGAAGAGAGGCAAGGCAGAATAAGCGATGTTGGAGGCAGGGCTCCTAGAAGATCATACCCGTCGAAAGGGAAATGATCTTTAGGTAAGAGAGGGGCCTTTCTTCACTAAGCTAAGCCGGAAATAGAGAGAGAGTTAGATCCGGGCATAGCCATAGATGTGGAACTCTTTCGAAATAGGTAAGTAAGACTTTCTGGCTAAAGAAAGAGGACTGGTGCGTAGCGGTTCGGAATAGTAGCAAGTGACATCCTCAATCAATAAAGACCTGGCTTAAGGGCTTGAGCGTCTAAATTAGACTCTTTTGTCTCTGGGGTTCGCCCCCGAGATTGTCTTCTATTAGAGAACGGCAACCGCAGGGGATATTTTCACAAGAGCAGCTCCCATTCCGACCTTTGCTACTGCTACTAGGTATGCACTTATAAATTAAGCAGTTGATGCCTTGATCCCGGGAATAAGATAACTTTATCTTACATAGGGGACCAACTCTTTCTTCGAAATGGTATGGGGACAGCGGAGACTACTAGAGATGGGAGGTTGACCTAACTTCAGTCATTCGCTGAAAAGGTTATCCGCTTTCTCCCGGCTGGATGCAGAAAGAACTCTCATCGAGGGAAGGTCTCTTTTCGTAGCGCTTCCTTCTATCCCCGACGGTTGTAGTCTTCTTGATTTATCAAGTCAAGAGGGCGAGGCCCCCTCTTAGGATGAGGGGGGCGAAGAAGCGGGAATGTGGGTCTTCGCATCTATTGAGCTAACTGGTAAATGAGAGCCTTCGATACGTGCTCGCTACTGCAGTAGCTAGTGAAAAGGTTACCTACCCTATGATCCTCCTTATCTTACTCTTACAGAGGTTTACTACGAGCCATACCTAGCGGTATACATATAGACAAAATGGAACCTAAAAGATGGAATGGGTGATCCATAAGAGCATTTGGCGAGGTTCATCCCTCAGTGTGGGGATCTTTCTGGAAAGAAAAACTTGTTTGATTGAGGTCGTCTTTCGAAACTTCCTAAAGCACCTTTCTTTAATACCTTTTCCTACTCCTGAGCTAGACTTCGTCTAGAGTCTTCATTCTTCATTGAGCTTTATCCGCTTCAATAAGGTATTTCACTAGCCTTCAGCCTTACCAGCTACGTTGGAAGAGAAGTTCTAGCCACTTCCCACTCTCCCTCACAGCCAAAGAGAAAGAAAGACTCCCGAACCAAAGAAAGGGATGAATCAGTCCATCTCCCAAGAACTAGCTAATATCCGGATTAGTCCTCAGGTGTGGAAACTTACCCCTAATCTAAGGGCATTCCTATCTCTCCTCTCTTTCGAGGCCCTCTGCCGAGTGTCGAGTTAGCTTATGCTTCCTGTCCTAACTACTTCGCCTAAACCTGATCGTGTTCCTGCTCCCTTTCTTGATTCTGTTGAGGTGGGAACCCCCGCATCCCCTTTTGTCGAGTATCCCAAACTCCTTAATGAGTGAATGTCTTTCCAGCCCTCTGCCTTTAGCTTCGTTCCCGGAATCTATGTCTTCCCCGCCGAACCCTATTAAGTTTAAGTTAAACTATGATCCTAGTTAGCCGAGTAGCTGCATTTCTTGAAAGAAAGCTTTAACCCCAGACCTTTCAGTCGAATCTTCTTATCCAGATTAAGTTTGTGATCCTAAAACTTCTGCCCTACCTTCGGACTAAACCAAGGGAATCAACTGAAATAGATGCTGAGCTACCCTCTCTCCTGTGAAGAACTGGTGGCAAGAGCTCAACTCCCGAAGTAAAGCAGTTCTCCTTTCCCCTCTCCTAGCTCCATCGGGTTACTCTTTCGCCCCTAAGCTAACGTTTTGCTCCTACTCCTATTTAACCATACCCCCGGCCCTATCCTTATCTGTCTTTGGCTTATGCCTTTAGTTAGCTTCTACAGGATACCTAAAAAAAATCCCTTTCGGCGGCCCAGTGGAATCTCAGGTTTTGGCTGATTCTATCTCACCCCGGTTGAGGTGGTAAATTCGTAAACTTCTTAGCTTCAGTCTCGCATCAGTCACAGGATCAGAACCCTTTCCTGCTTTCAGTCGAGCGTATACTAACCTTTCAGTCTTAGGAAATCTGTAAGACAACTCCATTCCAAGACTTTTTAGTTTGTATTATATATAGTAGAGCATCTTATCCCCTATCCCTTCTAAGAGCTGCTAAGCTCCTCCCCCTTATCCCTTCGATCTGGTTGTTAGTCTCGTTCCTCTCCTGGTAGGTCGAGTAGCTTCGAACCTATACTTTCCTGCATCCTCAGGGGAATACCCGGGTTAGTAGCTTCTTCAACTCCTCTCCTATGAAGGGAAGTAAGTCTTTAGCTGCTTTAACTGCTTACCCTCAATACCAGGTAGTATAGTATCCTAGATTCACTCCCCGCCTCTAAAGAAGAAGCTTTCCTTGCCCCAGATAGTTCAGTAGCGAAAGAAGGATCGAGGATAGCACTAAAACCACCAACCAAAGGATATTACTCTAGTTGAAGTAGTATCGAAAGATGTTTTGACTCGACCAAGGCGGAGGCGTATAATAGAACAACGTATGTTCCGGTAAAAGATTATCTGGTTGGGATAGGGATCTCCCCTTCTTCATTTCTCAAGGCCGGGACGGAATCAAGAAAAGTGGTTGGGAAGTATAAAGCCCGGCCATATACTAAGAGCTACTAGGAGCTAACTAGCTATTTTGGTAATGCTCTAAACCGTAGAATCACAACAGCCCTTCTCTTCTCCTTTCAAAGCATTCGAGCGTTCGATATCAACCTTCGATCGTAAAAAACCTCCCCAATAAAGAAATCCGTATGCATAGAAGTAGAGTGGTCATTATGGAGCAACAAGGCGAGAAAGGGTATAGACGAAGAAAGAAGCCGAAGGCTAAGAAATCCCTACCTTACACTATACTATTATATAGGATGCGTAGTAGCGTTCAAAGATCACTCTTTGGCCTTTAGACTCGCTTCAGCGACTTCGCCCTTTAAGTGACAAGGAGGGTTAGGTAAGGAGTAGTATAAGAGTGGCTCGGTCATCAATAGGCCTCTCCTTATTCATTCTATATGGCGGGACTATCACTCGTTCCCACTGCACTTGTTACAGCTGATAGACTCAAAAGTAAGAGAACGTAAAAGCTCTCTTAAACAAAATCTTCACGCGCTCTGAAGCCAGCGTAGATGAATCTTATATCGGGTATTATTTCGATCCGGATCTAATGTCTGATTGCGAACATTATTGATGTCAGTCTTTTCCTTTTCGGATTACGGGTGACAGGCGAATTCCAAAGTACGAAAGGTATGAGTTGTTTCCACTCTGCTCGTACTGAATACCCCGCCCACGCCACTTGCTCAACATTTTAATAGAGGGCGGTGATGCCATTTCACCTACCTGAGAGGTTAAATAGCGCTATGAAAGAATCATAATTTTATGACAAATCTGGTTCGATGGCTGTTCTTTACCGGTTCGCCAGTTTTACTGGCAGGGGTTTTCGGACCTTTTATAGGATCAGAAGGAACCGCTATAATCACAGGTCGAAATCTCGTGCTTTTTGCTTGACTTCTTTTCTGCTTGATCTTTCTGTTTCGTATTTATGGTTTGCGTTTGAGAAAGAAGCACGGGCTTCGGTACTACTCTACTACAGGTCAATGAACTCTCGAGAAATGCCTGTATTTGAAGCTCTTTCTACTTTCATGATACATTAAAGTAAGGAAATAAGTCGAATATGCAGGAAGTTAAGGCTTGGCTATAGTAGCATCGCTCGAGCAAAGCTATCGCTTACCTCAACTTCAAAGAACTCCTTATGTGGTATAGCTACCTAACATACCCGCCGAAAGGAATACGACGAATAGTGATTCTTAGAGTCAATCAGACTGAGACTAATGAAACAAAAGCCGCGTAATACAAAGGACTATATGTATCACATTAGAGCGACTGGCCCAGTCTATGAATTGAATTTACCCCCTTCTAAACCTGGAGGAAGGTGTCTCAGGAAGAGAATAGGCTGATGCCGCAAATCTGGTCTTATAGAATCCGCTGCTCTTGGTCTTGTTGGAATATCCGTTGTTGGAGGAAGAAAGAAGAATAAGCTCTTAATTCATTTCCTGAAGCAGCTTGTGCACAATTGAAAGAAAAGGCCTCTTTCAAATAGGGGAATGCCACCTGCTTCCACTCTTGCACTTGACTTCAAACCGGGATTCATCTCGATAAATTCCTTTTGAATCGACAGATGAGATGAGAGGGAATTTGCACATTCAACTGAATGCAAGAAATCGTGTATATAAATAAGATTAGTTGAACTCTGACTGTGATCGTAACCGGTGCCTCTCTTCTTAGTATCGAATCAGCCTTACCTTCTTCCTTTTCTGGCTTGTCCGCACTGATAGGACAGCTAGCCTTCCTTCATTTCCCTACGCTAAGCTAGCGGATCAGAGATAGAAGCCTTCCGTGCCAGCTCTTGGGCAAAGTGAAGTCCATGGGAAAGAAAAGTGCTTTCAAGGAAGCAGCTCAACATTGCAATTGACCAGTCCAATAAGCCATAAGCAGTAATGGGGTACCAGACAACTATGAAAAGTCTTCGCACATCTCTTTTTCCTGCCTTTCTATCTTGGCTACAATACCCGTCGAGCTCGCCCGGGAGAGACTGGGAGTGCTTTCGAGAACAAGAAGACATGCACCGCTAATTCATCTGCAGAGCTTATTCTGTGCATTTGTTTTGGCATTTAGCTTGAGAACTGCAGCCTTCTCTCCCTCTATCTATTGCCCCCTCATTTGCACTAGATGACGGGATTACTTGCTCTTGCTTACTTCTAAGGCATGAATTTTTCCACTGCTTGAAGTTCACCGCTGACAGTTCAAGTAGTAGTTGTTCCACTGTTCGATAGTGAAGCGATCTCGTACTCGTACTAAACGCAAAACCGTGTTTTTTCGGCATCGAGCCTCTGAAAGAGGTGCCAAAATAGAGAAATTAAAGTGCTTTTACATCTATATGATGCTAGACTTGATCAAAAAGATAGCGCGTCTCAGGGCGGAATTGGTCTTGCTAGCTTTTTCCTATAGGCGAGATGCACCGTTTTGAGGACTTATACCCAAAATAAAGAGGAGATCTAGTAGGTGGGCGAGTGTACTAGCAGTGGTTACGGCTGTTCCCTTAGCCTATGGTGATTCTATTCAATTGACATTACCTGCCCTGAAAAAGCTCACTTTTAGAGTTCCATCAAGGCCAGCCCGGCACTCTCATAAGAAATACCATCCTTAGCAGATCCTCCGGACAACAAAAGAAAAGGCAATGCTAATTGAGGCTGGAAACGAACAGGCCTGAGACTATGTTAATAGTCTTGCCCTCTTTCCGTCCATTCCCTACTCTCTCTAATCTGATCCATATCTTCCATATGTAGACGAGAAATAGAAAGGGGAATCGTCACTCGGTACACCTCGGCCTACGTTCATAGCCTTTGTAAAGTCTGCCTTGCTTGTAGTAGAAAAGGTTGCTTACGGCGCTGGCTAGAGGAGCCTTTTATTGATGGGCTGACTTTCAATCTAGAGATCATGAATGAGAGGTGATAGCAGTTTCAATACAATAGTATTTAGCAGTGAGCGACCAAAAAAGGAATGAGAGGTAGAGTATTCTCTATGAAGATCCATCTTCCCTGGCCCCATTGATGGGTGGCTTAGTCCGTTCGCTCCACATCGGGAACTTTAGTAGACCGAAAAATGGAGGTGGTGGTTAGCTTCCCGGTGACTAGCTCATTCATTTGATTCCCTTCATTGCTATATCGACTCTTTCTTAAGCCTAACGACTATTTTATGTTAATGATGATTTTTAATGTTTGTGATTGATATGGTGCTAGAGTATAAGCTTGGACGGACCAAGTCATTTCGGTATAACAGGAGGGCTTCGATCGAAACAGAATTGTTGGTGAAGGGGCATCCGCGACCTTCTATGTCTATAATCTATAAGGGGTTTTTTTCTTCCATCTGGTGGAGAAGTGGCTATTAAAAAGGTTTGATCGCGCAGGGATTGACTATACTCGCAATCCTTTTATCACTGAATTTTCAACAAGAAGGTACAAGAATTTGGTTCAGCTTCAAGGATGGTGCTGTGAAGGATCAGAATCAGTCCTGATCTATGACTATGAATACTTACCCAAAGGTAGCCTGGACAAAGTCCTTCACAAGAACACCAGTTCTGTTGTTTTCCTCTCCTGGAAGCAAAGGTGGAATAGAATATAGTTCTCGGAGTTGCGGTCATTCCTTGGTTTGGCCAACTACTACAGAAAGTTCATTAAGGGGTATTCCAAGATGGTGAGTCCATTGACCGACCTTTTAAAAAAAGGACCTGAAGTAGGAGTGGACAGATCAGTGTGAGGAGGCGGTAAAAAAGGCAGTCACATTCGAGCCTGTGTTAAGACAGCCAGACTTTAGTCTGCCTTTAGAGCTACACACTGATGCCTCAGACAAAGCCATAGGGGGGGTGTATTGGTCCAGGAGGGGCACCCCATTGCCTATGAGAGCCGCAAGCTCAAGGATGCAGAACTGCGCTATTCGGCTCATGTGAAGGAAATGACGGCTGTAGTGCATTGCTTGGAGGTGTGGAAGCACTATCTGTTGGGAACGAAGTTTGTGGTGGTGACCGATAATGTAGCCAACACTTATTTCAAAACACAGAGAAAGCTGAGCCCTATGCAGGCACGTTGGCAAGAGTTTCTGGCTGAGTTTGATTTCACCTGGGTACATAGACCAGGGAGGCAGAACCAGGTGGCTGATGCGCTAAGTCGCAAGGTAGTCCAGTCTTGTGTTGCTTCATTATCCACTGTTGAGACTAACCTGATTGACAGGATAAGGCAGCAGGCATCAGCAGATAAAACTTATGAGCAGCTCAGGGAGAATGTGAAACTGGGCAAAGTTCGTAGGTATTGGCTCGAGGGGGATTAGAAGGTAAAAGATCTTATCTCCGCATTTCCACAATATATGAGCTTAGACTTATTATATTAACAAAAGGCAGGAAAGCATGCCGGACAGGAAGTAAAAGGGTCCTCTAGCCTAACGCTTGCCTAGCTAAAGGAAAGATATTAGTTCCTAGCTTGATATAAACCTAGCTAAAAAAGCGACTTCCCTAAGGAAATAGATCCCATTGATTAGCTAGTTACCATAGTTGGGTTCCGATCTGTCCTTGCTTGATAGATTGGTAGATAGATGATAGATGCCATACTGGCTTAGTTAGGTAATTACCTCAGGTATTGGATTACAGGAGCAGAGCAGGCTCTATTCATACCATATACGGAAGACGCGGATTGCTAATTGTTGTTGCGTCTTCCGTCTGCTATGAGAGATCAAAGTAGTCAATCCGTTTTAGGATTTCAGTTGATTGAAAAGTTGCAAAAGACCATCCTTCAGTCACTCCTTCCTGTGCGGAAGTCAGTCAGCTATTTTATTCACTTCTGTGTGTAAGCCCTTGCTTCTTTGCTTGCAACGTAAAGAATCACTCTTTCTCCTTTGCTTTTCGTATAAGAAAGAGATAGATTCTTCTTTCGTTCCTGCTTTAAGTATTTTACTCTCTAATCAGAGAGAAAGTTCTATCGATGTCTCATAAGACCTTCAGAAAGGCTCTTTATGGGCTTAAACTCAGCCTTAGAATGAAGATGACTATGACGGGCAGGGACCCTCTTCGCTCGATCAAGACCGGCTCCGACCAGTGATCGTCGTTATCGCTAAACTCACTTACTTGAAGCTACCAGCTACAGGCTACAAGTCAAGACTCCTTCTATGCCTACTGCTGCTCTGGCGAGTGCTTCACTTGCTTGTAAGGCTATATACTAACCTAACCTTCTAGCAAGACTAGCGTAAGCACTATAAGTAAAAGTAATATAGGACTAGAATATGTCAGCTTTGTCTTCAATAAAGAGGTCCTAGCACTATGTTCTTAGCTCCTAGCAATATTAGCGAAAGCACTTATAGAATCGGTCGCACTTTAGATAGACTAAGGCTTTCGACTTAGAGGCTGCCACGGTGGAAGTAGAGGATTAGGCTTGCCCCTGCTAGTCTTAAGGTTGCACATGAATGCCCAGAAGGAGCTCTTCTCTTTGCAAGATGTGGCACTTGAGGAATGGCTTCTTTGCAGGACAAATGCCAGAGTGAATCGTAGAACAGGAGGAAGGAGATAGGCATCGAAGAGAGAATAGGTGGCACAGAATCAGCTCTTCGAGAATGCCCAGTTGGAAGAATAACTGGTAATATCATAGGCAAGAATGAAATTACCTCGCTCAAATGAAATAAATGGTAAATAAAGTTTAAAAAGGCTTAGATTTGCTTATAGCTAAGCTAAGCTAAGAGATAGAAAAGAAAGGAACTAATTGGAATCATACGGAAGGCCTTCCCCCATGGGGAAGAGGGACTCCCGTAAATAAGGTTTGAATAGTACAGGAAAGGAAAGAGCTTACGACGAATGCCCTCCTTCGGAAGAGAAGGGGAAAAGTTGGCTAATTCGATAGGTGAGGCGAGAAGCACGCGTTCTTGGACTACCAGCTGAATGAAAACAAACAAACCAGCGATGTTGGCATTCTTTGGTCTTTCTCCTAGAGATGCCCGCTTCGGGAAGTCAAAAAAAACAGAAGGAAGTTGAAAAAAAAACGCTAACGCTCGGGATTCTCCTGATGAATACGTGTATGAAACCAGGTTTTGCTGTAAAGCTTTTACCAAATCGTGAAGAGATGGGCTTATTCTACTGTCGTGCTGTGTTTACTCATTGAAACCAAGGCAATTGAAAATCCCATGTTGTCACTCACGTAACTCGAGATGAGCTAATTCAATCCTTGCGTTGAGATACGCATGAATTCACTCCCCACTCCAGGAAGTGCGCGACTCAATGTCAACTTCAACTAAGGTTCGCTCCGTCAGAGGTTAAGTCTCCTAGCAATAAGCAACGGGCTGTAGGCCTATGATCTGTACTCGTTACTGACCACTTGGGCTCATCAAAGAATAAAAGAAAAGAAATTCATGAGATTCTGGCAGGGTACTTAGCTTATTCGTCAGCGCAGGGCTAGTTTTTTTTTTCATCACCTTCCCTACTCCTCAAAGGCTCATAGGCTTACTACTTACTACTGGCTTCAAATAGAACCTTCCCCGTGGGAGAAATAACCTTGTTTACTCTAGCTTTTTCACTTCCCCTAGGACTGAATGAGTCATTAGCTTACTTGATTAGTTGCATAGCAGGCTTGCTTCTCCTAGCACCAGGCTAACTCCTAAAAGGTATGGGTAAAGGGGAATGACTTACTCTAGTCCAGATTTTAAGTCATTACCTTAAACGGAATGAGAAGATAGCCTATCGCTTACTTCCTTTCTTCAAATAGCTATTTTATTTCAAGCTTAGTTCAAGCTTTGATAGGTTATATGGCTAACAACGAAGTTAAGTAAGAAAAGTAGGAAAAGAAGAGAAAGAGACGATGAAAGAATTCGTTGAAGAAGCATGGTGTTCTAAGACTCGAATAGGAGTCTTTTCTTCTTTCTTCTTAGGTTCAAGGATTCCCCTCGCAGACCCGTGTAGAGCTGCTCTTGGGGCGTTAAGAATGGAATTAGTTGCTCGGCTATCGGGTTGCCCTCATTTCTTCTTTTTTGTCTGGAATTTGGCCATCGGGAACTAGCATCGGTAGTGCTTTCTTCACGTTCTTTCTTCTGAATATCTGGATCTGTAAGGTTGCTTTCGTTGGTGCTTGGCGAGTCCTTTCCTTTGGTTGAAATATCAGTACTTGCATTCGTTTGGGCCAGATTCTTACCTTCTCTTTCTGCTTCTAGCCTGCTTTCAATCTCTTTCACTCTTAGTAGAGCTCGGTTGAATCCTATCCAGGTGAGTTCTTCCGTCGGCCTTTCTTCTTCCGTGCTGTATTCGGAGTAGAGGCTATCATGGGACTCCTTCTCTATTCGACTACTAGGACCTTTAGCTTTCTTTCATCAGGGAGTTCTTCTCCACTAGTCGACTTGGATCCCAATCCCAACTATTGGATAAAGGGAATCTCTTACTATGATGGTATTCCTCCCTTACTGAAAGAGCATAGCGGGATGGCTTTCTTACCTTCTCTCCAGCAACATAAAATATGACTATTATGGCTTTTCTCCCCTTTAGTTCTAGGGCTACTTTACCTTGGAGTTTCGGTTCCGACAAGAGAGTTTCACTCAAGAAAGAATTGCTTTCCCTTCCAGGAGCTGGAGATGGAGCACGAGGATATCACCTTCAAGCTACTACTTAGAAAAGATATACCTATTACAGGGATTCCTCCCCTTAGAGGAGCATTCCAGCTCTTCCCTGCTCACTCTTATCGGTCCTTCCTTCTGATATAGAGATTATAGGATGAATAGAATTAGGCTTTCTCCTATCTCTTGCTCGTACCACCCCTACTTTCTTAGGTCTACTATCAGCCTCTGCCTCAGTCCCGTCTTGTGGTTAGCTTCATCTTTCCCATTCTACCTAGGAACGATATTCTTTTCGATCTTGTTTGGCGTGTGGGTAAGAAAAGGAAATGCATTTGATCAGCATTCTTCTAGGTCGTAAAGATATGCTTTTAGAACTCTAGTAGCTCATGATCCGGTCTCAGTAGGTTCAGGGCAAACCGTAGTCATGGGGGTCCCTCCAGTGATTTCGTTCAGTGGTCGCATCCGCGGTGAAGAAAGAAGGTGATCTTTCGACGGTGGCGCTTTCTACTAGGATAGGTTAAACTACCAGATTCTGCCTATAGTCCCGTCCATGCTTTTACTTGGATAGGGCCTATTTTATTACATTCCTTTCTTCTTCTGGGGTGAACTTGTTCCATTGCTCGATTCAAGGAATGGTTCTGTCTCGTGGAATGGTTTCCGGGCCTACGAAGGAGAATCTGACTCACGGCTTGGGTATGAAAGAACTAGATGGGAGGACTTTTCCGGGTGTTGATGACTGAGCAGCGGATTCTCTGCATCAATGCAATAACTCCTGGCAAGATCCGACCTTTCCGCCAGCGAGTGGCTTAAACTTTCAATTTCCCATCATAGCAGGAATATACTTTCTCTACGTATGCTTCTTCCAATCGAGACTTCTTTATAGTCTTGGATTCCGCTCTCCCCTAAGGCAATCTTAATTGTTCTTCCTTCCTCTTTCACTAATAGCAGCAGGGGCCTAGCGCTTTTATGAAAAGTCTCTATATCCCAAACAAAGGCCTCTGAAACTGTCCCAAATTATTTAGCATTAAACATACCGCTGTGCCCCAAAGCTGCCCTAGTCTTATAACTGCTTGCCTGATTGTGCCTATTATCTCTTTGCTTTCTTCCATCTCGAAACTTCTTTTATTAGCATTGGATCAATTCGAGCCTCCTCTTCCTACTGATCCAATGAGCTCCAATCGAAAGGACGAACTCCAAAATTCAGAAAAAAGAAACTCTTCCTTAGAATCGACTGTGGAACGTCGAGGAAGAAAAGTAGCCCCCTTTGACAGATATGTGGCACTTTCTTTTTCTTTTCTTTGGGCATATCGTAGTAAGGAAAGGAAGTTAGTCATTCGAATAACTGAGACCACTATCACTCCTCTTTTTCTACTTTAAATTTAAGGAGAAGCCTTCTAGCTCGTTTTAAAGCGTTGAAGAGAGAGAGAGGACATTCTAAAGATAGTTGTTGAGGAAGCATCTTCTTTCTAACTACGAGTCTGTTTTCAAGCTAACTGAATGCCTATCTGCTGCTAGTTATGTTCCACTATCTGCTGTTACTGCTCTCGTTGCCGGTGTGACAGTATGAGTATGAGTAGACGGTGCTCTCTTTCCTCTTGTTTTTGGGGTACTATTGAATCTGCAGTTAAGGGAATATCACCAGTTCTTGGAATAAGCATAAAATATTTCCATTCGTGGACCCGTAAAGGGAGTCAACGTGCAATGTAATATACGATGGAATGAAATGATCCCATTCTAACCCCCACCTGGCTTGGCTGCTCAATACCAACCATTAGAGATGAGGAAGATTTGGAAAACTTCCCCAGGGGATGGGAACGTACTGAATCAACGGGAAGGCAAACAGGACTTTAGCGAACGAGCAATTTCCAATTCCCGCTAATCACTCTACTCGTCCTGCGAACCATTGATGAGCCAGCCGAGTTTTTTTTTTCGTTTTTTCTTTCTCTGAGTAATGCCCTCAGGTTTGATGTAAGGGGTGAAAAAATGAGCTAAGCGCCGAGCGAAGAACCGTACGAAGGTGAGTACAGGAATGTGGTGAAGCGTACCGAGAGAAAGAGCACTGAAATGAACCATATCGAGCACAGGTCTTACTCTACAAGTTAAGTTCGATGAGCACCTATGAAAGTTTCGTTTTTAACTAAATTAAGAAAGACGGGCTTTGTTGCGACGAGGATGCTTAATCAGTGATGTGATCATGACCGCTACACCGAAAGACGCATTGCAAGTTCCAATCGGACCAGTTACGAGAGCTAGAGCTAAAAGGTTCAAGGAAGCGCTTAACGGGCTGTTGCAAGGGATGCACAATGACGAGGGAAAGAACGCGCTCGCGCGTAAAATAAATGAGGCAGATAGAAGCTTAAACACGGTCATGACAAGTCCAAACGAAGCTCATTACTTTGTGAACCTGATTGGAGCTATTCAAGACACCAAATTAAAGGATAATTTCGTGGGTTTACATGCATGAACCAAAAGGGGGCTGATTTTAGAAGATTTAAATACATGGGGGCTGATTATTCAATGCATTTCAAGCCTTAAAATGCTACAACTCAAGGGGAACGTATTGGAGAAGTCTAAGCACTCTAAGCACTCATTTTTATGATACATATCTGATTTTATTGTAATTTAATTAATTTTGAAATTATCTTCTTTAGACTTTCCCAATTCTTGGAGGCTTGTTCCAAGCATAAATATGATTCAAATCAGATTGTAAAAGGAGGTTAATTATTAATATATTTAAGAGTTTTCTCTTTGGTTCTTCATTGAACTTTCCGAACTTATCAAGGGGTTAACTTGTGGCGTTCAAAACTGACTTATCAATCGGTATCCCACAACCGTTTGTGGCGTCTTCACATACCAAGGTTCTCACCTCTTTATAGGTGACGGGTCGCGGTTCCATACCAACTAATTATACCAAGGTTCCCACCTCTTTATAGGTGACGGGTCGCGGTCTTTAGTTTGGCCTTTTATTTATTGTTATTTTTATCATTAATTTTATTCCGCATTTGTTCAAGAAACCTGATAGATAGGTCCACCCCTTGGTCGATCTTGCGTCACCTTGGTCGATCACGCATCAATCAGTCAACGTCGACGACCGTAAATGATTCGTTGCCAGCACCCAAACTTTCCCATCCCCAGCCAAATACGATTGGGCATATCCTTCAAGAGATCAACCAATACGCATACTCTAGCAACGCTAGGCCTTGTAATCTGATTGGGGCATCCATTGTAAGAACTCAGCCGGAACCTCAATACTGTGTAGTACCCGAAGAATTATTACACTACGTCTTAGGGTCTAGTTTAGTGATAGAGGTAGGTCAGCTTGGTTCGCTGTAGCTCTAAAATGCCGGTGATGAAGCAAATAGGGTGTGATAACATTCAGACCTCTCTGAGACTAAGAGGGGCTGGTTACAGGAGGTCTTCCTGGAAGCCTTGTAACATTAATCCAAAAACCAATAGTCACTGGTTTCGGCACATTCTTGTCGCCCTCTCTCCTTTTATTTAGTTTAGTACCTTCGAGTCTTTTCCTGCTGGAGATTATTCAATTAGTACCTTCCCGCTACTCGAATCCCTTTTCATTATAATGAAACGCGATCTGGTTGAGGTGGAATAAATGCCACTATTGGCTTATGGCCTTCCCCGGGCCTAGGGATATTATGCCATGCCCACTAAGCACTGATATTTATCTAGATCCCGATCCTTATTCAGTTGATGAGGTTGAAGACTTTTCGGCTGATGGTGTGGAATTTTCTTAATTAATAAAGCTTTCCGCCCACAACTCTTATTCTTCTTTCACTCCTATCCTATCTATAAAGGCTAGTTCCCTCGTTCAATCAGTTTACAACTCCGATCCAAGACTGGAAGACTTAACTGACTTTACTGCTTAGCTTAGTCCATCGAGGGCAAATCCTATAGAGACTTTCCTTTCGGTCGAATAGCATCTGAGAACGTTGTATCAGCATCTCCGAGAACCTCAACTGCGAAGTCTAGTCTAGCTTTCTTTGTCGAATAGTTCGTTCCAGGTAATCCATTTCCCCGGGTGTTCACTCAAACTCCTTAATCTTTGAAAGGACATTTGAATGAAAGTCGGCCAAGGCAAAGCACTTTTTTTCTCCATCGGATGTTGCCACGGAATCGGGTTCTGTTTTCGAATCACTTTCTGCTGCTCAGTCAGAAGATGCTTTGGTAACCGATTCTAGGAGTAAAAGATAGTCTGAGCGCGGAACTGCTTTCCCTTGCTCCATCATCTGCTACCACTTAAGAGAATTAGATCATTTGGCTATCGCTTCGGCCTTTTACGCCGCTGAATTCTTTGAATAGAAAGAAGATGTGGAAAGTTTGGCGAAGAAGCTCCGTTACAGGATCTTTCCCGAGGAAGACTTCTAAAAAGAGCAGGCCTTTCGCCAGCAATAAAAAGATTAGACCTATTTTGACCGGGTAGTCAGCCTACAACTGAAAAGAAGGGAGCCGACAAAGCAAGAAGAACATCTACCCCTCCTGCTGAAGGAGAATAGGGAGAGCCCTTACTTTTCTTTTAAAGGAATTGACAAGACAAAGGAATGCCATTTCATTTTAATCTTTACACGAGAAATCCCAATCTTGCTTTCCGCCGCAGAACGCAGAAGAAGATGATGTATCCCTGCCTTCTATCTCCTAATCGTAAGAGTCTGCTATCGCTTCCTCGGATGCCATGATAGTTTATGTAGTAAAATCTCCTGCTTTTGCCTAAGCATCTGCGCCATCGAAGAGTTTGCTGTCGGAGGAGTCTGCCATTGCTGAATCGCTCGCTGACGCCTCAAGAGATGCTCTTGCTGAGTGAGCCCTTATTAGATAAAAGTCTTCTACTTTGGTTCCTCTTTCTCCTTGCCTGCCCGCCTCAGAAATATTCTAATCAACGGTCTCGGGAATTTTCTACGATAGGTCTCACAAGACTAAGTCCATTTCGTCTTACTAGTAATCGAGACGGGATGAGTCGATGCCAGGTGCCATGCTTATCCGTTGTTAGCCCTTTCGACTTCTCATCTCAGATGTCGCCTTGAGAGTTGCATCCTCACCCGACAGTCTGCTACGAGATCATTCAATCAGCTCCAGAGCTGGGAGTTCTCCTTCTAGATGTCGGAATAGAAGGAAGGAGGCTCCGGGGAGGTCGGTGTCAGTCCTGCTTTATTCCTTTCTTTGGCTAGAAGGGAATAAAAGGAGAAAGCCTTCACTTCAAGCTTTGAGCTAGAAGGGTGGCAGCCCTTTCTTCTTCTTTTGCGGCAGTAGCGCAGTGTGAACTGAATTGGTTCAAAAACCCTTGTTGCTAGACTTTCCATATTGCTAATCTGGAGCAAAGAAAAGAGTTTTCTTCTTACTTTTTCTAAAATAAAGAAGTGCTAAGTCTAAGTACCCGGGGTACTCTACACTCTCTTTATTTTTTATAAAGACTAAGCCCGGGGAAATTCATAGATTATTACCAAACCAAACAAGCCGTTCCATATCCATAATTGGCTCCAGGAAAGTCATGTTTGTTGGCAATAGGCTGAAGCCCTTGATTTAATTCATTATCGTATCGGAGAGTTTTCTTCAATCAGAGAGTTGGCTTAGTAGGAAGAAGCGGGTTAGATAATAGAGAATGATCAGCTTAAAGGCGAATCTGCCAAAGCAGCTTCAAAGAAAGAGCCCACTGCAAATCCTCTATCTAGTTTTGTTTCAAATTGGTCAACAGACTTGAAAATCTTAACCCGAAGTGGATGCCCCGGATCTTGAATTCTTTGACAAAGAGTCAGCTTCCTTCTTAGTAGACGGACGAGGGCGGAACTGCCATACATAGTCGACCCAGAGGACTTTTTTAACATAGTCTATGATCAGGAAAGTCGAACTTGGCGAGTTCGGAGCGAGGAGAACAAGGAAGCATTCCTTACGCTGCACTCGCTTTAAGATAGAATGCCACTAGATCACTGACTGAGCGACGAAGAGATAGAAGAAAGGATGTGACTACTGCTGTCCTACGGAAATAACTGGATTGTACGAGTATCGATAAGTAGATTCGGGATGGGAATAGCAAATTTTTTATCCACATCCTTACCTACATCGAACTCAATGTGTTAAGCATATAGTTGCATTTGAATGCTAACGTCAAGTTGAATCAATTATATCCCACTGAGCTCCAGGGCAATTCTTTTTTTAGGAACGATCCGAGAGACTGAGACCTCCTTCTCTCCTATTGAATATGAGTCCTTCATCACCATCCCTTCTTACCAACAAGAACTAGGCGCTTACTTTTGAGGCTCTCTCTTTTTCTAAAGGCGGGCTTCCCCCTCTCTTCTGGGGGAAATCTTCGTCTTCAAAGGTTAAGGTCCAGTCTGAGGAAGTCACTTTGGTTGGGCCAGTCCTTTCCCTTTCCTCAGGTACTTTAGTCCAGCTTTCGAGAGAGATAGAGATGGCCTTCTTCCTACGTGATAAGGCTAGAGAAAGAAATCTGTGAGAAGGCATCCCCCCATACTTAAATAAATGGCTATACCTCTTTTTTAGCTTATATCCGACCTTATACTTCTAACCACTGAAAGTTAAATCTCTTAAGAGAAGAACTTCACTTGTACACTTTATTTTTCCCTTGAAGTGACCTCCTTTCAAAGACCCATAATCAACTACCTTCACTTGGAATAAGAATCAGATTCAGCTATTGGTTTGGCTACAATTCTAGTGGAGCACCGTGAGAAGGCGAATGCAATAGAATCTAAGAAGAAAAGAGCTGTTACCGTAAAGGTGCTTGCGGGTTCGAACAGTGCGTCGAGAAGTTCCTTCTTGATAGAGTAAATTGCCTTCCTTCTACTTGAATCGAGATATAGTTTGTGTGAAGTGTACTGAGGTTAAGGTACAATACGAGAATTTCAATCAAAGAATTAGCTCTGGTGTACTAGCAGTTCTCTTCCCCTCCCAACATGTGGTGGCCCGACTCTTTACTTTAACAGACCAATCACTGCCCTCTCGTCTCCCACCTAGCCGAAGATTGCCAAGTTAACCTGCTTCACTTTGCTGCAGGCCGAGCATGAGTGTGTTTCAACGTTTTTGGCAGTTCAACCGGCATCAGTGGGAGGTTCAGTGATCAATCTACGATTATTCACTTTAAGATAATTTGTCCAGTGAATCTTATTAGATAAGGGAAGAGCGATGCCTCCCCGTGTCCCTAACTTGAAACAATAGAAAGCAGCATAGCAATCTTTTGAGTATATCGATTCAAAGACGAGATTGGATTGAGAAAGCGGGGGCTTTTTATGAGCATTTGAAGGCCGGCCTTTAATTTAACCCTTTGCTGGGGCTTTTGTTTCATCCGAAAATGGAAGGAACTTATCTCAATCTTTCGTCGAACACAGCATGGTGTTGGTGCTACAAAGAAGACTTGGTGGTGACCAGGTAGGCGATGTTGAATCTTGCCGTGTGAAACATCTTCCTAGAGTTAGGCTTTCGCAAGGCCATCAAACGATAGCAATTCAGGATTAAAGGCTTTGACCTTTCCGAAAAAAATCCCTTGTTGTGATGGTACAGTCAGTAAGAATAACATGATACATGAGCAAGTAGGCGTTGATCTTTTTATCATCTTTCTTTGCTGGCTCGTAGACTTGAACGCCAGTTTCCGGCGGTGTCTAGTCGCATTGGTACGGGATTCGCTATCCGAGTGAGTCCCAGTCTGGGAGAAGGGGGGCCATCCGTTTCAGAAGGTCCGAAGATTCATTTCAAAAAACAGGAATGTCAGAGCAGTTAGTCCGTATGTCCCTAACTACCTTGTTCCTGATTGGATTGCTTTCTTAGTGTGGCATTTTTTTTTTTTTTTCGCTGTCCACTGGTGATATTCTAAATATAGATAGAGATAGATAGAGAAAGAGGCTAAGCTAAGCCTATGTAACGCTATGGGAACAACTTTTTTTGCCCGCTTTCGGCTCTATGCTATATAGATGCGCTACCTTGTTTGTGAAAGAAAACATCATATGTAAGTAAGTAGCATTTAGAATAGGCAGCTAAGAAAAGAAAAGAGAGTAGCTTGCGAGCCGGTCGTCATTGCACACTAGCTGGTCAGTGGGGGTAAGAGAGTGTTCCGTTGGTGTTCTCAGTCTTAGTGCGACCTTGCTTGGTCAACAAGGGGATCAAAATGTCCCCCATCAATAAAGTGAGGGAGCTCCGGACCTTCTCCACCTCCCTTTTTCTTTTTTTCCATGCTTTCCATTGGTCAACAACCAACCAAAAAAAAATCTATAGTTCTTCATTACTCGTACAGGCTTGACGAAGTTAAGCTGTATTGAGGGAATCATTATTTCTCAATCAATCATGCCTCAACTGGATAAATTCACTTATTTTTCTCAATTCTTCTGGTTATGCCTTTTCCTCTATACTTTCTATATTATCATATGCAATGATGAAGATGGAGTACTTGGGATCAGCAGAATTCTAAAACTACGGAACCAACTGGTTTCACACCGGGAGAACAACATCGGGAGCAACGACCCCAAGAATTTGGAAGATATCTTGAGAAAAGGTTTTAGCACCGGTGTATCTTATATGTACTCCAGTTTATTAGAAGTATCCCAATGGTGTAACGCTGTCGACTTATTGGGAAAAAGGAGGAAAATTACTTTGATCTCTTGTTTCGGAGAAATAAGCGGCTCACGAGGAATGGAAAAAAACATATTCTATTTGATCTCGAAGTCCTAATATAGCACTTCTTCCAATCCTGAATGGGCGATCACTTGTAGGAATGACATAATGCTAATCCATGTTCCACACGGCCAAGGAAGCATCGGTTTTTAATATCATTATGTCTTGGTCGTTCGGAAGAGATTCTTTCTCGATCAGAATAGTTGAATAAGGCACTACAAGAAAGATATACTTCTTTTCAAATCGCCCGCGAAGACGGACGTTCAGAAAAGTTCTCGAGATTATCAATCGCTCTTTTTAGTGGTGAGGAATAGTGCGGGAAGGGAGCGAGACCAAGCTGAGCCACTAGGAAAGTAATTCCTTCCCACGCGTCAAGTTTCATAAATGAATGCAGCCTCGACCAGAGAGAAAAAAATCTGCGCCTTTTATTTTTAGGCCGCTGGCGGCGCAGAACGAACTAATCCGTGACCAGCAAGTTTTCCGAAACCTAACTAAATGGAATTTTGACTAAAAAAAATGCTTGATGAAAATAAAAGAAAGAAGGTCCATTTTCCCACGTAGTTCGTCGGTCAAACCAACGATTCTCTTCTCAAACTAATAGAGAGATCTTTTTCTAGTTAGACTTCTATCAATGGAATGAAAGAACCATCCCTTCCTATTTGTTTGTCCTGTCAGATAGAAAAAAATGTGACCCCAAAGAGCCCTTCTTTACCACTTTATGGGGGTGGGTGGGGGTGAAGGGGGGGTTTACATACAACCGAGGAAAAGTGGTTTATGATTGAATCTCAGAGGCATTCTTATCATTTGGTAGATCCAAGGTAAAGGCTCTGAGCCTGGTAGAACAAGACCGGAGCCGGAGTCTATTTCTCTGGCTTGCTTGCTCTTTACTTTTTAAATACGGCGTATTCTACTCTTCTTCTTAAGAGTATGATTCCCTTGTTCACAGAAGTGGTGACAATTCTCTGTTAGGTTGGCTTTCTTCCCTCTTAGTTGTGTGGTCGGTCGCAACTCTAAGTTGACGGTGCATACTATATTTATTAAAAAAAAACACACACGGAACACTCATTTGATAATAAAAAAATGTGATATACAATCAAGTCCTAACTTTGGCATATTCAAACCAAAGATTTGCTAATGCATCATTAAGAAGATGGTTCCAGTCCAGGAATCCTTCGACGTCCGTTGGTTAGTCCGTTTTTCGGTTGATGCATATATAACTTAAAGAAAGAGAAAGGGACACACGCCTCACTAAAACAATTATTTAATGCTGCATTCGCTAAGTTTGAAAAGTAAACTAGGGCAAGAGTCGTTTTAAGGCAAGGCTAAAGGCAAGTGTCAATTAAAGCCGTGGACTATGCCCCAGTGAGAGCCCTCTTTTTTACTAACATACCCACTTTTCTTTCCCCCCATACCTTCATATCCAAGCTGGGAATGATTAACCGAAGGCTAAGAAGCAGAAGGATAAGAAGTGGAAATAGCAAGTCGAAGGATTGGACTCCTTCTAAACGTTACCAGAGGTAGCTAGCTATCTGAATCGCTACTATCTATGATATTCCACAGCAGCTCTCTCGCACGTCGGTCCACCACATTTGCCTAACCGCTTTCTCGTGGGACGAGTCAATCAACCATGTAGTTCCTTTTCTGTCTTTCGACTAGCCAAAGAGGTCTGAGTCAACTAATCCACCAAGATGAGGAGCTTTCTTTCGCTACCTTGAGCTGCCGCTACTAACAATACGACTACTTTTACCGCTACTTATGATTGCCACTTCCACTTCTCACTAAGGTAAGCGGTGCCTCTATATCCTCACTCTTCATCCGCCTCGACCACTTCCAACAGAGGCTGGAATTCCCTCTATGAAATTGGCATTTAACTCTTCCTATGGTACCCCCCGCCGGACCGTGTCCCATCCTTTAATTAATGATCCCCTTTTTTGTTCCTATTTCACCTTCAGAAAGAATATCGGGACTTGGCTGAGGCATGTCTCTGAGTTCCTACTTTGAATGGATGGGAATTTGCTATTATCAAAGATAGACTTTCACCCGGTCCCTACTTTCTAAGAAGAGCTGTCCTCAGCTCGACTACTCGTCGTCAGAGGCCTTGTCTCGGCTGTTGCCTCTTATTGACTGTGTGCCATTACTTACCTCAGCTGTCCAGCCGGACTGTTCGGCTTGCCCACTCTCTACTCTAGCTCTGCCTCTTATGCTACTCGTCTTGCTGCTCTACTTAAAGGCTCTCAACTTGGTCTAAGCTAAGCAAGCTGCTAGTCTATCTATAGCCTACCAAATCTCATGATGGTTAATAAGAGTTCATTAACAGACAGGAAGCCCCATTGCTAAAAGTGCTTTCATCCGCTCAAGGAGCTTCCATTCAATCAGTCTGTCTGCCAAGGGTTATATAAAATAAAAGGCACAGTTGAAAAAACGGGTTGAACATTCTTGCTTTGTCACGATAAGACCTGCCCATGACAAAGATATCGCTAGTGATGCCCATTTCTTTTCTTATATTGTTTATGTTGATTGATCCAACTCGTAACTTCGAGCTTTTAGTATGATTGCAGAATACAATAGCGATATAAAGTTGCGCGTAGGCGCAGGCTCTGTGAGAATTCTTCGCGTATTAGGAACAAAAGAGACTGAAGAGTATGGTTCTAAGGGAAGGAATTTACCGTACCCCAAACCGACACAGGTGAACACAAGACAGGCAGGAATGAGATAACTATTTGAAAGAACAATAGAAAGGGGATTCGCCAACAGGAGAAGACCCATTCTTCTAGATGAAAGAAGAGGTGATGGAAGAACAGAGCTAAGAAGGCCGAGTAGAGTTGAGTGATCATTGATTGGAGACCCGATGGATGAGAATCCCCCCATAGGAGTGAACGCATTCCCACATTCGTTAGCCGAAAAGCTAGAAACGGCAGCGACTTCCCGGTTGGTCACTTTGGAAGGTATCTTTGGTGATCTTATACCCATTTTCATGGCTGACTGCGTACATCAATGTCTCCCCACTAATTAGGTAGACGACAGGACTAGTGTCGCACAACGCTAATACCCTAGAGAATTCATAGCCCAATTGACTATATGTACCGATGAAAGTCACAAAGGTCATACATAAGCCTTACGAAAGAGGGGTAAAGCAAGGGTTGTTGGCAATGCGATATCAGTTGGCATATAACAAAAGGACCAGTGAAAGCCAATGACAAAGCAACTCAGTAAGATAGATCTATATATACCTACCTAATTTCGCTTTTTCTTGAAGCCTATTTCGAGACCATTTTACTCTAAAGAGTTCTATTCAGGAAGACAATCAAAATCTCGCTCAACAGAATGCGAGTATCCAACCTGAAAAGGCCACACTGGTAGTTGTATAGCTCAGGGTGTCAGCTGGGACTTTTGCTTCCTGTCCAAAAACAGCGATAATCAAGCCACGAATGAGGTCAAAGCTTCTGAATGAATGAATGAGACAACTTGATAAAACCAATGCATCAGGGCTAGGCTGACGATGTCTGTCTGGCGTACCTAATCTTTGTATAGGGCGCACTCATGACAAATGCATTAAGTTATCTTCTCATAAGAAGCCATACATATCCAACAAATAACAAGAACCTTAACATAAGTAAGTACGCTTTGATGATCATTAATTAAGCGAGGCCTTTCGAAGTGTTGTCAGCCCAGTCTTCCTCAAGCGTGCACTTAGTATCAAGGAACCTGCTAGCAGAGCTTTCAAGCAGGACTAGAACTCAAAGATCTCCCTCGAGTAGTCAAATTTCTGGTTCCAGTCTAGCTCCCACCCCCTCCCTTGAAAGAACATCGGTAAGTTTGCATTAGTTCAGCTAGAGTAAGGAACCAAGTACGAATGCTTTCAGTAGTTCTCCTAGGTTAGAAAGGAGAGGTGGGCGGGATAAGAGAAGCAGCAAGGCGCAAGAGCTACTACTTCCCCCTCGTATAGGTAAAATTCACATATGTAAGATAGCTTGAATGAAAGATGGATGCTAGGTAGGACCAGATTCCATCCTGATCAATCAATATAGGTCAGAATAAACCAATAAATACTAACTAACTAACCGATACAGGAACAGGTTCTTCCTCTCTATCCTTCCCGGCAGCTACTTTACTTGCTATGAGCCGGGAGAATTGGGACTGACCTAACTTTTCCTATTCCTACATGATAGGAATACCTTCTATGCTACTACCGGATCAACAGGAGATCCCGCATTTGAATCTGAGAAAGAAAGAGAGTTAGATCCGAGAGTGAATTATAGACATTATCTCACAGATGAAAGAAAAGAGAGTGAAGTCACCTAAGGGTTAGAACCCGATGTGATCTTAGAGCTATTGACTGCCATCCCTAGTGGTACTTCTTTTTTTCACGCTCTCGAGATGAGCGCTCACTTTATTCATGGTACCGCGGAACTTAGTGACATATGGGATAGATGTTGGTATTTTCACTCTTGGAGGACAGCAGAGTAAAGCAAGGAATTGATGCTACGAATGTCATAGCCTATTGAAAAATAAAAAGGATGAAGCAAATGGATCTGACGTTAGACAAGATCTGTTCTAACGTTGAGACATGAGGCAGAGAGGTTCTGACGTTAAGATCAAAGGATGGGTTGAGGTCAACGCAGGTCTGTTCCCTTGTATAGTAGAGGTTTCGCAGATCATATAAAAGAAAGAATAAATGTTCTCACTAGCAAGTTGGCTAGCCGATTACTGCATTGATTCCCTCTATTAGCTGACGACTAGTGCGACCTTTAGTTTTTTCGAACAAGCCCCTGAGTGATGCGAGACTAGTCTTTGAAGTTGAAGATGCCCGCCTTCCTTCTCTTCTATGCACTGCCTTTTTTCAGTTGCTCGACGAGCGAGGATTTTTTCCTCACCGAGAAGTTGCAATTAAAACATTGGGTACTTTCTTGTTGTGAGTACGTGAAGTGGTATTCTGAGATGTCGCTGGACTATTATGTCGTCCCCTTATCCACTTTCTTAGATCCTCCGGCGGTATGTTTTTGTCCGGACCGTAAGGACCTATTATATAAGTTTTACAAATAATGATGTTCCGGTGTTACGACGCAATCCGCACCCACCTCTTAACGGGCGGCTGGGAGCGGATTATTATGCCTCGAGAGCTGGGAAGTTTTGGCTTGGGCTCTGTCCCCATCTAAAGCACAGGCTATGAGACCTACCTGGAAAGAACGCCTTCTGAGAGCTCCCAATGTAACAACCTGAGATCCTCATTCAAGGGTGGTGGGAGCTAGAGACATCGTCAATTACATTTCTACCTCATTTTGAACTTTTCTTACTTTGAAGGATCAGTGTCTAGTTTTCTTAGAGCAGGTTCAATACCCTCGATTCTTAGAGACTCGTCGAATTTTTAAGTCTTCTTGTGTAATAGTAACTCTCTAGAAAGCTCCTGCCTTAGAGCTATCGTACTTAGTGACAAGTTGGAGCCTTAGAAGCATGCTAAGGGATAGGTCTGGAATAAGTCTTGTATGAGTCCTTTAATCGAGTCCCTCTTCTGTAATAGGCGCTTTCCGGTAGCAGGTTTTTTTTTACGATTCCAATTCAAGTATTAAATAGCTTCGCCTCCCCTTTTCTTTTTCAAAGTCTAGTACTTATGGTGTAAGTCAGTCTGAAGCAATTATAGAGGCTTCGGGTTTGAGGTAAGCCTTCCTGTATCATTGGTAGGCAAAGGGGTAAGCGAACATGGCTGTCTTTGTTAATGACTCTTCTTATGGAAATAGGATCAGTTGCCTAGGAGCTCAGAGAAAGGTAGCGAAGTACTTTTTTTTTAAGGAAAGAGGAGTGGAGTGGCAGTGGCGGTCGTGCAAGCAAGCGAAGTATAAT
>OY987217.1:24510050-24550050 GCA_963920805.1 Primula vulgaris | reverse complement strand
ATTTTTGCCTACGACTTTTTTTTCTTTCTTGACCCAGCTCGGAATGAAAGGAGACCTCCCGTAGGTGGCCTCTTACCTCTCTTGCTTCCAAGTGAGCACCCAGGTGAACCGTAGTGCCCAGGGCGTTCCCCTTTATTTTCTAAATCAATGAATCACTTCGGTCTTGCTTTCTTTTATTCATTTATATCTCTTCACGCCCCCGCCTTTGTACAATTAGAATCCTAGCACACGTTTAACTATGAGAGCTGTTTGTATACTTGCGTAAGAGGCTCTTTCCGTGATTCCAGTTAGGGACTCGGGTGCCCTTATTTTATTTCAATTTAATATCTTTTTTGGTACTGTCCTATAAGAAGAATCAGCAGGCTCAAGTAGCCATTTTGATGCATAAGATATGGAGGGCTTTTGCGCCCCAATCATTCTATTTTCGTTTGTGGAAGGAACCCCCTTTGAAAACTTCTTTCATTGAATTCAAAGATTGATGGCTATGAAGCATGCTGGGAATAAGGTAAGGACCTCTTCTCTCTGACGGAGCCAAAGTGAAAACCATTCGACCTCGGTCGAGATCTAAGTCGGTCTATAGCACAGGTGCTGCAGTGAAAGATTCCGCCGTAGCTAGATGCCTTAAAGAAAGAGCAAAAAGACTCACTTTGGGTCCATGGCTCCAGTAAAAATGGACCTTCCCTCCCTGAAAGCCTTGATCTACGACCAGCCTTTGCCATTCTTTGTCCAATGAGGAGTCCGACCGATGAACCTTGGGAGCATCCTGGGCAAGATCTATGGCTTCAGCTGCGGCTAAGCGAACTACCTATTCTATATATTCTATAGAATTTAATATGAGAGAAAAAGCTCTTCTTTCACATAGTGGGAGGCTGGCCTTCTCTCTTCCCAATTCTCCCAATGAGATCTAACTTCAGAGGACTTTAATAAAGCCCCTTTTGCCTCATCCTGATCTCCCTGAAAAGAGGGTGAAGTAGCGGCTCCCTCCTATTACTATTACTGGGGTGGAGTCGAAGCTATGGCACCAGAAAGTAAAAGAGATTCCTTCCCGAACCACTATGTAGTCTTCTTCCTGCCTTCCAGTTAGGCCCTATCTCGCTTTCCAAGTCTCATTTGGATGAGGCGCCGGCGCTACTAAACGCAACTCTCATTTCAACATTATTTCTTCTCTATCTGCCTAGAGAACCTCTCTTTCCCTACAAGGCACTATAAGGTCGACCCCACTTTCCATACTATGTTGACTTAACTCCTGAGCCTAGTCATTCCCCGCCACTCTTTCACACAGCATCGAGGGCTTTTTCATAAAAAGCAGCACTCTAAAGAGTTCCGTTAACGGTCTTCGATGAACAGATTCGGTTTAGTGAGAATAGCTCTAGTTTGAGAGCTTAAGCTATGAGTTGAAAAGTGAAGTATGTGCGGGGTCAGTTAAAGCTTTAGTGCCTTCTTTAGAAGGACGGTGTCGGGGATGAAAGAAAGGATAATCCAGCACAGCAAATAAGTAGGGGGTTTCGAAATTGAGTTCCAAAGCGAGGTCGGTTGGTGGGGAAATGCATTAATTCCCACAAAATCCAGTCTCATGTCAACCCCTGACTGACCGGAGGCCTAAAATCTAAAAAAGAGAGGAAGGGTACTCCGATCGACAACCTCTTCGACGATACATCTCTGTTGGTTGCTTTGTGCTACAGAGAGGTATTCCGATCGACCGGCTTTTCTTTTTGAAATCATGTAAATAAGGGGATTTTCCACTCTTGCCTGATATCACATGGAGGAAGACAGCTGTGGCGCCCACCCGCGCTGGTCTGCGTCTGACTACTCTTCCCTAACTGACATTCCATTCTCTGGACTGAGTTTCCTCCGGTACCTTTGATTTATCCGTACCATAATAGACGAGTGAGCTCTCTTTTTCTGTGAAGAAGGGTGGCCAATACAGAGAAGAAGATTCCGCATCTCCATCCGAATCGGAAGTAAGGGCAAATAAATTACGTCAGTCAAAGAAAGAAGCAAACCGACTGATGAACACCAACCGGTCTACCAGGAGAAAAGAGCTCACCTAACCTAGAGAATTAACTCCCTGGATCTAAGTCCAGTCAGTCAGTAGCGGTAGAATAGTCCGATTTCCTAGCAAAGGAAGCCCTCTCGGAAAGCCCCCGCCCCATGGCCCTAAGGGCTCAAACCAACCTTGTGATGTCAGTAAACGAAAGTATTAGGGCAGTAATCAGGAACACAACAACCCCAAGAACCAAATTGGCTAGGCTAAGTTTGAAAGTAGTGCTATAAGCTTTCCCTTGGGTGTAAAAGAGCCTAGAATCCCTGTAGATAGAGATCTGCTTCCTTATATGGCCCGGCGTAGAGCCCTACATTGCTCAACTCATAACAAGACCTCTAAAAAAAAATGAAATCGAGGCGTCGAAGCGAAGTATTCCCCTGTTATCATATATCGAATTCCGCTGGATGATTTATTACTTAACCGATAGATTGAATGCTTTCATCTTTTCGAAGGTCGACTTCCATATACGCGAGAAGGTGCCAGAAGCACCCGTGCGGAACCGGATAAGCCGATGGCGTGGAAGGCTAGCGAGCACAATTCTCGCCGAGCTTTGTCTTCGGAGGCCGACTCGTAGCACCACTGATGCTGCCTTAGTGGGGGGCTCCGCGAAAGCCCGAAAAAAGACAGTCCGGTAGGAGACGATCTCCGATGCCGTGAAACGGGCTTCCTTTTTTTCCAGATCTGATCCTACCCTTCCAAAAGAAAAGAGCAATGCGTAGTCACATCTCTTGGATCAATCTCTGACTTGAAAGAATGTTCAGGCGTGCCTGCCTCTTTGTCGCACTACTCTATGGTCTGTCTCTATTGACATAGATAGGGTTAGTGTCCTGAGCGCGTGACATCGGCTCGAAGTGGTATTTTTGCGAGAAGTTCTTTGTCCCTTTACTCCGGGTTTACTGAAGGGTATAAAATAGCAGCCTAGCCTAAAAACTACAATCAGCCCGCTTTAGGGCGAAATCCTCTTACCTTATTTTCATAGCTGCAAGACCAAAAGAAGGTGCAAAGAACCAACCAGACTGGCCTAGTGGAAAAATAAGGAATAAATAAATAAAAAACCATAATTGAACGCGTAGTCTACGGCGCCATACAAGTCCTAAGTATGTCTACACTAAGACGCCTAGCAACGCAAAGAAAAAATACTTACCTTTCCGTCCTATGATCTGTCTTGGCTGTTAATAAAAAAATATCTCTCTGTCTAGCCGGTAAGTACCAAAATCGGATGTCAGGGGCTCGAACGAGTTCTAAATAAGTCCTTCCTTCATACAAGCTCGAGGGAGCGGAGCCTTGCGTGATAGGAGCTGAAGCTCGTGCTTTACTTTCGTTTTTACTTCTCGATTCAGGCGTACTTGTTAGATGTTGGCAAGGACGAGCGATGGACTCGAGTAAAGCGAGCACTGGACGAACTCATCCCTTGAATCGAGAAAGTCCGACTTAATCTTAATTAATCGAGCAGGTCTCGAGCGAGGTGATTTAACCACAAACAGGAGTCAAAGTTAGGAAATGAGAGCGTAATGGAGGACCGATCGAGGAGAGGTTTGGATAGGAGGCAGACCCTTTTTTAACTCTCCTAGTCTAAGCTCCAAAAACCCAGCTTATGGCCGCAAGCCTAAGCCACTTTAAAGCGCTAGTAAGCAGCTTTGTAAGCTACTGTATGAGCGTCCCAAAGTCTCGAGCTAAGTGCCTATACAGGATGAGCAGCTAAGCCAGAAGGGTCTTTTTCCTAAGCGATAAGTACTTAATCGATCAATGTCCGCTCACCCTCAGAAACTTCATAAGATTGTTACACTCATTGACATTCCCTTTGGGTCTAATGCTAGTTGTTTTCCTAAAAAAAAATTATTAGGTTGCGTGATCGACCAAGGTGACACAAGATCGACCAAGGGGTGGACCTATCTATCAGGTTTCTTTAACAAATGCGGAATAAAATTAATGATAAAAATAACAGTAAATAAAAGCCAAACTAAAGACCGCGACCCGTCACCTATAAAGAGGTGAGAACCTTGGTATGTGAAGACGCCACAAACGGTTGCGGGATACCGATTGATAAGTCAGTTTTGAACGCTACAAGGTAACCCCTTGATAAGTTCGGAAAGTTCAATGAAGAACCAAAGAGAAAACTCTCAAATATATTAATCAAAAACTTGATCTTTACAATCTGATTTGACCCCTATTTATGCTTGGAACAAGCCTCCAAGAATTGGGAAAGTCTAAAGAAGATAAGTTCAAAATTACAATAAATTCATATTGGTATCATAAAAATGAGTGCTTAGAATTCTCCAATACATTGAATAACCAGCCTCCATGTATTTAAATCTTCTAGAATCAGCCCCCTTTTGGTTCATGCATGTAAACCCACGAAATTATCCTTTAATGTGGTGTCTTGAATAGCTCCAATCTGGTTCACAAAGTAATGAGCTTCATTTGGACTTGTCACGGCCGTTATTAAGCTTCTATCAGCCTCGTTTATTCTAAGTGTGAGTGCGTTCTTTCCCTCGTCATCGCGCATACCTTGCAACAGCCCGTTAAGCGCTTCCTTGAACCTTTTAGCCCTAGCTCTCGTAACTGGTCCGATTGGAACTTGCAATGCGTCTCTCGGTGTAGCGGTCATGATCACATCAACTGCAGTACTGCCCACTTTGGATACTCCTTATTTATTGTTGTGATCCGGGCTAAGATAGTCTCTTAACTGCTCGCGTAGCGGGAGAGCAAATAGCAATGAACCTTATCTACAGTATTAGTTCCCTCCTACCAAGAACTACTAGAGCTCTCTATGCGACAGGGAATGGGATATTTAATGGAAAGAAATCAACCGACCATGAGAACTAATACTTCAACAACTGAATGTTGCAAGCAACTGGCTGATCGTGCTTAAACTCATGAACCCACTCACGAAAGACTAACTAAATCTCGCTCCTATCGTCTCGGAAATCTAGGATTCTAAACTTTCGTCTTCTGATACAAATAGCAGATGAGAGAGCCCTTTCGCATGCCTGCTATGATACAGTAAGAATGAAGTACTCTATTCGGGGAAAGACTAGACCCATACGAGACGCTATAAACTATTTTAGTCTAGTAGCTTAGCTCTTGAAGGGGGAAGCACCACACTACTACCATGAAAAGTCGAAAGAGCCATGCCCACAAAGATCACATCTCGAATCACTTCTAAGTCCCCTTGACATTTTAACTTCATTAGTTACTAACTTTTCTTGCCGAGCGAGCCACCTGTGGTGCTTCAATCTCGGTATTCCAGGAGCTTTCCAAAGGCGCTGCCAAGCTTTCATATTGCCTCCTACTTCTTTGCCGTTACTCAACATCTATGGCTCAATTAGCGCCAACTTCAAAGGCTGGAATTCACTACAAATTTTCTTTTTCGTCCTCTTGATTCTATTGTTCTAGACAAACCCCTCCACCCAACAAAAAGAAAATTCCTTTTTTGCTGCGTCGGTTTCGGCTTCATCGTCTCTTTAAGCGTATGTTTCAGATTCTGCCTCTTCGGATGCGTCTTCTTATGCCCACCAAATCGAAACTTCATTTCTTCTATACTCGGATCAAGGATCAACATCGTTACTTAGGGCAAGAGCAGATCCAGACGGGCGCCACCTCACCTTCTCGCGACAGGAGAAGCGAAGCCCATTCTATTTTAAAAATTAGAATAAGGCTGCACAGAAGGGGGGAAAGCCTCTCATGACATTATGTTATGAGAGAGGGAAAACCCAACCTTCCAACGAAGACAGATCGAGCTCCCTTAGTGGCAACTCAATCTCAAATTCCATTTCAGAAGAATCATACGAAAGAATGGAATGACGACTGCCTTCGACCGCATGAAAGAGTACTTGAAGAGTCCTCCAGCCTTGGTACCACCAAGACCGAGACCGGGGCATCCGCTCATCATGTATGTCACGGTGCTAGAAACATCGATGGGGTGCATATTTAGGCAGCAGAATCCCAACAGACAGAGTAGATGCAATTCCAACTAGGCCAGTAGTTCCTAAGCCCTAAGTAAGAGCTCTTACTCTTCCTACGAGCAGTTCCTACCAGTCATGATAGAAGAGAAGGGGTAGCGTGATAGAGTCAGTCCCTTGGGATAGAATCTCGTAAGTCAGGAAATGCCAGATGCAAAAGAAGTTCACTGGACCAAGAAAGTTTGGATCCCTCCGCTCCTTGCCCATTCGTTTCACTTACTTCCGCTCCTCTCATCGAGAAAGCAATTAGACATCCTGACTAAGGAGCACAGGCAATAGGTTCGTAGGAAGAGGCAAGCGTTCACACATCCGTCTCTATCATATGTGTTGGGTGAAGAGCTAAGACTATGCCTGGGCCGGGGTCAGGAAAACAGGCAGAAGGAGTAAGCAGCTTAAGCAAGAGACCCTATCTTATATAGTCTAGGCAATTTATCTTATCCAGTAAAGGCAGTCAGTTCGATAGCTGTCCAAGGGGCAAAGATTAGTATTCCGGTCTCTCTTGAAAGCAATCAAGCGTGAGAAGCAGGATCCGTCCACAGCTTTTAGCCCTTTCCCTTAATAAGTTCCTCCTTCTCTCCGGATTCTCGTATAAAGAATTACCTAAAAGAAGAGGTGACAGGCAGTTGGACTTAGCTTTTCCTAGTTACGGGCACACAAATGAGATATTGGAGAATAGATTCATTTCACCGAGGCTTCATTCTAGACCGGGACTTATTCCTATAGATAGCGGATATATAGATATAAAGGAAGCTTTGAACTACTTATTTAGAGGGAGAAGGAAAGGAACTAGCCCTCTCCATATCGTTGGATAATTTGTTTTTGGATTCAGCCGTGTATGCAGGATGCAGTCATGAAAAAGAATAATAAGGTTTAATTGATTACCCCAGCCCAGGAAGTTTTAGCACAAGGAAATCGTGGAGACGCAGCCTTATTGGGAAATGACTGGAGCTTTGGCCTATGTTGGAGTATGTGGAGAAGCGCCTTCTCTCGTTTTAGTTGAGGAGGCGGAATCCATCTCTTATGTGAAGGAAAGACTTTTAAAATGGAAGGTAGCCTAGCGCTTTCGCTTTCTATCACGAAAATAAAGAGCAAATCACCCCGCAGTTGACCCGGATCTCTATGTCCAAGCTTTGCATACGGGAGACTCTAATTGAATGAGAAAAGGCAAGAAAGAGTGGCTCGACAGGCGTTTACCGTCAACAGAATGGAATATGTTCTAGTAGACTTAAACCAAGCACGCCCCTATTTGTATTATTACATTTCACACTATGCCTGGTTCACTGGTATCTTAATATTCCAACGGTAGAAAGACTATAAAGGGGCAACCCAAAGTAGGAATGCTATTCGGGGAAGAGAGAGGTCCACCACAGACAAGCATGAAGTGAAGGAGGGGAGCGCTAGTCATCTCCTTTCTATCTATATGCCGATTGATATGGCTATTCGTACCTTTTTTATCAATTCCTTGCGCCGTGTTTTGAAGTCTGTATCGCACTAATGAGAGGAGGTGGCACCAGATAGTTTGTTGATGAAGAACTTCATTCACAAGAGTAAACTGTGGCCTAAAGTAGGAACTAGATCTGACGCTACAATCCATAGAAATGTCATATGGGCGTCGTCATATTGGGAGTGGGGTCGGGGTCTGTTGGGTCTGGGAGCTGTATGAATTGGACTGTCTCTCTCTTCTTTTATCTATCATCATGGGCCAAAGCCCAATCTTCACCAGCCATGCCATGTTCTCTTGGTGAGTACTCCATGCCTTCTATCTTGATGCATACCTACTGCTGCGATCGCTCTGTCTGAAACGAAGACTCCCGTCCGCTTGCGCTGCGCTTTCGTCTCGGGGTGTGAAGTTGAAGTGGCGCGACTTACTACTTCGCCTAACTCAGATTCGAATTGATACTTGTCTTTCTTCATTCTCTGGTCTCTCATTGCCTGCCAAGAGTGGACGGATTGGCTGCCGTGGGCCCACTAAACCCTCACCCTTTGGGGCCTGGGGAGGCAACCTTAACGGCGTAAGCACCTTTCTATCAACTCAAGGCAGGAAATGCGCATAGCCAAGATGGAATTTACTCTAGTAGACCACTACTCGATGGTGGAACACGGGACTTGTAGTATATGACTAGTCTGTCTTCAACCAATTCTCATATATAGAGAGTCCGTAGAGAAATGGCCACTAAGAGAATGATCTCTTTGACATAGCTTTTCAATCAACAAAGCGGCGGGACCCAATGAGCCTACATAGCACCCACTGGCATTTATCTCGGGTCCTAGTCCGGTATCCTTCGGGCGCTGTAAGAAAGAAGATGCTATGTCTCTGTTCTCATTCCCCATGGGGGCCATGAACTATGTAATAGAACCATCTTCTATAGTTATAGTCTTCCTGTACGAAAAGGTGGAACACCGTCTTTGTAGCACTTTACTACGCCTACTTAATGTATACTAGCGTGCCCTTTTCTCGCGCACACCGCCCGCGGCGGAGGTAGGTACGGCCGATACTTAAATACGGGTGTCTTATCCATAGGATCTTTTCTAAAGGGATAAGAAAGAAATAGAAGAACATATAAGGCTATTTCTATTTGACCCACTCCGATCGTGACAGGTTTACCATTTTCGTCAACTAGGGAGACTTCAGTCAGCTCCCCGCCAATGAAAGCAGGTGACTGTTCCAACTGAACTGGATCAGGTGCACCCATTGGATGCTAGAGCCAATGTTCTACACACAGAAGGACTGCACTTAACTTAAAAAAATAAAAGAGTTTTCTACCAGTGTATATCTAGAAGCCATGGCCCAACGACTTGCTGAAATTCACGTTGAAATAAAAAATGCTCTTCGAAATACTCGAAGAATTAAAAATGGTTTCTTGAGGCATCTTCCCCACCTCAGCCAACCCTTTCCTCAGTCGCTTTAGCACGCTTTCGCGCAGCTCAATCCGTTGCGCGTTAGCGCTTTACTAATAAGAAAGGGCTTTTTCCGCTGGATCCAGAACGAGTAGGAGATCTATCAGTACGCCATCCGCTCCATATCTTTCATAGTTTAGGAACTCCTATCTTTTTAGGCTGACGGGCGGAGGCTCCCGGAGCGTTCCTTTGAATTTGAATCCCGGTAACTCACGGACGGTTACCGACAGCTTATTTCTATTGGTTAAGGCTCTACTGAATTACGTGGGAGGAACCTCCTGAAGGTTCGGGAGGTTCTACAAACATCTAATCTAATACCGACGGAACGGACTCTAAGGAACGACTTTCTTTCCGCCGGAAGACGCTAGAGAGAAATGGAGTTCTTTAGACTTTAGAGCTAGCCGGCAGTAAAGTAATAAAAACTTTAGAGTTGGGTATAAAAAAGGGATTGGTCTTTGGCTACTGAAGACTGCAGGTATCCTGTCCCCGCTTCAACACAACTTTTAAGGCTCCCGGGAGCTCGTCCTTTTCAAAGTAGAGTCGCGTAATCAGTACAGTTCTATAAACAACTCACCTTCCTGGCTAGTTTCGACCCGGAACCCTCCTTCCTTTATTTGAAGGAAGCATGGATTCGCCGGTAGGTATCTACGGAGCCCCGGATACCACTTCGCTAGGGTTAGGGAACTTTACTTTGCCTTTCGTCTCCTGAATTCCTAACGGAACTAAGTGACTTCGGCTCCTTTTTAATTAAATTAAAGACCTTTATTTCAATCTCAACAAAGAAATGAAAGCATAACTCTGTTGTCCTCTTACTATTTTAGCCTGCCTTGTGGAGGTCTCTCGGGTGTCTACGGCAGATCCGATCAGTCTCGTGATGAAGAGAAGTCTTTTTCGATCTTCCACTAAGAAAGGTATCGTCACGACAACTCCATTTTTACGGTAAACTACTCGGGGCTCCCCATGGTTTAGTAAAAGGGAGGGGATATTTTATCTTCATCCGGGGGTTCATTTCATTCATTATGAACTTAAAAAAAAGTGTAAGGCTTATTAGTGAGGTCTTCAAAACTTCATACAATGAATGATCAGCCATTCCATTTGTGCTTTCAGCAAGTAGGCGACGCGCATTTATGCTTTCTATGTTTCAATCGGATACCAATTGCTTGGATGCGTTTGAAAGCCTCAAGATGACTTGCAGAAAAAGTCTTTCCTAGCTTTATCTTGTGTCTCCGTAACAAATGGTCCATTTATTGATGGGCGAACGACGGGGATTGAACCCGCGCGTGGTGGATTCACAATCCACTGCCTTGATCCACTTGGCTACATCCGCCCTACCCCCTCACAGGTTTAAGTCTCTATCTACGATCAAATCCTTTCTCCCTACCGCTATAAAAGAGAAGCTTTTTCCTATACTATAGTTGCAAGTCTATTGTTGTGTTTCGGAATTAGGGGAAACAAAGCTTCAAACAAAGAGGTTGGGCTGTTCACTTCATTGATTTTACTTCACTTTACTTAAGATTAAAGAAAGGGCCACTTTCTTCAATCGTTCTGATCAAGACAAGTCGGTTGGTTCGTTTCTTCGTTCGTGATAATGTTGGGCGAAAGGTAGTTGTAGAGGAGCGGCTGTGAAACGGCGATTCCCCCTTTCCATTGAAGTAGGGAGGGCCTCCTTCCCCACCATTCCGGCCTATTATTGATAGGGATTTTACCGATGCTGAAGGTAGCTTGCTTACCAAGCCACCCACTTGTTGAAAAGCTAGTCGCCAGAAAGAAACGACAAGGAAGCGAAGCTGTCTACGAAGCTTTGCTCCCCCCCTGTAGTCGTGGTACTTGGCTCGTCGCTACTTTGATTCAAAAGGTAACCCACGGTTCCCGACTTTCTCCGGTTTCCGCAACCATTTGTCATTCCGATTACTATTACTTTATCTAAAAACTTTTTTTTAGAAAATGCCTGATTGGTCTGCTCAGCAAACGTACAAAGTAGAGCTGCCCGCTGTTTGGCTGACCCTCTTCTTCCCATTTGGGTTGGATTGACCCAGAAGTACAGTAAGAAGGAATGGAACCACTGGAGAGTCGTCTTTGCCCAAGTGTGAACTGCAGACGACTTACTTTGGAAGCGGAACACGCAAAAATGGAAGCTATTCCGGGTTCTTTTTTTTCGTAGCGAAATCCAGGTTTATGATAACGTAAGCGAAGTTTCTATGGTGTTCTACCTTTGCGTAGTCTCGGTCCACAGTGGAAGGCTCCGCACCCGAGCCTCGTTAGACTCAGCGGAAGTGGTTGGTGTAAGTGAAGAGTAGAAGAGGTGAAGGCCGTCCCTTAGCCTAGTCTATATTCACAGCTGACGTGACTCCGTACCGACGCCTTTCTACTACTTTACTTTTACTTAATTAATTAACGGCTAAGCAATTTCATAAGCTGATCATTGCTTAACCAGCTGACCTTACTTCGTAACCTCAGCTTCCCTTTATTTTTTTGTAGTTCGATTAAGTTACTTCGTAACCTCAACGTACTTTCTTTCTTACTGTAGCATAAGCCTTCGCCACTTCAAACAGGCGCTTCGCCCCTTTCCTTTTTTTTTTTTATGTTTATTAGAAACAGCGTAGCCTTACACTTATTCTGGGAGAATGAAAGAAAAAAAAGGTGATGTGATCTTGATTGCGCTAACGAAGTGTTATTCACAAGCTCTTATTTCGACAATTAAAAATATAATGGCTAAAGAGTTTAAGGCGACATGTTATGGACTTAGACATGATATTCGGACAGATTACACAGATACGAAGACTAAAGGGAAACCGAAGCCGAATACGAAGATGAATATGAGCTCAATTAATGTCCAAGACTTTGTTAATCAGATTGGAGTAGTTAAAGAAGCTTCTAATCAAGTTAATTCCGTGGTCATCAAGTTTGAATGGATCGAAGGGCTTAAGTTATCAAAAGATTAATGCATCTTTGCTGAGATTCAATGCATTTGGAGGTGTTAAAGTCCATTATTCAAAAAGTCACGAATTTATAAAGGGGATGAACTCATTATTGAGTAGTTATGCTGAATTACAATGTATATGGTTTTATTTTGATATTTTCTAGGAGTTGCATAAGTTGGAAGGTCATATGTCTTATGTACTATGAACCTAGTTTTAATTAATGTTTTTCTATGTCATTCCCCATTCTTAGAGGCTTGTTCCAAGCATAAATAGGGGTCAAATCAGATTGTAAAAATTAAGTTTTTGATTAATATATTTGAGAGTTTTCTCTTTGGTTCTTCATTGAACTTTCCGAACTTATCAAGGGGTTACCTTGTAGCGTTCAAAACTGACTTATCAATCGGTATCCCGCAACCGTTTGTGGCGTCTTCACATACCAAGGTTCTCACCTCTTTATAGGTGACGGGTCGCGGTTCCATACCATCTAATCAAACCAAGGTTCTCACCTCTTTATAGGTGATGGGTCGCGGTCTTTAGTTTGGCTTTTATTTACTGTTATTTTTATCATTGATTTTATTCCGCATTTGTTAAAGAAACCTGATAGATAGGTCCATCCCTTGGTCGATCTTGTGTCACCTTGGTCGATCACGCATCATTTGGTATCAGAGCTTAGGCTCTATCAAGGTTTTAAGTGTCTTGTTATTTTTGTTTTCATTAGAAAAAGAAAATTATTTCAGAAAAAAAAAAAAAAAATGATTTGTTAAGTTTCTATTGAAAGGTTGTCAAAAAAAAAAAAAGGAAGTCATTTCTATTTCTTGTTGAGTCTTGTTATCCTCGTTTACATATATAAAAAAAAAAGAGAAGAATCAAAAAGAGCACAAAAAAAAAAAAGTGCCCAACAAAAAAAAAAATTAAAGGGATCCAAAAAGAGCACAAAAAAAAAATATATATATAAGTGCCAACGAAAGAGAATTGTCTAATTGTCGTTTCGAGTACTTGTATCTATTGTTAAAATTCTGATTTCTAGGTGTGTCACTTCATTCTATAAAATGTTTGTTCATATTACCAACCCTTAAACGCTACAAGTAAACGTCTTGTGGTTTATTAAGTTCATAGAGAACCTATAGAAGAAACGAAGAGTGGGTAAGGTTGAGCGAGTGAGAACATATTTGAGTGGAAAAAGGCATAGTGTGTGAGATTAATAGAGGGTAAAAGCCGATCGAGTGATACACGAGTGACGAGTGAATATTATTGAGTGTAAACACGTGAGAAAGTGTGTGAGGTCCATTTAATTTTTATCCTAACATCTTATTTGCAGCAAAAAGAATTTCGAATGGATTTGGGAGAGACTGAAATGAAGTTACAAATGGAGTCCATGATGGGTGAGATGCGAAAAATGATTAAGACTGATTTCGAGCAATTAAACAAACGACTCGATGGTCTACAAAACGCACCTAACAAACAACAACAAAAGGTTCCAAGCTTGTGTGAAAGACGAAGAGTCCAACCAAAGAAATCGGAAACTAAAAACAAAGAGTTTCATAAACACAAATCGACAGTGATCAGCCCAATGCGAGTTGGAAGTTCTTCTAATAAGAAGTCATCATGAAGTGCAATAGATGACAAACATTATTTAGAGCCAAAAGTTCATATCTTGAACTATGAAAAGGAGGTGATCACTTTGAACCAAGGTAAAACTAAAACTCGAGATTATGGAAAAATATTTGATGAATGCTTTAAAGTTTTTTTAAAAAATCTCGATGATAGTATATGTCCAAACAATGGTGTTTTAATTAAAAGTGAATTGGCTCATGAGCTTGTTAAGGATGTTAACGAAAAAGATAAGTTGGTTGATGCAGAGACTAAAGCCATACCTAACGCGCTAGATGGAACGATTAGGAGCGATTTGGAATTACAAAAAGTAAACGCCTTTGAGACCAGTTGTTTTGTTAATAAAGAGGTGTGTAGCATGACAATTGAAGATCGAGTGAGGTTAAAAGAAAATGAAAAAAAATATGAGTGTGAAAAGAAACAAGAGAAAAAAGAAAAGAATGAGAGTGAAAAGAAAAACGAGAGTGAAAAGAAAGAGAGTGCGAGTTTAAAAAAATCTGAGATAAAAAGAGAAACAAAAGAGAGAGGAAAAGAAGAGATGCTTGGAGAGGAAAGAAAAGAGAGAAAAAAAGTGAGCATTTATGTGAGATCAAGTGAGGATTGTTTAAAGACTAACGCTAATGACTATTGTTTTCCTAGTGTTTTTCAACATCTATTACAGGTTGGTGAAACTTTAGTTCCCCGTGAGATTGCTATTGGGCTGCGACAATTGAAGGGAATCGAACACCTTGTTAAGGCGAAAGAGGGAATTGGAATTCAGACTTGTCAATGCAAGGAGGGTAAGATGCATATCCAACTGGAGTATTTCATTGAAATTGGTCTTTACGTAACCTACGAACAAGGTGTTGGAGCTGTTCTAATGCGAGGAGAATGTCACATTGCATATTTTAGCGAAAAGCTTAGCGGGACAGCCCTAAACTATCCAACATATGACGAGGAGTTATATGTATTGGCGAGGGCGTTGGAGACGTGGCAATACTATTTTTGGCCCAAGGAGTTCGTGATTCAAGCTGATCATAAATTGTTAAAACACCTACGAGGTATACAAAAACTGAACAAAAGACATGCCAAACGGGTGAAGTTCATTGATACATATTCGTTTCTAGTCAAGCATAACAAAGGTAATGAGAATATAATGGTTGATGCGCCTATGGGAAGGTATACGTTGCTTTCAACTTTAAATACCAAATTATTTTGTTTTGAATACACTAAAGATTTAAATATTAATGATTCTGATTTTGAAAGTGTATTTAATGCTTTTAACAAAGTAGCAATTATCGAGTTTGATAAAATTGATTCGTTATTGTTCAAAAAGCATGAATTGTATGAGCCTCATTGTTCATTATCTGATTTGCTTGTTAGAGTTACTCATGGTTGTGATTTAATAAGACACTTTGGTGTTCCCAAGACTCTAGTCGTTTTTCATGTACGTATTTTAGCAAGACCATTTGAGTTAACTAATGTTCCTAATTCTTTAAGACGATTGATTATTCAGGAGATAACAGTATTTAAGGGTATATTTGTGTTTGCATACTTTGAAAAGAATATGTTCTATAACAAAAAATTGAAATATGATGTTAAGCATTCAAATATGAATCTTGATTTGTTGAGAACTGAAAATATGTGTCTTTATGTCATAAAGTGTGCTTATTGCGACTACATGCTGATTTTACTCTATCTTATTAAAGGAGCTATTGTGGATAGAGTTGGTATGAAAACCATTACTCCTAAGCATGTCAAGTTTCAAGTCAAATTTCGGTTTAATTATCATGTGCTAAGTTCCTTCCTTTATAAGGATCATGTGTTAGCCTTGCCTAAATCTGAAAACAAATTTGAGTTTAAGCTATGCTATGTGGAATTTGCTTTTCTGGTTGTTGATAGACTTTTTAAGGATGGTGATCCTATATCTTGTAAAAAGCCCATCTATAATGCTATTTTATACTTCAAAGAAGTTTTAAGAATGCACGACAAGTCAAGGAATTTTGCTTTAAAAAGAAATACAAAGTTATTAAGCTACTTATGTAGTAATTTGTTTAGAAAGTTCAGATGTAATATATTGTTTTCAGAACCTTGTCACATCCAAACTTATAGTATAACAAGTCTAATTTATGTGATTTTATTTGGTTTATTGTATGCTATAACAAAAAGTAAATTGAAAATATGGGAAAAGTGTTTGGAACAAGTTAAATTTGCATTTAATATATATAAACATTTTGTGGTGAAATTAAACGTTAAATTCCTTAAGAAGGCCCACGAGGATGCTCGAAATAACTTTTATTTCAAAATTAAACGTTTTGCTTCTCAGAACTGTAAAAATGAATTTAAGACGGTTGTGTTTGAGCCCGGAGATAGGAATTCGATGCGGAGATGGTATAACACAAGAGTGTCTATATTGCACCTAATAAAAGAATGTCATGTGTTAATGCTTGAATGGATCGAAGCGAGAACTTATAAGCTGGAGTATCGAGGTAAGTACGATGTTAGTAAAATATTTGATGTTTCTAACTTATCTTGTTTTATTGCAGGTATAGATTTGAGGACAATCTTTTTCAAGAGAGGGAGTCTGATGTGATCTTGATTGCGCTAACGAAGTGTTATTCACAACCTCTTATTTCGACAATTACAAATATAATGGCTAAAGAGTTTAAGGCGACATGTTATGGACTTAGACATGATATTCGGACAGATTACACAGATACGAAGACTAAAGGGAAACCGAAGCCGAATACGAAGATGAATATGAGCTCAATTAATGTCCAAGACTTTGTTAATCAGATTGGAGTAGTTAAAGAAGCTTCTAATCAAGTTAATTCCGTGGTCATCAAGTTTGAATGGATCGAAGGGCTTAAGTTATCAAAAGATTAATGCATCTTTGCTGAGATTCAATGCATTTGGAGGTGTTAAAGTCCATTATTCAAAAAGTCACGAATTTATAAAGGGGATGAACTCATTATTGAGTAGTTATACTGAATTACAATGTATATGGTTTTATTTTGATGTTTTCTAGGAGTTGCATAAGTTGGAAAGTCATATGTCTTATGTACTATGAACCTAGATTTAATTAATGCTTTTCTATGTCATTCCCCATTCTTGGAGGCTTGTTCCAAGTATAAATAGGGGTCAAATCAGATTGTAAAAACTAAGTTTTTGATTAATATATTTGAGAGTTTTCTCTTTGGTTCTTCATTGAACTTTCCGAACTTATCAAGGGGTTACCTTGTAGCGTTCAAAACTGACTTATCAATCGGTATCCCGCAACCGTTTGTGGCGTCTTCACATACCAAGGTTCTCACCTCTTTATAGGTGACGGGTCGCGGTTCCATACCATCTAATCATACCAAGGTTCCCACCTCTTTATAGGTGACGGGTCGCGGTCTTTAGTTTGGCTTTTATTTATTGTTATTTTTATCATTGATTTTATTCCGCATTTGTTCAAGAAACCTGATAGATAGGTCCACCCCTTGGTCGATCTTGTGTCACCTTGGTCGATCTCGCATCAAAAGGGATCAGGGGGCTTTATGATCGGAGAAAGGGAAGGAAGTTGCTAGAATTGGGCCTAAAGTAATGGCAGCAACTATACTCTCCATTGTTATAGTTGTGGAGAGAGAAGCCATTCATCTTATTCATGTCCAGAAAGAAGAGTTCACTTATTACTACTCGTTGTTTGGTGAAATTTTTATTGGGAGATAAATAGGATGATGAAGCTTGGTGTGATCTTGTTCCTATGGATGCATGCCATATTTTACTTGGAAGACCATGGTTATATGATCATGACATGACTCATTTAACCAAAAACAACACCTACACCTACAAGAGGGATGGAAAAAGACTAACTTTGAATCCTTTAAAGGATGAGCCAACCATAAATCATAAGGACAGCAAGGAAAATGACTTTCTCACAGCTAGACAATTCGAGAAGGCAAGCCTAGAAGCAGGTGTAGTGTATACGCTGGTGGGTAGAATTAAAGAGAGCAAACAGTTGGAAGAAAATTAAGATCAACTCCCAGAAGTTAAAAAACTTTTAGAGAACTTTCATGAGCAGCAGCAGGCGGGCTTAGGCTCAGTTCATCGATTGCTGTGGATTCTGTTTGAGTAGAAGATTCTATTCATGAGTAGTGAGGAGTCGCGATTCTCGTTCTTTCAATAGTAGTTCTCTCTCCCCTTAATCTCATCCGATCTCTTGGTTGGTCTAGCCCTTCCATGAGGAAAAGGCTCGCAATGGCTTTCTTTTTTTAGTGAAAATGTGAGTTGGGGCTCTCTTCTGGGTCTAGGTATGTGATAAAGGGACAGGCCAAGGTAGTAACGGTATGAGATAGGAATAGCTATTGTGGGGGCAGTCAGTCTATCTTGCCTTCTCCCCGATAGGTCTCACCTCACTAAATCCTGCCTCTTGTCATGCTGCGTGCATCTCTTTGGTCGGTCAGTGACTCTTTCGTTCTTTCCCTGCGGTAAGTAAGTAACTCTTCAATTCCTTAGTCAAAGGCCAGTAAACAAGACAACTAAATCGATCCGGGAATCTTAGCAGCATCGCTTATTCCTCCAACGTCTTCTTCTTAAATAGCAATAGCATCGGAGTCGTTCATAAGAACTGCCTATTTATTCTATTCCGAAACCTAGAAAGCGAGAAAGAGAAGTCCTTTAATTAAGCAGAAGTGATCAACGAAGACCTAAGAGCGGATGGCGAATCCTTTCTGATGTGATCATGACCGCTACACCGAGAGACGCATTGCAAGTTCCAATCGGACCAGTTACGAGAGCTAGAGCTAAAAGGTTCAAGGAAGCGCTTAACGGGCTGTTGCAAGGTATGCGCGATGATGAGGGAAAGAACGCGCTCACACTTAGAACAAACGAGGCTGATAGAAGCTTAAACACGGCCGTGACAAGTCCAAACGAAGCTCATTACTTTGTGAACCTGATTGGAGCTATTCAAGACACCACATTAAATGATAATTTCGTTGGTTTACATGCATGAACCAAAAGGGGGCTGATTCTAGAAGATTTAAATACATGGAGGCTGATTTCAATGTATTGAAGAAGTCTAAGCACTCATTTTTATGATACCTATATGAATTTATTGTAATTTTGAACTTATCTTCTTTAGACTTTCTCAATTCTTGGAGGCTTGTTCCAAGCATAAATAGGGGTCAAATCAGATTGTAAAAGGCAAGTCTTTGATTAATATATTTGAGAGTTTTCTCTTTGGTTCTTCATTGAACTTTCCGAACTTATCAAGGGGTTACCTTGTAGCGTTCAAAACTGACTTATCAATCGGTATCCCGCAACCGTTTGTGGCGTCTTCACATACCAAGGTTCTCACCTCTTTATAGGTGACGGGTCGCGGTTCCATACCATCTAATCATACCAAGGTTCCCACCTCTTTATAGGTGACGGGTCGCGGTCTTTAGTTTGGCTTTTATTTATTGTTATTTTTATCATTGATTTTATTCCGCATTTGTTCAAGAAACCTGATAGATAGGTCCACCCCTTGGTCGATCTTGTGTCACCTTGGTCGATCTCGCATCACTTTCTTTCTCTATTGGCTTGGGTTTACCCATATTAAAGAGATGGGCCTTGAGCCCGATCTTTCTTCTTTATCGCCAGGGTAGGCCTTTACTTTTGCCGGGGACTTTGTTGTTGGGTCTCCTCCCCTACTTCTCTTTCTCCAATAGCTCCTTTCTTTTCCTCACAGACTAGGGGATTAATCTCTAGACCTAAAAGCTGTTATATAAAGCACTACTGCCACTTCCTTTGCTACCGGCTTCTTTCAGTTCTAAAGTGTAAATCAAGAGGCTAAACTCGATCTATCTTTCCGGCTTAGTCGAACTCCTCACCTGGGGTTGGGGTGACTGAAGGATATTCTGATTCAAGCTCTGAACCAAAGCGAATTCTTTCCTCTATTGTACCCTCATCGACATCTCCTTACGCTGATTTAATAGCAGATGGGTCGTGAACAAGAACAAGAGCTGAAACACGTTCAAGCTCAAAGAGACTCTATTCTATTTCTTTCTACTCTCGAGTTACTGGCTTTCCTTTCGAGCAGACTAAGAAGAAGAAGAAGCCCACGGAGTGATAGCAGCTATGGATTCTGTACCAGCAAACCATATTTAACCGGGTGTTCCCTCTCCGTTCTAGCTTTCTAAATAAGTAAGATCGGTGCCTTTTCTCCGGGAAGACTCCTAAATCAGTAAAGTAAATCCGGAAGTTCCTGCCTTCCCCAGAGTTGGTGCCCTCATAAAAAATGGAAGGGAACTAAGACTATTAGCTTAGCTAGCGTTCCGGGAGAATCTAGTCATTTAGTCAGTTCATAACAATCTCTGTAAAGCAAGGGGGGAAGCTTCTACGGCAGCTTTCCCCCTTCGTTTGTTGTGGGTCGCGCTTCACCGCAGGCACTGAATGAATGAAATGAGTGGAGATCTTCCTTCCCCCTTGCTAATTACCAAGAACTTCGTTGCCTCTAGTGGCGGAGAACAATTATACCATCCTACCCAAAAACAACTCGGAGCCTAAAGAAAGAGAAGAAAGTTCAGTCTACAAGAAGCTGGCAGAGCTTTAGCCATTGGACCACATCTATCTATCCTACCTAAACAGTAAGCCTTTTCTTGTTCGTTCTTCAAATGACGCTAGTGGAGATTAATTCCTTCCGGCTAATGAATAGACTACTCCAATCTTCCCAGTGGATCATTCTTCTCCCTAAGAATTGAACGAACCAAGTTCACCTATACGAGAGTGAGGAATAAAAACCAATAATAAACTTCCCATGTCCCACGATTCTGCTAGTTTTAGAAAGGAGAAGGACAGGGGAGGGGTAGCTAGGTCAGAAAAGCTATAACTAAAAATTCTCCCCAAGTAGGATTTGAACCTACGACCAGTCAGTTAACAGCCGACCGCTCTACCACTGAGCTACTGAGGAACAACGGAATTAAGGAAGCCGACTTTCGTTCTTTGGACCAACCTATGACCGAACAAAAATGAGTTCGTCACTCTTTTTCACGTACACCGGGAGAAAAGGTTACGATAACAAGCCCCTCCCCGGCCAGAGAGCCTCCAGTACAAGGAGGCGGCGGTCAACCATCCACTCTCGAGATTCATATTGATCAATCGATCTCCGTGTCCTGCCAGTTCGCTAAGTAGACTCACTCTACCGAGGGGCAACAAAGGATGGAACTATTCCTGCCAAAAAAAAGGGACCCACTTCTCATCCTAGGAGTTAGCAGGTATGATAGAGCCCCCTCTCCGTCTCTCTGAGTTTCTACTACTAAGTAGCACCACTTCTGCTATTCCATCATAGAATCGATTCCGATCAAGCTGAAAAAGCCCTTTCTATGTTATTAAGCGCTAACGCCCAACCTATAGATAGGGCCCTCTCTTGCTCGTTAGTTCAAGCTTTGAAGCCCTACTTTTATTTAATGTAATGGGATATTTGAAGAAGCACAGGTTTGGGACCCTTACCGAATTCATTCTATTGAAGCATAACGTAAAAAGCTCCTTCTCATATTGCATTTCTTTGGTTTGGAAGTTCCAGAATGTTGTCTGTGGATTTCTAACAAAGAAAATCCCCCTAAGACTATGCCATTTGATTGATTCAAGTTCCGTGCTGCTCACCACTCCTCGAGGCCAGGGACGGGGTCGAACCGTCATTCCAGGATTTGCAGTCCAATACATTTCCATTGTGTTACCTAGCCAAACCCGCCACCTCATGTGCCAAAGTCAAACGATTGTTCTTCCTTCCCCGCTCCCTCTTTTTCTACATATGCGGCGGCGGGTTACCAGAGAAGAGGGGACAACTTCTTTCTCTTTTGCCTTGCTCAATCTTCCTTTTATGATTGAAAGTAGCAAGCCACTACTGGTACAGAGGCCAGATATAAGGTTGCTTCTTCTATATGTTCAGGCGAAGAACATCTAGAAGCTAGCTCTTGTCTTGTAAGCAACCATGCCTATATAATAATAATAGAATATAATTTAGCTTACCAAACCAAAGTGGTTTTACTAAAAGTAAGTAAGCAACCCCATGTGACATGGCTTTTCACTATTCCTTTCTAGAGAAGGTTGCTCATCCAGCCCAGCGGATGCATTGTTTATGCGGTAGTGCAATGCAGCTGAAGTAAGCCCCTCTTTATTAGGTTGGTGAAAACTCAAAAACTAGGGTTCCAAAAAGCAACCCAACTCTTATAGAAAAGTTTTCGAAAAGGGTACCCCTACTATACCCTAAACTACAAGCTAGCGCGCAACCTGCTAGCTATCGATAGGCGAGAACATACTGCTATTGGCTGCTTCGCCTATTGATTCTATTATGGCCGGCTTGGAGACATCAGAGGAAGACCATCATCTCTATCCGGGTACGATCATAGCTGCATTCATTCGTTGAACCTTGGGGATAATCATTAGCATTGAAGTAAATCACCACACCACCTCTATCCTACATACGACATTAGACGACGCGAGAGTGCATGGTCAACACAGACCTAAAGCGCCTACGTTCCGCTTGCAGCCAATACAACCACAACCTAACTTGCACGAGATTAAACAACCGAAGCTACTGGTAGTCCTGAGGGGACGACATCCTCCTATAATAGTTAGCAGTACTGAACAAGCGAGTCATCGGTCCGGGAAAAGAAAAGGACCGCAAAAAGAAATGCTTCATAGAGAACCCCCTGTGTCTCGTTCCCATCCAACTCACCGGGAGATCGAAGAGCGGTTTGCGCTTCGCGCCCCAACCCCCTTAACTAATAGATGCTTAGATACCTGCAACTGAATCTGTAAGCGGCGCAGGGCAGGATGCACGAGAAAAGCGGCGAGAAGAAGACAAACAGAGGGAGGAAGGGAAACCTCTTTCTATTGCCTTCCCTTTCTACTTCTAGATTGGTTCGTCGGCGGGACAGCGAGCCCAAGATCCGATTTGTCAATCGACGAATCCATGCCGCGTAACCTGGCAAAGGAGAAAGAAACGATGGCAACGCACTTCATACAAGAGGGTGGGTGTCCGAACAGCCTTGTACGTACGCCGCCCACGCGAAGAAGTTCTTCTCTAATTCCAAAAATTCAATCCACCATTCTTCAGTGATGAGATCTAGCGAACAAATCTTATGTTTTTTTCCCAGAGAGAAATGTCTTTCCACTAGAACAAGTCCGCTGCGAGCCGAGCGATTCAAATTACTCAACCGAGCCGAGGCACTATTCACCAAGTGGAACTTTTTACTATCTTTACTAAGCCAACCGCCCCTTCTCCTATACCTGGCTGCTTCTCGCTCACCAAAGCGTACTTCGTTTCCCGGGACGAGCGGCTCCTTCTTTCTTCCTTATAATTGGTAAGAAAACGGGTTTTCCCTCAGGTTCTTTCCTGACCCTTAGACGGAGGAGAAAGAAATGCTATAGTTAGTAGTAGTATAGATTAGTTAGATTCGTAGAACAGAAGAAGAGCCTTTCCTTTCGAAAAGATTAGTAAAGCACTAGCATGCGTTTAGAGTAAGGTAATCTTCTGGATCGCTGCGAAGCCTTCCATGTTGGTATGGAGACTTTGCTTCCCGTTCGCTGAACAACCCCCCTCTTGCAATGCAACACTTAACTATGCTTCAAAGGGCGAACTTCACCTATTTTTGAGCTATTGAATTAGGCGATCCGAAAATCCATTTTTTTCTCACCTCCCCTCTATCAGAAAAGGAGGCTTGGCTCTGAAATGGTGATAAGGCAAGCTGTATGTATCTAGGCAGAAGTAGACCTCGAGCTCTGGGGCAGGGATAGGACAGGTTTGGAACCCATGCGATGCGCCTTTCTCCCTAAGCCTAGAAGCAGCAAGTCAAGCGGTAAGAAACCCCATATCCCTTTCATTTTTTTTTGATGATATCGTTTTCTAAGACAGGTCAGGGGCACATGTCTTCGATATGCGGTATCCGATACTCTTTCTCAAGTAGGTATGATATACCCGGTATGCGATGCGCTTTCCTTTCCAAACAGGATATATTGCTTTATATCTCTGTGTTTTCCGTCCTCCCGGCTAGGTAAATAAATGTATCCTTCTTTCCAAGCAGGGGGCAATTGGATTCTATTAATAAGAAAACTAAGGAAGCCAGGGCTAAATTATCTTTCATCTCAGTGTGAATTTCCCTCAAATGTCTATAGGCTGACCTTTTCGGATTAGTAACGAAATTCACCAATCCGAAAAGGTCGTGAGACTTCCTTGGTAAGAAGAAAACTCTTGATGAGTAGGGTTTGCACAACACAGATATAAATTATGAAAGAATTTCCACGTGGTGGCCGGGAATTTATCTTCAGAGAAGGAAGTTTTTCCATATTGAGATTTGAGGAAACCATAGGCTATTACCCTAGTGGAGTTCGGAACGAGCCTTAAAACGCAATTCCCACTAATTAATCTTGAATTCGTACAATAAGATGCTCCGATCCGAGTCTTCCCCCTTCATTGCTCTCAAGTTCTTTCGAAGCTGGGGCCGGCTATGAATAGCCCGGTTATACAGATAAAGTGGTTCGACGCATTTATACCATAAGGTTGCTCCGCCTGCCCTACTTGAAAAAGGGTTTCTCGCTGCTAATTCTGATTATACCATGGACCACTACTTCATGCCCTGATTATGAAAGCTGGCTTCTAGCCGTGGTTTACACAGACGCTACTCAATAAGAAAGGGCTTCTTTTCTTTCCTAGTTCTTTTAGTTTATAGATTACCTCGGCAAAAAGAAAACGAGAGCTAGAGCTTGAATCAAACAGTCCAACGGCAATCATTCCTATTATTGTCTGACGCGCTCCTGCTTTGCTTTGAACCTTAACGTATCGATAAAAAAGACCTTTATCATTTTAGACTAGGGCTCCTAATAAGATAAGGGAATTTCTCCGCTTCTGATGATGTCTCCTAGGGCCCTTCGAATGCATTGTTTTCATGGTCGCTAGGAGAGAGCCTTCTAGCAGCCTGACAGAGGCTTTGAAAAAACCAGGGATTAGGGCAAAATGGACCAGGTCTTAAAACGCAATTATGACTAATCAAGATGGAACCCGCCCAGATAACGTAGCAGGAACCAATCCACATAGGGGGCCATCAATAAAAATAGCTGAGAACACTATCTATCATTATTAAGTTGTAACCAATCCCAACCTCCCCCTTACCATTGCACAGAATTTATTAAAGCCATCCGTAGGGCACGACCGTAGAATAATGATAACCCAACTGCCCAAAAAGAACTTCGTGCAGCTAGGCCAAGTGCCGACCAATCCACTCCGGGATCCCGATCTGTATCCACTTGGTTTCTCTAACATCCCCTCTTTATTTAGGGGAACACGCTTCCTAGCGTATAAACCGATCCAATTCAAATTGTTAACTATATACCTTACCTATTAAGTATAGGATTTACCATTTAGTACGGAACTATTCCCGAGCTGCTCTTACAAAGACCCGACCTGTGCTGCTCTCCTATGATGGCAGATGAACTTAAAAATGCCGCTATAGAATGTCCTTTAACCGAGAGGATTACCAGATACCCGCATAAAGAAGATTTATCCATGACCGCGTGCGAGAAGCTTTTGCAACTGAAAATTTCAAGGTAGACCACCTTCAAATCAACGACGTAAACATAAGTAAGAACTTCGGTTTTTTTTCTACCATGGTTGGGGCCGGTCTACTTGTTATTCTACTACAAAAGCAAGCTGTCCCACCGAAAATCTTACTTAATTGAATAAGACACCAACAACACAATAAAAAGGATAGCCAAGGGGTACCCTTACAGTACTGGAAAGGATCAATTTTAAGTAGGGGTATGTGCAAGGTGCTACACCGACAAGTAGCTCTTGCAGCTGAGTCATTCGAAGACTCCCATTTACTACACTTATGAATAGCGGACTTTGGACGAACAGTCCAGTCGTGTACCGAAGATGGTTATTCTCGCAGGCTAGACCTACTGAACAGCCTTACTTCTGGTTCGAATCCAGAGCACGACGAGACTTGCTCTTAGAAAAGGCACATCCGACCTATTACACGTTATTTACTGTCCTTCCTTGTGTAAGTAGAAGGAAAGTCTTTCAGTGGAATCGTGCGGTCCTTGGATCAAATAGGAGAGCGCTCGCCCTGCGTACGTACTGCCTTGGTTACAGCATGGAACCTGTTATTGCCTGTACAAGACAAGTAGAGAGACCGTCAGTCACTCCGAATTATGCTCGAGTCTGGACTGGTTGAGAAAGATAGGAAGCAAAAGGAAAATGTAACCGAACCGGGGGGAATTGGAGCGTTACCCCCTATCGCGTTATGAGCTCTTTTATGTGTTTGATGTCTCACTCGCGAGTTTTCTTCTTTCTTTACTTTAATCCAAAGAACGGACAGCTTTCGAGCTTGACATCCGCTAAACAACTACACTAACTCGCTTCCTCGCGTGCTGCTTTCTCAAAGCGTTGCTAGCTGAACGGCTGAACAACTAGCATTAGGCTTACTCGTAGCCTTGCTAGCTTGACGGCTTTCTTTTTTAGAGCTTTGCCACCAATTCATTTATTTTAAGACTATCATTAGAATGGCTTAATTTGGGGTTAATGCTAAACTTGTAAATAAACTAATCTAGTTGGATTAATTAGTTGGTGGCATGGATCGTCATTATTACGTAGGTCAAGGGCGGTTTGGGGATTTCCAAAAAGTGATGGGGAAGGAAGGGAGTTGTGCTTGAAAAATATTTATAGAAAGATCTAATAGAAAATATCCCGAGTTCAACAAACTCTCCTATCGGGCTCCGAAGGCTAAATAGCTATTGATTTTATTCTATCAATGAGCACGGCTAAAGCATCAACCTCCCAATCATTCATGTTCCTCCCCAAACCACGATTCCAAGAGATTTCATCCTGGTTTATCCTAGTATATTGTCGCAACACCAGGATAAAAGATGTATGGATGGAGAAACTCCAAGCACAATGTAAATTCACCACATCAAAGATACTCCCAAAAACGAATTGAGGATCCCTGCCCTTAGTAGAGCTTTTTTTTGCCTCTTCTTGTTCAGGGGGTCCTCTAGAACCACAAAACGGCTCAGGCTGACTAGGTCCAGTTGAGTCATTCCACTAGCACAACTAGTGTCCAGCTCCCCCTCCCATTTGCCATTGTCATTACCGGTACCTGACCCCGTCGGCTCGACATTTTTGCAAACACCGACCCTTACTCAATAGGGAAATTCAAAGAGGAGAACGAGGACAGCTGACTACTTATTGAAAAACCAAACAGTAAATGAAAAGTCGCACTACAATAATTGTAAATATTCCCAACCGCTCTGACTTTGATTGACTTGCCCGCACAGCGTCTTTTTTGAGAGAAGAGGTCAAGGGGCTAAGTGACTCTAGAAAGTCGTCTTTTGTATCGCGTCAAGAGAAATTACATAGATAAGAGAATTGCTTGAAGAGTTTCATTGTCGAATTTATCTCGGAATTGGATCCCAATAGTAGCTGCTGCCCAAAGGTGCTTTATGAAAGCCGGTCCACAGCAGTGAAAGTACGATTGATTCCGTCGATCGAACGAAAACCGCTTCTTGCTTTTTTTTCCCTTTCTGGCCTTACTACTCTGCTTGCTTAACACAAGTGTTATTTCACCTTCACGGACCACTTCACTACCCAGCAAGTTCCGGCTCGAAAGCAAGAAGCAACGGATTGAGCTGCGCGAAAGCTGTTGCGCGTTAGCGCTTTACTAATAAGAAAGAGCTTTTCTCGCTTGTTTGAGACGACCATAGTTGGCTTTCTTCAATCGGCAAACAAGGGATGTATCGTAAGTCTGATAAGGCTTTAAGAGATAGGGACTCTAGCGGTAAGAAAGAGTAACTCAGCGAATCGGTGGATCACACACTTGGAGACGGGGACAGGGGCACGCCTTACTATTTAGAAAGTATACAAGTGTTGAAAGAATTAAGTCTTGGGACAACGGTAAAGGTGAGGCATGGGACCTCCAAAGCAACCCGCCCTACTAAAAAAGTTCGCAAGCAAGGGACATGGATCTAGTTTTTCCCTATCTGGGAGTCGGTCTTCTCTATGGATCTAGTTTTTTTATTTCAATTCAATAAGCAGTTTCCCTTTAGTATGCTTGTAGCTATATAAGGGAGGAATCAAAACCTTCCCTTTCCCTCGAGCCTGGTCCCAGGACATCGCTCTTCTAGTAGCGGCAGATTTTTTTCAATATATAGAAGTAATTTTGGGCACAAAATAGGTTCTTATTGGTCCACTAATGGCCCACAATAGCACTTTTCGGGGTAGCAAGCGATCTTAGTAAATACGATCCTCTTTCAGGGAATCGATTCTTCCTTCCCTATCCTATCTAATAGAGGAAATCAGTCGAGAAGGAAGTCCTATAGCTGTACTAAAGCAAAGCAATTGAGTTTCTGGGTCCCGGGACTTAAGCCATAAATTTAGCTTAGCTTATACAAGACGACTCGATTAAGCAGAGGGAAATAAGAGCTTTTGCCTTTGTTGAAAGCAAGCAAAGACCCCGGAGTAAAGAAAGTCAGACCCCTTGAAAGTATAAATGGAGTTCTTGGCAGGGAAATTTTGTCACTGGAATAGGAACCAGAACCGCAAGGAAACCCATCTCGAAACCGGCGAGTAAAACCTTCCCCTTCTTGTCTTGCTTGCCTTCGGATAAGAAAGACTAGTCGCTTTAACCTGCTTTCCTAGCTCTAGTTGCCTGTCAGCTTGTCTTTCTTTCAAAACCTTGTTATTTTTGAGCTGCCCTTTCGCCTAAGGCTTTCGGACAAGACTACTTGCTCCAGTTGGTTAGTAACCTCCCTCTTCCGCTTTCAGGACAGGGTAGCTCTGAAGGGAGAGTTGAGCGGAACCAAATATAGATATAAAGTAATACAAAGAAAGAAGCCCGACCCGAGTTCAATGTCTTCAGTAGTAGCTGCTTTAGGGAGCGTCTTTCATTCTTCAGGCCTCCCGGCAAGATTACATGCTAGCTCAGTTGGTGGAGCTCTTGGAGCGAGTCGAGTAACTTACCTTTTTACTTTGGCTTTCTCTTTTAGCGAGAGTTGCCAAATGCTCTTCTAGTTCGGCCTGCCTTGCCTTCCAATTCGGCAGCGATATCCCATTTTGAAGACACTAATAACATAACGCCTTGGCTCTTTCTTCGACCAGAATTAATATAATAAGACTAGTCGGCGAAACTCCCTCTCTTCGAAGCCTTTCATTTCATATACCATTCCCGTATGCCATACCTCTTATTTCATCTTGCTATACATCCAAGCCTTCTACCATCGGTAGTTGGAAGCATAACTGAGACTGGATGTAACTGAAAGAAAGGGGATATAGGTAGGATAATTTCATTTAAAGGAATTTAGTCAGGGAGATAACCTCTATTTCATGAATCAATAAAGCAAACTCAAAGTCTGGCTGTGCGAGAGGCCAATATAACTATATATATAAGTTCTTCGCCTTGGAACATCACTTTGATATCAAAAATTTGACCATCTCTCTTTTGAACAACTCTGCTCAGGCAGGAACCAAAAAACCCAGCAGTTGAGTACCAAGAATAGGCTATCCGGGCGAAGGTCTTCTCCTCCAATCGAAGTGATAAAGCCAGTTCCTTGTCAAGTCAGTTAAAGAAGTAAAATCCTATTTCTCAGGAAAGATAAAGAAAACAAGGAAAGCAAGTTAACGAGCTTTATCTCACCTGTTATAAGCGCAAGCAGTAAAGGAAGAGTATCTCAATCCGGCAAAAGCGCAGGAAGGCGGTCTTTCTTTCTTTGTGGAAGGGAAGCTTGACTAAAAAGATGCAACGTGGGGCAAAGAGATTAAAAGGTTCAGAGATGGACTAGAGTTAACAATAGGCCGATAAAGATTAACCTTTTTATTTGAGTCTAAAACTGACCCAGCCACTTAGCTCTAGCTTCGGCCGATTCTTCGTCATATGCTTAGTAAAAAGAACTCTTGCTACGAAGCTACTTTTTTTTTTGAGAGAGTCCCGGGATAGGCAGGATATCTTGTTTTGAGAAAACAGGTTAAAAAGAGGAATGCTAACGAAGAAAGAAAGCGGAGTAGAATATGAAAGCAAAGCCAAGAGGTTAGCAAGAAGGTGCTTTCGAGCAAGCAGTGCGCATTAGAGAAGAGGGGATAGGCCGGCGGATAGGGGCTTCGGTAAGCAGCATTCCCTGTATCTAGTCCTTATGGCGCCAGGAAGGTCAAGGATCGAAGACTTTACTTTAGTTCAGGAGTGAAGAACGGATAGTAGCAGTGTTAGGACGGATATCTGTTATGAGTGAATCTCTATGGCAATTTCTGATCTACGACCACCCTGTGAAAACAATCTCATATAATATAGGAGATAGTATACCTTGAATAAGTATCAAGATGCAAGAAAGCAAAGAGGTAATAGGCGCAGGGGATAAGCTGGCAGGCGCAATCAGGCTTTCATTCCTTTCTTTTAAAAGTTCCTCCTTGACTCTAGTACTGTACTTATGGCGCAATCAGTTAAGCGATATCTGTCTTAAATAGTTCTCTTCCCTGTTATCAGTCTAGTACTTCTTTTCTAGAAACTGTCTGAAAGTGAAAGCATAGGAGCTAGCAGAGTGCAGTTCGAGCATTAGAAGGAAGCTAAGACAAGCAATCAGTACACGAATCCCTTCCTCTAGAAAGAGTTCCCCCTCCCCTTCACTTTGGGGAGGCTTTTCGACCAGCCCTTGATCCTAACCCTCGGAAGCGAAGGAGATTAAATCGTGAGTGGAGTAAAACGGAGCGAGGGTGCTACTAGGCGAGGATCCGCAAGAGAAAGGGCTAGGTCTCGATTTGGATCCACTACTGCTGAAGCATATGTTTCCGAATTCACAGATGAGCTCTTGTTGCGGGTAAGTTCTTACTTTTTAGTTGCTCCATCAACGACTGGATCTATATATGGATCAAGCGAATCTACTGCTGCTCCCATGGCTCACTCTGCTATTGATAGTTGCTCTGGCTTTTTATCCGGATCCCACCATATCCGCTCTGCAGGTGATGCTGCTGATACAGCTTCCTCCACCCCGTTCTGGACCCGTAACTGCTGAAACCATTGCTATTGATAAAGATATGTGGGGTACGATCCAGCTCCCGATTACGAGACTCGTACTCCTCACCTCTATAACGAACGTTAGTTTCTCCTCTGTCAGAAGGGAACGACTCTTCCCATCGATAACGCAATTACGATATGAGGGGTCGATATTCTTTGCCTATATATCATCTCTTATTTGCGGATGACACCCTCGTCTTCCTCCAAGGCTTGAAAAGATCAATTCAGAATCTTTTTATGTTTCTTAACATGTATGAAACTGATCATGTAATAGGGGGCAGAAGATTAATAAGAGGAAAAGTGCTGCATTCACATCTAAAAATAAAGACTACTCCAGCTCGGGTTTCGATCATTTAGAACACTTCTGGTATTCCTGTGAAGCCTCTTCCTTTTGTTTCTCTTGGTATCCCAATCAATTCAGCAGCAGATTTAAAAATCTATTTTTTTCTGAAATTGTTAACAAGATCCGTAAGATGGCAAGCAAGACTTCTCTCTGCTGGTGGCCGGCTAATGCTAGTGAAGCATGTTTTCTCTTCGATTACTATCCGCATCAGGATATCAACAAAATTATAGCAAACTTCATTTAGAATGAGCTGGAAGACAATCATAAACATCATTGGGTTGCCTGGCAAAAAAGAACCCTTACCATAGATGAAGGTGTTCTTGGGATTAGCGAATTCTCTGATGTTTCGAAAGGGGATGGAAGATTCTAAAAAATGAATGAGGTCAAAATTCTTTAGACAAAAGTATTTCCGGCTTGCTGTTTCGAAGCCTGGAGCTACTAATACATGGCGAGAGATTTGCTCTAATATTAAAAGTTTGATGCTTAATTGAAAATACCTCATAGGAGATGGGCATAACACGTCGTTCTGGCTGGATCATTGGTTCTTGGATGGTCCTCTTATTGAGCACGCTATTGAGTGGCCCACATCTTTTCCCTTAATCTCTAAAGTATTGGACGCGGAAGGTAATTGGAACCTTAGCAACGTTTTTGAATTTATTCCTGAAGAGATCATTCAATCCATCTTATCATTTGGTATTCAGCCATATAATATTCAAGACCGTATTGTCTGGACGCATTCTTCTAATGGAGCCTTTTCGGTAAAAACATGCTGTGCCGGGTGACTGGAATCCTCTGAGGTCAGCTGAACAGGCTGACAATCGGCAGAAGATGCTGAGCAAAGCTGCTGGCCTGAAGAGTGAGGCTGATCCGTAACATCAACTGTAGAAGAATGAGGTTCGAGTTGATGAACAGGAGAAGGCCACAATACATCTCCATCACCATTCTCCCCCGGGTCTTATTAATTAGGTTAAGGAAAATAGGAGGCGACCCTATTAAAGAAAACATTCAAGGATACTTCGAGTCTCTTGGATTTCACGTCATAACATCTATACCCGGACTGAGCATATCCAAGAAAGACAGAAGTGGTTGCCTTGGGGACAATTTTTCTCTTAACTGCGCAGGAATATGAACAAAACACGTGCATCCAAACACTCGCAAATGCCTATAGTACTGCCCTGCCCCAGTAAGAAGTTCGTGAGGTGCCGCTGCAACTTCTTCCCCCCCAAAAAAGGAGAGAGATGTCCCGTCCCTTCTTTATGCACATCCATATACATAGCCAGACACAAAGATGTACAATCCGGAAAAAATATGCGGTTCTTTAAGTGCATTCACTCTAGGTTCTCTTACTTGCTCTAGTGCCTGGCAAACGCCAACCGAGAGGGGAGAACGAATGGCTCAGGAATCGATCGGTTCCGAGCAGACTCGTGGAGCTGCAGCTTGGATTATCGTAGAATAAGAGGAGCCGTCTTAGGAAAAGACTTAACTTAAAAGACAGATGCCGCCGCTGCGAGGCGAGAGAGAAACTTGTCTGGTCTTGCGGTGTACTCATTCCCGTTACGAGAATGAAATGATGGCCCCGCTCGACTCGAGACCAAGACAAGACTCCACCCAACTCGCACCAATAGCGGCACTGAGCGGCCGGAGATTGATTGAAAAGGCAGCCCAGCCGCCCCTCCCCCTCTAGCCGCCTACCTACTCGTGCTCGTAGCTCGCTCGGAGGTCAAGACTGTGGTCCGGCGGAAAAACATAAGTCGTCCGTATCAAGTGATACGTGAATTGCTCAGTAGTGCTTCGCCACTACCGTAGCTGGCGGAAATAGCTTAATGGTAGAGCATAGCCTTGCCAAGGCTGAGGTTGAGGGTTCAAGTCCCTCCTTCCGCTCCTGGCTTCGTCGTTCAGTGGTAACGAGTGGAGTGTATAAGCCCCTGACAAAATAGGGGCGAGCAGCAAGCAGCCCCTTGTATAGGGTTCCAAACCTATCAACCTAATAAGTGGAAAGGGGCAAGAAAAAACCTATTCAACACAAGTTGCTAGCTTTTCATCAGCCGTTGCGCGCTAGCGCGCTTCTGTTTTTCAGCAGGCTTCTTCAAAAAAAAGTAGGGGCTAACACTAGTTGTAGCACGCTAGCGCGCTAGCGTTTTCCCAACCTAGGTTGGGGGCTGCTAGTTGTAGCGCGCAGTGTACTAGTGAATAGGAAAGCGAATTGAGAAACCTAATGACGGATGGAGGTTGAGAATATAACATGTTCGGTGCCCCGCCCTTGTCTCCTTTGTCGGAGACTTCAAATGATGGGAATCCTATCGATAAAGAAGAAGCATAGACTCCCCATTTCTTTGTCTTATTAGCGCAGGTGTTCGTCAACGATGAAAGCCGCTGAACTTAAGATAAGACTCGAGTTGCGAATGAGAAAGAGGGCTAGGCCCCCGGAAGGGCTTTCAGGGACTGGGGAAGACGGGTGGATTATAGAGCTAGGGGCAAGGCAAATCGAAGGTTTGTCCATTGGGATTGGGCATGGACGAGCCTCGACTGAACCAGCATTGATGAAAAAATGACAAAAAAAAAAAAAACTTCTCCCATCGCATCATGTTCCGGTGTAGGATTAAAGATCAGGTCCAGGATTCGAGTCAAATCGATCTTCCCTTTCATCTCAGGGTGAGGCAAGGAATTAAATCATATGTTCGTTGTTCAATATCTCGGCTACTCAAGAAGTTGGACTAGCAGCTCCTCCGACCCAGAGTGGGTTCTAGGGGAAGGACAGAGCCTCACTTTGCAGTAGGAAGGTGTTCGTTGCTGGGACGGGTTCACACTGGACTGAAGGGAGGAGGAATTGAAAACTCCGATCTTCCTGGGGATTCATCACTGGCTAGGGCTTTCGAATCAAAGCATGGGCATCTGCAACTAAGAGGGAGCAGTAAATCGTCGATTGAAGAGCCAGGTCAGTAAACTTCTATTGATTATTGATTCGACTAGAGGGACTCCTAGCAGCAAACTTGTATGAAGGGGCCCCCATAAAGACGTAGGAGATGCAGGAGCCGCCAGTCGGATCGACCAACAAATGAGAGGCCATAGGGATGGGCTCATTCGACTAATCAGTGATCCCTGGGCCTACCTAACACAAACACAGATGTCCCTGAAATAGGGGATTGGTTGATCGGAAAGCTCGGGCAGGAGTAGGACATTCCATACAAATCTTTGTGATCCGCTAGCAGGTGGTCCTCTCAAATCCAATTTTTTCATCGACGGGTAGGGTGAATTCGTAGGTTCCTTATTCCGGTTGTAAAGTAGTAAAGCGGAAGAAGAGGGAGAATGGGCACAGCCCTACCAGCAGCCCGTGTTTCTGACCCGAAAGGAATTTCAAATGCAAGAAGAATCTGTGTGTACTATCTATGGAGTGGAGTGACTATCCAACCCGAAGACTCTTATTCGTGGTGGAGTGCTTCGAGTAGGATCCGAGCCCATCCCAGCAGTAAAACTCATTCCTGACCTGGCTCACCTGCCTCTGAAGTTGGAATGCTTTTTTAGAGTAGGCTACCCGAGGAATCGAAAAGTTTGAAGTGGGATGTGGAATGTGATTGCTGATGGATGGTGGTTATGAAATAGGTTCGAGATCATCTAGCTCTGCTGTTGAGGCGGGAGAGAACAAGAGATGGGCTTTGTTTCATTGAAAAATCCTCTCTATAACCGACACTAGTTTTAGGCGGCGTCAACAACTCAAACTCCGGGACCACATTCTTAATGTCGGCCTCAAGTTCCTCGGCTAGGCAACTACTAATCCTTCTTCTCTTCCTTCTCGCCCTTATTCCATCCCATAAAAGTGTTTTTTCCTTCGGCTATTACCGGCTGGCAACGCTTGGCTCAACATTGGATTTGTTTGAAAACAACCAAGGGTGGCGTTCATTTAATCAAATCTTTTATCCCAGCCCAAACTAATTACTATCTTTGGAAAGGAAGAAATGCAGGGAACAACTCTTTCCTTTCCACTGGTTTTTAAAAGCTATCAATCCCCGCTTCTCCCTCTCGCATCGGTTCTGCATCAGATGATGAGCCCATGCACAAACTTTTTATTTTATTGGCGGCCGATAGGTAGACTATTAGATTGACTCGAAAGCCTACCAACGCATAAAGGTTCTGATTCGAGCGAGAGCCCAAATGGGGGAGGCGATAACATCTTGATCGAAAGGTCCACTGTTCTGAATAGTAAGAAAGACTTTTCAAAATTAGATCAAATCGATCGAGAATCTCATCATCTGTTAGGTGGGCCAACCAACCGACCGAGTTGGGCCGGGCGTCCATGTCACAGAACCTTTATCTAGCCAAGAATCCCATTTTTTATCGAATCAGGGCAATTAATTGGCAAATGAAAAATCTACCGTTTTAACACTCAGAAAAAAACCTAGAAAAGAGGAAGAGTCACTAAGACAAGAGCTAAGTAAGCAAGGAAGAAGGCGAGGCAAGGGGCTTTCCATCTCTAGGAAGATTGTGTCCATGATCTGGTAATCTAAGCCTTGCTTCTTCTGGTCGGCTCGTATTAGCCTGTGCTTTATTACAGGTAGTAATTCCCCCCTTCCTTTAGTCTTTTCAACAGTACTTTAATTTTAAGTCGCGGTCATGTCTCGCCCCACAGTATAGTGCCCGGTTCCATGTTTCCCCGAATTTCAAAAGTTCCAGGCTCAAGTGCCTGCTCATCCATCTTCATTCCAAAGGCGAACATCTCCATTTAGTGACTGTAACTGCTATGGTGTACAGTCAATAGTTCTTAACTAACCCTTTCTCGCCGAGCTTTAGAAAGCTTTAAGAGAGAATAGGGAGTAAGGGGGACCTTCGCTTCATTAGAAGAACCCTTGTGTGTGAGTAGAAAGGGATTGAATCATTCATTCATCGAATACGTCTTCTTCCGTGATCCATCTCATGTCAACTCTAATTAGTTATAAAAAAAAAAGGCCTACTTTACAAAGGGAACGTCGTTTCCCGGTAACCGGCCGAATCGGCCCGGTAACCTTCGAAACCGTAGGTTACCGCAACCAACCCTTTAACAGGCCGTATGGAGTATAGCCAAGTGGTAAGGCATCGGTTTTTGGTACCGGCATGCAAAGGTTCGAATCCTTTTACTCCAGATTATGAGCACCCGATCGGATCTGTCAAGAATGAGCTGACGACTACAGGGGAAGCGGCTGACTGCAGTCCCTGAGCCCAGCAAGCCAAAAGTTTTACTTGAGCCTACTTTGCTAAGAGAAGAGAGAGAAGTCTTGTAATAATAGTTACCTATCAATGGGACCGAGTGAGGCTGTCCCTATGCCTTTTGCTCTTTGTGATTGGGACTTTGCTGAGTAAGAGTGCTTCAATCCAATCGGAAATAGAGAGTTTTTAAGGAAATTTCTGGAAGCGAAGAAGCATCGATGAAAAAATAAATGTGGGAATACCCGGCTAGCTCCGACTTAAAATAGAGTAAATACCCGGCAATCAAGGTGATTAAATCCTCGCCGAAGGCTCACTCCTAGCTCCTAGCTACCCTATAAGATAAGACAAAGCTTAGAATCCTAGATGCTGAGAATCCGAATGGTACACTAGGGTAGAGCAAACCCTTGAAAACCATAAAGCTAGTTAAGAAGTAATCTTATAGTACTTTGCATGTAAGCCGTAATTAACTAATCCTTAAGAAGAGTTGGATGGTTGGAGATATTTCAACATCTTTTAATAGTCCCCGATCTACGAATATCAAAAGTATCTTCCCACGGAGCGGTAACTAGTAAAGATACCGGTTAAGAGAAGAGATGTTAGCAGTCTCCGAGCGGACCTCTACTTAAGACTAAGACTATCCTAGGATGAGAGCTGGAAGGGAGACGATTTTCGGGGGTGTCCGCTATCACCGGAGTATAATTCTTAATCTTTTGGGATATCTTGAATATTCATATGCTAACTTCCTACCTCCTTTCGAAGATAGCAGGAGCTCCATCCCTTTTTGGCTACGGGATTAGAGCGAGCTGGCTAGCCGCGGAACATAGAAAGAGAGGTTCCGAGTCCGTTAGCTACTCCAAAGGACTTATGCTTAGCGAATGCCCTTTTTTATTCATCGGTTTCTCTCCGGCTGTAGAGCAATCACTCATAAGAAGCACTTTAACTATAAAAATATACTTTTTGAGATTCTTAGCATCTGAGATGAGTTGAAAAGGCTTTCAGGATATATCAACTTATGAAAAAGGAATTGATAGAGGAAGCACCGTAAAGATAAATTAGTGAGGTTTTTGGCCGATACAATAATAACTGCTATGTCATGATGTGAGATAAAAGTTAGGAAGCTACTTATGTAATAGAGTAAATCCACTAAGGTATTGAGCAGCGGTGTAGGATCAGATCTCAAAGATAGTAAGTATTTTATTTCTTATGAGGGAAAGTCTTTTTGAAAGATTCTATATAAATGTCTATATGAAACCAAGATAGTTTCAGAAAATTCTACCGATAGGGGGAAATGCCTATGCTTTATTCTTCTGAAGGTGGGAAAAAAGAGAAAACGAAACCCTATTATTAATAAAAATTCCAGTTTGAAAAAACTCATGTAATTAACCTCTTTCTTTTGGTTAGCCCGAAAAAATGGGATAGATCTATGAAGAATCTCAAAAAGTGAGATATGGTAGAAACAAATGGGATACCGAATTGACGGCTGAGCCGTATCTTGCTGGTAATGGATTGATTCTGGAATCTTGCTTGGGTTTAGGCAGGTAAGTGTTAAGAGGCTCTTTAAGGCTTTCATTAGGTATACTACACACAGGACTTTCTTGCAATACATAGTGGTTGGCTTCGAATCACATGAAGCCCATATAGATGTCTACCCCTATTCCCTCTAAAGCTCTCCCAGTGGGGAATAAAATAAGTCCATAGAAGGACCTACTGAGTCATCAAACCTTGCATCTATTTGATGCATCATCACATTCGTGTAACTTCTCGAGAATCACGTCATTCGCCTGTCACGTGTTGCCACCAGAGTCATAAATACTTGAAGTAAGCTCATGGCTCGCCCCTATCTCTTAAAGGCTTCTTTCGCGAGGAAGCACTTCGCTCACCACTTGAACGGACCGAAGGACACACCACAAGCTTCATTCAAGCATTTCCTCCATAAAGCAGTTCTTCCTATCTATTAGCCTGACACAGTTTGACACGCGGTGATACCTGATTGGCCCCAAATCGTTAGTTGTAGAAAAAATATAAAGAGAACAAGCAAAGCACGCAGGAAAATAAAAAGCAAGCGTCTGATCCGATCCATCTTCGAGATAGGCCAACCATCTTTTTTCTAAGCTCGTCAGGTGCTTTCGTGAGCTAGGGTTGTTAAAGCTTTCTATTTAAGGCTTCTTTTCCCTCCGATTATCGTGGGTATGTTATAGAATCTTTCCTTTCGTCCTTCTGTCAAGAGTTTGCATAGTGTTTTGGTATATAGTAAAGTAAAGCCAGGGAGTAGTTCGTTGTAGTATAGGGCAAGTAGTGTTTGTAGTCTCGGCTTTGTTGTAGCATTTGGTATTTTTGCATACTACTTTAGGATGCTTGAAGCTCAAGTGGAAGGGGAGTCCCCTTGTTCAGCTTTACTGCAAGTCTAAAGGGGCAAAGTCCCGCTCGCTTAAATCTCTTCACTCGCATAGTAAACTGTGCTCGCCCTAGTAAAATCCAGATAGGAAAGGTCAGCCTCTTTGTTACTGATAGGAAAGGTCAAAAAAGAAAGAGAAAAAAGCGGCTAGTCTTTGCTTTGTCGTCTTGCTCGTGCAATCAACGAAAAAAGCCTTCGCGTTAGTAAGGTAAGCTAGCTTTGGTTGCTAAGCAAGCCTGGTTCTCTGGGCACTACGGTAGAACGTGGATAGATCATGATGAGAATGGACTTCCCCGTAATGTAATAGAAGAGTAACAGTATAGTTATCCGGGCTTTACCCCTTCTCGACCAGACGAAGGAGATATGAATTCCATTCAGGCGAGTAAGGGCTTGGCCCTGTGTTCTCTCCTGGTCGGGTCGGAGGCGAAGACTGGCAAAGTTCATCATTCAGTGGTGGGGTGTTCATAGAAAAGAAGGTGTCGCCCAATGAGTGGCATATTTCTTTTGATAGAGTCTCGCTCATAGAGGAAGAGTACGCACGCTAGCGCGCTACGGCTTACGCAGTTGATCGGATCAGATAGCCCTTCGGGCAACCAACCAAACCCGGCACATCAAATTCCATTCCGATAACTTGGAGGTATGGCTGAGTGGCTTAAGGCATTGGTTTGCTAAATCGACATACAAGAAGATTGTATCATGGGTTCGAATCCCATTTCCTCCGGCACGGAAGTGGAACGGGCGGGCTAAATTACGTGAGAGAAAGAACCTCTTTTTTTTTAGTTTAGTAAAGGTCTTTTCCCTTACTAAGAAAGTGGTAAGGTAGGGCGCTATTCGATGAAGAAAACAGACTTTAGGAAAGTGGTTTAGGTAGCTCAGCTGGTTAGAGCAAAGGACTGAAAATCCTCCTTCTTCCACTTTTTTTAAGTTGTTTAGGTAGCTCAGCTGGTTAGAGCAAAGGACTGAAAATCCTTATTAGAGTTTAGGAAAGTGGTTCAGGTAGCTCAGCTGGTTAGAGCAAAGGACTGAAAATCCTTATTAGAGTTTAGGAAAGTGGTTCAGGTAGCTCAGCTGGTTAGAGCAAAGGACTGAAAATCCTTGTGTCAGTGGTTCGAATCCACTTCTAAGCGGGCGAAGGCTGTCCTTTGGACACGTAGCCGGGAGCGAGCCGGATTTGGAAATGAAAGTGAAAGAGGAAGCCAAAAAAGAATGTGAGTGCTCCTGCACTATACGGCTTTTTGGCGTCGCCCTATCGCAGATTTTATAAAAAAAAAACGGTGGATTACTTGGATTGGTTCTCGCGTCCCTGTGCCCATCCTTTTGGGCGAGTTCGGTTTGAGTGTTCATCGATCGGGTGGATCTATATGCTTCGGGGGGTGAGACGAGGTGTAGCGCAGTCTGGTCAGCGCATCTGTTTTGGGTACAGAGGGCCATAGGTTCGAATCCTGTCACCTTGATGTGGCAAAGTGTTTCATTTCGTAAGATACTTTTTTTCTTTTTTATTCTTTATCGGCTATTCTATATATGCGTGTTCCTAGTTATCAATTCTCTCTTCCAGGAGCCGGAGGTACTCATTGTCATTGATTTGATAATATCAATCGTCTTTCTTCTCGTTCTGTCAAAAGATGCCTTCTCTCTCGAGATAAAAGCTCGTTTA
>OY987217.1:24502550-24505050 GCA_963920805.1 Primula vulgaris | reverse complement strand
TCTATTAGAATTTTTATTAAATCTATATATATAATAAAAAAGAAAAGTAAGTAGGACCTGAATGAAATCATTACTATATAAGATAAGCTATTCTGATATTAAGATGAAATAGTGAAAGCGGACCTTTTATTTCCTTGGACCACGCAAGAATTCGTCGTCCGATTTAATCTGCTTGTTTCTGGTCCTGGATGCTCCATAGGAATCCATCGCTATTCCTTTCCTCCACCGAGAAGTGTGCATTCCGAGTCACAAGAGAAATCTCTTTCTTTTTTTCGTTATGGTAATGCAATGCAAGAGGCCGGAAATCAGGTTGTTTCTGATGATGAAAAGAGCTTTTATGTTATGTGAAATTAAAAAAAAAAAGATATATATATATTTAAAGGTCGCTAATGTTAGAAGACGACTGCCGGTATCTGACCATCAGATACCTATGGTCGGTATATCTTTGAAAGCTCAGACGGAGCAAAGGACTCCTCGAGGGCTACTTAAGGCACTTTAATGCAAACCCCAGAAGGACTGGAGGGATGTTGCTCAGTGCTGCTATAACTTAACAACCAAAAAGCTCTGCGTCGAACTTCAGCCTCTTCCAGTTGGCCACGGGGCAACAGCCTCTGACGCCCCACACCATTGCGACAGGAGGGGGCTTGGCTTGCCCATTAGACTACTTTGCCAAGAAGTGGCAGGAGCGCTACGACCTAGCCCAAACCTACTTAAAAACCTAAAGGCTTGGCCCGGTCTAAAGGAAGAAGAAAGTAGACCTTGTAGAAAAGCGGATAGGAGAGGTAGCCTATAGACTCCAGCGACCAGCTCGGTGAAAACTCACCCCCTATTCCATGTGAGTCAGTTGACTTCGGACCGACCCAGAGAGGAACGTGCCCATGAGGGCACCACCAGATGTTGTAGATGAACCTACTAAAGAAAAAGTGGAGTATATCATAGCTGACCGCACCATGGGCTAGCCCATACACCCACTGCACGAGTGGAATACTTACTTAGTCAAGTAGAAAAGCCAACCTGAGAGCGAGGCAAGGTGGGAACGGGTTGAGACTTACGATTCGAAGACCAAGTCAGAGACTACTGGACGTCTCGCAGAGCGACTCTCAACGAGGACGTTGAGACTGTTCGAAAAATAACGTCAAGTAGAAACAAACAAGATCTTACAGCACGATCACTATATCTTTTCTTTTTATCTCTTCTAGGGAAAGCGGGGATGATAGGTGACGTGGTATACCTGATCTTTAATCAACGAGACGTACGTAAGTCGACATAGCCCCATGTATATGCTCTTTGGAGCTAGAACCCATCAATAGAATGAAATGAAATAATGGAATAATGGTAAGCCTAGGGCGCATGGCTCAAGAGTGTCTATACAAAGCCCTTCTCTTCTTCACTCAAAGAGGCAATGCACTCTTTTTTTTATACTTTATTCATAAAGAATTACTCTTTTGGTTAGAAGTTATACGGACTTTCTAAAAGAAAACTCGCGTGTCACGAGATATGGGGCGTTCTAATCAAAGGGTCATACCTCTCGGCTCTATTACGGTAAGGCCAATGCACCAGCCAGCCAGTGTGTGTGGTGGCGAACACGCTGTGTTGTAAGCTAAGCTGTTCACCTTGTAGACAGAGGAGATATAGAAAGTGTGCCGTGCGTGATTCATAAGATTCTATAGTGGCACCAGTATATTATTTCACTTAGCCTGCCTCTCCCATGACTTTCCGGACCAACCAACCCGGATCTGCCCTCACAAGTCTCTCTGCATTTTGGGAGCAGAGCATGCAGCAAAATCGAGCAATGGATCTGAAATTCCACTTTGAACGGCACGACTCTTTCTATTTCTGCGCTCGCATTTGAGTTGTCTCCCCTCCTCCTTCAATCGACACACTCGACGTAGATAGCTCCGGTGGCCCCCGCTTCTGCCTCTATCAGGCGGCGGCAGCCCCCACCTCCACAGCCAAAGCATGGAGGAACTGCTCCTTAATCTGTACTACAACCAATAATAATTTTCTCCAGATTTATATATGATGCTAAACTGAGACCGAGATAAAGAGAGGGGGCTACCCCTTTGTTGGCTCTTCGAGACAAAAGCACTCATAGGAATGGTGCGAATTCCCATGTTCTTTCTAGTCTCGTTTGGTTTCGAGAGCCCCCCTCTCCCCATCCCTTACTCGTCCTTTGAAAGCCGTCATCCTGGATTTTTTATCCTTATGCCGGGGAAAGTGACTCACCTTTCTACTTTCATTTTTTAGTGGTTTCTTTGTTATCTTATTTGGATTGAAATCGACGAATTGCGTTTTTCCAGAGAGACTTTTTTAGAAAGATTCTCCATTGGTAATAAAAAAAAAAAAAAAATCTAAATAAAGGCGCATACGCGGGAAGGGGCCCCACTGCTTCTTCATTCAGGGGGGACTAGCCTCATTAATTCCCACTGGGCGAGAGGTGCACCTAACCCACCTACCCACTCATCAATCACGGTGTTCAGCTGACTTGCACTGGTAGACC
>OY987217.1:24480050-24500050 GCA_963920805.1 Primula vulgaris | reverse complement strand
GTTAAGTCATGGACTGGTTTCTTCAGCCCTTTTTCTACGTGTTGGTGTTCTATATGACCGACATAAGACTCGACTTGTTAGATATTATGGAGGTTTAGTGAGCACCATGCCGAATTTCTCTACCATTTTTTTCTTTTTTACTTTGGCCAATATGAGTTTACCTGGTACTAGCAGCTTTATTGGGGAATTTCTTATCTTAGTAGGAGCTTTCCAAAGAAATAGCTTAGTAGCCACATTAGCAGCGCTGGGGATGATTTTAGGCGCAGCCTATTCCCTTTGGCTATATAATCGTGTGGTGTCTGGGAATTTAAAACCCGATTTCCTCCATAAATTCTCCGATCCAAATGGCAGAGAAGTTTCCATATTTATACCTTTTATTGTTGGAGGGGCGACCGTCCATTAAACTACCAAAGAAAAAAGGGTAAACCAATGTGATCATGACATTGTAGGTGCTTGCGAGGGGACAGATGCGACTTCCCTCAGTTGGTTTGGGTGGCATAGCCCGTTGCAGAAGTCCCCCCTTTTTTTGATCCATTTCTTTAGTCTTTAGGGAGCCAAAGCTTTACTTTACTAAACTAATAAAAAAAGGCTCGCGCGGGAGCGCTCACCTTTTTTAGCTGAGCCGTATCTTGCTGGGTGGGACCGAGAGAAAGAAAGGACGGGGGGCAACCATGCATGGTACTTCTCGATCTTGTCTCCGAGGGACAGTTGAATGAGCTACTCATGAATGCTGCCAGGTCGGACGAGCCAATAACTCGAACGCGTTCGGTCTTTTTTTTGAGCAAGAATCACAGTTTTACCTTCACCATGATACGGACTCCAAGTTCTTATGGCAGAGCACGAGGGGATTTCTCATCAATATGATGATGGGAATGGAAAGCAGAAGCATGACTGGGGTCTTCGTGGTCCAAGATAATAAAACCATCAATAAGAGTAACGTAAGCATGAGACTTTTTGGTAGTACCGGTGAACCAGATGGCCGCGGCGATGGAATCTGGGACGGAGGACTTGTAGTATCTCTCTAGATCTGGCAAAAGAGAAAGACCTCCTAACATAATTCGAATGGAGGCTGACCGCTGAGCCCACTCTGGCCTCGCAGGGCGGGCCCCTGTGGTTTCGAGCTGGAGCTGCCATAGCTTATTGCTAGAGCAATGGGAGGAGGTCCCAGCAGAGATAAAAGTAAGGATAACGAGCGCTTCGCCCGCTTGGCGGGCGGCAGGAGCAGCGGGCAAGTGCTTGGTAGGCCAACAGCCCAGTGAACCGGGCGGGGCACTCGACGAAAGGGGGCACATTAAGCAAGTACGAGAAATTGGCCCCGGCTCCGCTTTCAACAAAGCAAGGACCACTACGGGAGGTAAAACCAAGGACCTATGGAAGTCGGGGCTCGTCCCTGGTCAATATTGATTCAATACAATAGGGGCAAAGAGCATACAGTTCTCTACCAAGAAAAACTCTCAACGGATCCTCCGCGCGCTGGGCATACCTCTTCCGTGCGTCTTTCTCGTGGCGGGAACAGAACAACAGGGAAAGACCCAGCCGACCTGCCCAGGGCTCGAGGGCGAGCTTTATTTATTTAAGAGAGAATGGGGAGTGAATCGAAAGGCTTCCGTCTCTGTTCTTGGTTTGGGGGCTTTCGGCCCCTCTCGATCTTATTCGTAGTTGGGAAGGGGGATGGAGTCTAAATCAATGGAAATTAATGAACCATCATTGATGGACGTTGCACATGACACGATCAATTCGACTCAAGGTCCGGCGTTAATAGAAGTTGCTTACTCTCCTAGTAGCGAAGGAAAAGGGCAGGGCTTTTTTCGTAGTAATAGTGGGCCGGTCTCATGAGATCTATGCTGGCCGTCGGAATCAAACGAAGGTCGAAGGACCATTCAATTCATTAAGGGGCATAGATCTAGGCCTATTTGTTCGGTCAATCACCAAAGGCGGTGGGGAACCTGTCACGCCCCAAAATCCATAGAACACGGATATCGAGGCATGACCTTTTTAAAGAAAAGAAAAGAGAACCTGTTGGTACGAAATTAAAATTTTTTTAAAAGAAAACATTTGCAAGCTAAAGGAACAATTAACGGATAAATAAAAAGTTTGCCAAACGCGGCTACAAGACAAGATTTGTAAAAGCTAAAAGTTAACAAATGAATGAATTTGCCCGTAGGCTACAACCTCAAAATGAACTAAATAAAAAGAAAGTGATTAAAGAAGCCCCGAACCCATGCGATACCACGCTAATGCAACCTAGCCAACGCCTCAACCTAATTTGTACCTGAAAGACAAAAATTGTAACGGTGAGTCCCACGCACGTAACTAGACGGGACGGCACCACAAATACCGTCACTCCATCCCTTAAATGCAAGAGCTCACAAATTCTACAACTACGATAATCGACGTATAAAAAGAAATATGATAACATTCTACAACGGGATATAAATTAAATAAATTAAATACAAATCAACAGCATACATGGACCTCTCACGCCACCTACCCCAGTCCGTAAGGTAGGTCATTCCCTATCCCTTCGGCCGTCTTCTGTCCCCGGAATTAGGGAGAGACAGAGACCATTGCAACAGAAAAGTAGATTTATAGTGCGCACTTGGACCTCTCACGCCACTCGTCCCAGTCCGTAAGACGAGTCATTCCCTATCCCTTCGGCCGTCTTATGCCCCCGGAATTAGGGAGAGACATAGACCAAATGCTAACATAAAAGTAAATATAGTGCACACTAGGACCTCTAACGCCACTCGCCCCGGTCCGTAAGACGAGTCATTCCCTATCCCCTCGGCCGTCTTCTGTCCCCGGAATTAGGGAGAGACAGAGACCATTGCCACTACAGCTAAATCACAAGGCCTCGGCCAATAATATAAAATCATTCAAATAACACCATCTCATACGTATAAATATTAAGGCCTCGACCAATAATATTATACTATTCAAATAACATAAACTCATACGCCACTTAACGTAATACAACATAAACCATAATCATAGATGCTAGATTCACAACTAGCCAATCACTTCAACAACATAAAAACCCATTCTGGTATTTTAACAAACACCTTGTATGCATAAACTACAATCCATCTATATTCCACAATAAATTACCCGATTTATCAACAATTATAATAACACAATATCACTACATCAAGACATGCAAACTCATCCATACTCTCATAAATCCGAAATTAACACGACTAAATCCTCTATTTCTCCAATTCAAATAAATGAATTTAAACATGTAACAACTAAACCCAATTAACAAATAAATGAATTAAACATGTAACAACTAAACCCAATTAACAATTTATAAACCTAATTAAGATAAAAGGCATAAACCCCCAATTTCTAATAAACGCAAAACCAAAACCTAACATACACCCTCGTCTAGTCGCAATGGATAACCCCCGTTACCTTAGAGCGTAGTGGAGATGCTTTCGGTATGAGCCCGCTAATGGTGATTTCTCTTCTTCTTCTTCTTCTCTCTTTTCTCTCTTTTTCTCTCTCTTGGCTGATTTTAGTTTTAAAGAATGAAAAGTGGCTGATTTTAGGTTTAGAAAAACTGTTTTTACAAAGTTTGTGGAAGCGAACTATTTGGTCCCCAAAGTTCTAAAAGCTAACTCTTAATCCAAAAATATTGTTTTACTACTCAAAAATAACAAATCTTTAGAAACAATTCTATTGGGTCCTTTTTATTAGTAAAATTAGTAACATGTTTTAAAAATAAAGTTTTTCGGAAGAGTTTCGGTTTTTGGCTAAAAATTAGTCGAGTGACCGGTTTTTGGTAAAATTTGTATAAAACGTTTTTGGATAAATTAATTTCTAATTAAAAACACTTATAAAAATACGGGATGTTACAGAACCACTATGGACGAGACACCCCCGGCCTCGATTCTTTTGCATAGTCCGGGGGCCGGCCGCAGCAGAGCAGCGGGGCATAGCGGCACCCTCTCCTGGCGCCATTCCCGGACCTAACAGCAGACGGGAAGGCCGGGCCGGGCCTGAATTCAGATCGGACCAGACTCTTATTTGTTTGAGCTACTCCCACGCACGCAGACCGGAAGATCTCACTTGTCCAGTCCAGGACAAGTACGTAAAGATCTTCGTCGGAACCTGGAGCGATAAGAAAAAAGGGTCGGTCAATAGCATAGCTCTTTCTTTCCCCGGTCTCCTTTCGAAGGAAAGGCCTTCGCATTCCTAATCCGGTAGGGCCAGACGGCTTTCTTTGCCCCAGCTTAGCGAATCACATCCCCGCGCAACGACATTGTGCGCCCCTTACCGTTCTCGCTCAGTGTTTGCAACAGCTGGGAAGGCAGTCGTAGAAGCGAAGCCTATCGCCACGCCGACCATCAAATACGAGATTGGGCCTCTTCTGAAAGATTTGATGGAACGGTCCAGCCCAAAAAAGGAAGGTTATAGTACGCGATTCGTACAAATGGAAGGCATCGCGAACATACCACGCACGACCGGACGTAGAGCCACTAAAAGCTGGCAGACCGGGCCGGGCGCAGGTGCCAGATCCGAAAAGTCGAGTCTCGATCAGCCTAGTGCACCAACCACGTGGTACGACGGGCACTCAAAGACCTGGAGAATGATGGCCCACCCCACCCAAGAGCGCTTATGTCATAGGGGAACTCATGGCTGGAAACAATCCTTATGGTTTTTATATCCGGTAGGAATAATAAGAATAAAAGTCCAGGTTGATTGGTGAGCCTAGTGATAGGAGACTATCTAGCTTGGTTCGGAGAGCACTTGTTGGGTTAAATTTTTTTTGTTGCTAAATGTTACGGCCTAAATGCTGAACTATTGACCCTACTTGTTCGGATGGGTGTTCACCCCAAAGTGTTCCCGGACCGCATGCATACATCCGTAAGTAACTTAGTGCAACATGGCAAATTTAATTGAGAGGAATCAGCAAAGAAAAGAAAAAAGGGTCAACATCAACATGTGTTTTTGAGAGATTGTCCTCGGGCTGAGGAGTGTCCACATGAGTTCGTTGAGGTGTCTATACAGGCCTGTGGTCGTCTTTTATATTCTGTCGAGAGTTAGGATTGCAGGCTGCAACTCGCCTGTATGAAGCCGGAATCGCTAGTAATTGCCGGTCAATCATACGGCCCCTTCCATTTTAAAATATGGTAAGTCTAAATGGTAAAACAGTTTGGTGGGAAGAAACTCCCCTTCTCCTTGGTTAGGACTTCAGCTCTAAGGATGTGGGATCAGAAAAGGTTATCAGAGGTACTGGCAAATGAAGGAGGCTTCTTATTCTTTAAATTTACCAGTTCGGCCTTACTTCGAACCCATGGATCTAGATCCGGGTGCAAAATGCTATCTTAAGGCTTTAGCTTTCTATCTAAGTTTTCGCTGGTTGAACTGCTGAAGACCGTCCATTTCCATCGGCCTGCCGAAGCTTGCTTCGAGTTCGAAAAGACTTCAATGGCTCATGATCAGTATGAATTACTCCTTCTCTCCCGAGCTTTCAAATAGCCTTCCATCCACTTCTTCACTGCCTGTACAGGGGGATATAGTTACTTATCTTATGTGGAAGAATTGAGGACTGCCCCTCCAAAGCACTAAACCTGGTAAGATAGAGCTTGCTTCCCCTGCAAGAACACTGCTCCCATAGCCCAAATGCTTAGCAAGAATACTCGCTCCTCAGGTTGTCCGAGCATTACAAATATTATTTTCTAAGTCCTTGAAGGACCTTATTTAGCCCCACACCATTTCCTCATTCTTATGAGTGCACTTCCGTAGAGGAGTTGCAATTGCAGGAGAATTCTAAATGTACCGTATGAGCAGGCCCGGCTAAAGCCTTGTATGGCTTCTTCTGCCCCCGCCTCGCCCGGCTATACCTATGTCTCCGCCCCGACCTCTATGGCTGGCCTTTACCGCTGAAACTGCCATTGATGGTCGTTTCGGATCCGGATCCCGGATCTACGATTCGAATTCCAAGCGGTATGCTCTTGAATATGGAATTGGAATAGGCTAGGGCTCTCGAACTGCTTCAACAGGATCTTTACGAGGTTGGTGTCAGAATCGAGTCATTCCATAGCAGGGCTAGGAATTCAGGCTTTGATAGTCCAAGTCCAGGCTATCACGTCGGGATAAGGCAGTAGGAGATTGAATTCACTCCTAATTGAATGCAGTATCACAAAGTTTATTCTTTTTCCGTGGATTTCAAAGGTGGAGCTCCAACTGCTGACTTGACTTGGTCCCTTCTATTTAGGATCAATAGGAACTGGAATTGGTTCATCTCTTGGGGCAGGAGGTGCTGCTGGATTAGGTTATATGAGACTTTCTTTTAATCTATTTTTTTCACTCCCTCAGAAGAAAAAAAAAGGAGCCAATAAATATTGCATTTTTCAAGGCAGTCGTAGGAGGTAAAAAGCCATCCTTTTCATTCGATGTGTTCCCATCTATTAAAGAAGAGGAAGAGGCTCTCATTGGAAGGCCTCGTCGGTCGTCCCTCAACTATTAATGGATTCAGGGAAGGAGGAATAAAAAAAAGAGTAATGGAGAGACATTGGATTCACTTAGAAAGACACTCCCTTCAAACACAGTTCTCTTTTATGAAGACTATAGAAAAGAGGGGATGTTGAAATGGCAATTCAATGAATCACTTCGGATCGTCGATTCTATTGCATATCCTCGCTCGTTCTACTTTTTTTTTGATTAGGATCTCATTGTCCATTCGTACCTAGGGCCTTTTATTGCTATCTGTATTGGGGTTTCACTCCCCACCACTGCTCTCCCTTCTTCACCTCAAATATTTTGGGTTAGACTCCTGCTTTTTTACCCTTCCACTATCCATTGCATGTGCGGATCATCTCCTTGATGCCCTACTCAATCTCCATTAGGTGTCTGGAGTATGAACATTGGTGCATTAAAAGGCTCTGTGGTCTCTCAATCTCGAGCTGTCAGCTGTCTGTTCAACTCTATTGGTCTCTCCTGTCGCAATTAGTATAGGTATTCCTGCCTGGTCAACTGGTCAATCCGGGATAGGCTGGCAAGCAGTTAATCGATATCTGGAATTAGTTCCCCTTCTTTAATTGGTCTTCCTTAATAGGTCTCATGGGTCACAGAATACTTGAGCCTTGAAAAAGGATCTCAAATAGCCTTTCTTTCTTTCTTTTGTAGTAAGCCTATTAGTAGCTCGTACCGCTCCTCTAGTTCAAGTAGTTCAAAAGTTCAGCTAGCTGAGTGAATCGATTTAAGTATGAAACTCCTCCCCTTCATCCCTTGCTTCTTTGGATGCCAATGCGTCTCTTGTTTCAGCTGATTCTCCAGTTGCGTCTGAAACAGCGGATTCTCCTTTTGCTACGGATGAATGTTTGGATACAGGGCATCTTTATACCATAAAAACGAGGGTTTATGACCCCAAGCCAGAAATGAGGCGAGAGTTATTTATTTATTTTCGCTTTAAGATTGGTCTTCTCAAGGTATTATTATCGCTTAGCGCTTGTGCTAAGGAAGCTTTATCTAAAAAATATGGCTATTAGATTCAAGCGAGTAAGCAAGCTACCTCAGGCTCCTTTCAATTAAGTAAGGGAGTAGCCTATCATATAGGGGACATCTTGAGTCTATCCCCAAATAGACTAGCCAATTGTTAGAGCAAGCATTCGGTAGGCGCTTTATGCTATCATAGGCGGGTGCAATCAGTCAGTACGTTAAACTCTTTCTTTTTTCAATATATCCCCCTCCTCTCTAGCCTTGATGCGCGAGGGGCTCTAAGGGGCAAATAAAAACCAAGAGGAGGTCGTAGATACTATACCTGGAAGAAGTCTCGTAGGGCATTTATCTGTAGTAAAAAGATATTATACCGGGAAATCAATTTCTTCTAGGCGATAATTAAGATGCTTTAAAAGCCTTTCTTTTAAGGTTCCGGACTTAATTCCACTTTCGAAAAGAGGAATCCTTGAGAAGTGAAGAGGAAAGAAATCAAGGAGGTTGGCTTAGTCTTATTCAGGAAAGAGCAAATTGACAACACGCAAAAGCCCCTTACGAGACTTCGAAGACTCCGCCTCTTCTGATCGTAGACTACCCTTATCTTTTTTATGATCTTTGAGGGCAGACTCTGTTTCCGTGGCAACGGCTAAGAGCTCTCCCAGTGTTTTAAGCTTCAAGCCCACGCGTGGCTTAGAGTTAAAATTCATTCGACACATGTCAGTTAGACTCTCGTGGGAGTGTGGCCCTGGGTATTTTACTGCCAACGCTCTCCATCTTTTAATAAAGGTATCGACTGAATCATTGTGCGCTTGCTTAGTGGCACACAGCTGGGCAGTGGGGGATTTATCGAAAAAATGCGTAAGGAAGCGGAGTTGACTCATCAGCCCACGAATTTATGGTTCCAGCAGGCAACCTGGCATACCAATCGAATGAAGTCTCCCGGAGGGTGCTTACGAAAAGACGTATCATCAAAGCGTCGTTTCCGGCAATGCCCCCAGTCAATGCCTTAAAATGAAAAATATGCTGCCTAGGGGACCCACTCCCGTCAAAAGACTGCAGGTTGGGTTCTTTGAACTTGGGAGGAAAGGCCACTGTTTCCATGTAAAGGGGTATGGCGCGACAATCCCTTTTTGCTGCATTTTACTTTCTTCATTCAACTAAGAGAGAGTCTGTTGAAGATCCCTCCGCCCTATTAGTAAAGCTACTTGATCATCTTTAGATTGGCCTATCTCCTTGTTCTGCCTTGTCTTTTGAGCAAATAATAGCTCGCATAGCTTCTTTAATCTTCATCATCTTATCTAGCCTTTCCTCGAGACTTTTTTTGAGTTTGGCTATGGCTTTTTTAGGGGATATTTCGTCTTCGTTGGTTACAAAGACGTGTTCTGTTCTTGACACTTCTGATGAGACGGTACGTGCCAAGTCTTCGGACTCATCGGAAGACGGGTCATCACCGGGTTTGGCCTATGGGATTTTTATATATGACAACCGATCTTGCTCGTGACACTAAAAATCCTTGCTGCTTTCGTCTCCGGGCTGGGTTTGCAAGAGGTCGAAGAAAAAACTCCTGAATGGGCGGTTCCGAAGCTCCGGGAGGTCCTTGGCTTAACAGCCCGGATATGTCAACACTTCGCATTCGAATAGAGGATGAACGACTAATGCTTTCTTCAAGGTCGACCTCTATGGAATGGGTATCCGATACATCTTCTCTGGAATCTTCGTATTTCAGCGAGGTAGGGACCAATATCTCCGGAACCACTAGCTAGGGAGTTCCCTCTTTTCACTGGCTCCGATGAACTGTTCGGAAGGCCATAAGCAGTTCCAACATCTTCTGAGGTCGAGTCGTCTTCTATGAATCTTCCATCTTCGGATCTCAATTACAGCCGCTCTTCAGAAGCAAGAGTCGCAGTACTTCCGAGCCACTCGAGAGCCTGTAGTTGCGGATCCTCCAGATCTCTAAGATGGAGTTGATCCCACGCTCTGTGTAGCCACTTTCCTCGTATATTAAGGCATTGGGTAGACTAGACAGCGGAGGCACAGGTTGGGACAGAGACTCTAACATCTAAGGCAGATGCAGTGAAAGCAGGAAAGGAATTTAGCCCCGTATCCCTTCCAGTTCTAGGGGCGATACCCAGTGCTAGCTGCTGATTTTCCAATCGCATATAGAGTGACCAAAGCACGGGGAGATCCCATTACAGATTGAGTAGCGGAATCCCCAGCATCAGTAGCAAAGACAAAGTAAGCAGCAATTGCAGTTGAATCTGTTGATCTGAAACCAGCACTATCAATAGCAGTATAAGCAGAGGTGGTAACAGGAGCAGCAGGAAAGGTGGCTAGTTAGCCGGATGCATTTGAACCAGAACCAGTTTACTCACCTGCATTCGAGTCAACAATTGACCCAGCATCCTTGTCATCACTTAAAGAGCCAAAGCCCATGGACGGGGTGTAAGCCATTGATCTATAACCAGTAGACCGGAAGGTAGGAGCACTACCTTTTTTATGGTATGAAATTGGCACCGGAACTACTTCTTAAGCTGCTGGTTGGGATGCTTCCTGTAGAAAAGCACGCAGCGAGAAAGACAGTACCATACGAGGTAGCATAGATCGGTAGGGCAAGAGGCAAGAGCGAAGACAGAAAGAAAGGCATAAGCACTGGAAGCAAAGGTAGAGGCTGAGGCACCGGCAGGCAGCAGAAGTGAAGGCAGCGGGAAAGACACTTAATTGAATGGACTTTGTTGACCTTTCAGGAGACATGCTATGCAACTAGAGAATCTGAAACAAGCTAGGCTAGTGAACTGGAAGGTATGCCGTCCATGCTCCTATCTATACTGCAGCTTTCACTCTACCAACCGAATCCTCATCTATATTTTGATATGAACCTAAACCAGTAACTGAATCCTTACTACATGAAGGAGGAATCTAAGAGCAAGAGGGCTAACTACTATCCTGGTCTCCTATAAAGGCTTTGTTCCGTTAGGTCTTCTTGCCATATCGAAAAAGAGAGGGAGAAGGAACTAGCATAGAGGAGTTGGATCCAGGCTATAAGAACTAAGGATAGTTTTATGCTTAACACATTCAAATCGTAGAACTACCACTCATAAGGTTATATAAAGCTAGGAGGTTTTGATCCCTATTATTAGCTTTTAGTGATCCACTAGCTAGAAAGCTAGCAGCAGTCTCAACTAGAGCAGTTATAACTATTAGCCAAGCATGCGTCCCAACGAATACCAACAAGTGGAGTTAATGCTATATCTCATCCTTTCCTTAGTAGGGTTTATACCTAAACAAAATACCGATTCAAGCCCCTTTACTAGGTTGGGCGAGTCTAACGATTCTAGATTTCTAAATATCTTTATTAAGAGATGAGAAAACACCGACTGAACTTCGCTCGCTCGGTCTGCTGCCTCTGATGAGTGAGTCTGAAGCCATCCCTTTCTATCTAGAATCCATTGCTTTCTGAAAGCCTACTTTTTTATCGAGTTTCATCTCACATCAGTCGAATCGTGTTATCTTAAGAAAGGAAAGTGCACTGCAAGAGCTCGGATTCAAATAATACAAGCTTGAAGTTGAGGTCAACAAGCCGGGTTTACTCTTCTTTAATTCGTCGAGATTGGATTGGTGTTCAGTGTACCGCCCATAGATAGGTATGGGGTACAAGATCAAAAAGAATGAAAAGCATTTCAAGTGAGATGCCAAAAAAAAGGGTCATAGCTGTACAAAGACTCCCATGTCTTTCCGGACCAAGCCAACCGGCTATTTCCGACAAGTCTCTCGATTTTATCTTTCGGGAGCGGACAAAGAATGAGAACCTAATATAATGAATATACTGTGCCCCTTATCTCCTCATCTTCCTATTTATAAGCCACAACTCACTTCGACGTTTTCAATTTCCCATAGAATCTCCGGAGCTTTCCTAGCCACTATAGTTTTGTTTTTTTATCTTCTTTCTATGAAAATAGGTTTTATTTGCTTCACCTATGAGAATTTCTACCAATTTTTCTTTTATTCATCAAAGCTCATCCTAATCTCCGTCGAGATTACTGCCTTAGCCCTGTCCTATCATCTGTATAATGGAGTTCGTCATTTATTGACGGATTTTTCGGGATTTCTCCTTTTTGGAAGAAAAAGATTGAAATGACTGTTCCAAATTGCACCTATACCTTTTAGCAGGCAAGGAAACATCATTTTTTAATTATGACTTGCTGGGTCAAAGCGTAGACGAGCGAGCAGATCCCAGGAAAGAGGGAAGCCCGTCATAGAGCAGTCGACTAGAAGTAGAAGACTGCTGGCCTGAGAGAAGGCGGCCTCTCTCGGGAAACATGGCCCAATTTCTCTTCTTTCTTTTTCATTTCGGGTTTCTTTTTTTTTTATTCCAGAGGTGCTTGGTTCGAATCCAGCTCGTGACACACCAGGAGAGACCGCTTTCCATTCCGCACCACGGTAGCCATTTTTGAAGTCCGTTAGCTTAGTAGCTACGAGACCTGTTGAGTCCACTTCTTTCTTTACTTGCTTGACTCGTTGATTAAAATCTTTCAACCTTTTGTTCTTCAGCCTCACGCCCACTCAGAATCTCTACCACCGTTCTCCTTGTCAGCCTGCACCAGATCTCCTTGTTGGAGTGGTGCTGTCTGCGGCGTTTTGTTTTTTCGGGAACATAAATCTTCCCCTCAAGGGGTGGGGACGTCCCACCTATTCGTCCTTGAGCGGGGATCAGCGGTTCCTTGGGAGTCGATTTAAAATAAAGTAGGAAACCTGTATGGGCATCCCGACATTTAAGGTTGTTTGAAGGAATCCTACTTTATTAACCGCCGGGCGAATACTGGACAAGGCTAGGGTAGCGACTCCCTCATAACACGTCACTTCCTTTAATCCCGTTAAGGCACTGAAGTCTCCAAAAATAGCGAGGCCATGCCACCCGGCCTCTAGGGATCGAACTCAGGGGAAGGAGAGGTTACGGGGCTGAAGCCTACTCGGTTTAAAGCATAACCACCAATGTTCTAGAACACCACCTATGTAATTTCTTAATTCGATAGTAGATGACTCTCTTTTTCCCCTCGGAATGCTAAAAAAAGAGGCTTCGATCTAAGTTTAAGTTTCAGCCCTAAAAAAACGGATTTAAACCCATAAAAATCCCATCTTTTTCACTAAAAGAGTGTGTTTGCACAGGATTCTATTTCAATAAAAAGAGAAGAAAGCTTCTTGACTTGACCTATTGGGAAAGAAAATAGAAGCTGTTGTTTCTTTCCCAGCAAAGGAGGAACGGAACATTAATGCCACATCTAAGGCCTTCGCCGCTTGAGAAATAGGTTGCTATAATGCACTGAACACAAAGGCCAATCTCGATCAGAGATTGACAAAAGTAGTATCATGATGGGTTTAGTAGAGCTAGGAACATCCCTACATTCCTGATCTAAGGAAGGAATGGAATAAGGGATGACTGAGTAGCAACCTAATTTTGAAAGATAATGAAAAGCAAGTATCATATTCTAATTCGACTGAGAAGACCCTCCCTCAGGGCAAGAGAAAGCAAGTCCGAGCTAGCGGTCCGAGCAAAAAGCAAGTCTCGAGAAAGCATAGAATGTATCATAGGCTTCAGTTTCACATTAACAACTTGACTGGAACTCTACCCCTATCCTTGATGAACTATACCAACCTCAAGATTCTCAACTTGAGGGTGAACACGTTCGTAGGTAAACTAACTCTCGGCCTTGGATTTCTCGAGGCTCTCTCAACTTACCACATTGGACCTAGGAAACAACAATTTTACGTGTACTTTGCCAGAGACCCTTTTCTCGTTCAAATCACTTACGGCCCTTCGTTTGGCAAGTAATAAGCTAGTGGGTAAAATCCCAAATTGGCTGGCGAAGCTCAAGAAGTTGGAGGTACTTGACCTCTCTTATAATCAGATCACGGGCTCGATCCCAGGTTGGTTCGGTAATTTGGGGCTGCCAATTGCGCCTGCAGCGAGAAGAACTGAACACCTTTCCCTCACCATGGTGTGGTGATAATGCCCTAATTCATCTCTGTAAACTACTCCGATGGCCGATTGTTTCGAACCCGTATTTGTGGTAGAAGAGGCTAAGAGGACTCTCTCTCGACGCTCGCATAAACAGCAACTTTGATGTTAGAGACTTTAGCGTAGCTAAGGAGATCGGAGGCGCTGTGGCGTTTGCCGGAGCTGTCGAAGGTGGAGCCCCCAATCTTGGTGCCTAATTCATTATCTAAAGTAAATACGTTCTAGGGGTTGATTCCGGCCTCTAACATCCCATCTCCGATCGTCGATTGCCAGTTCTTTACTTTAACTCGGGGCTGAGAACACATCGGAGAATGCAGAGACCACTATCAGCAATATATGCCTTTCCTGGGAAAAAGACCTAGAACATACTTCTTAAAAAGGGCGAAACTTACATGAACGGCCACAGATAGAATGACAAGAAGGGACAGCTCTTCATACTGCCTGCCACGGGGATACAAAGGGGTTCCGCTCTTCACCTTAGCTATGTGAGTGCGCGGTACAAAGCAAAGGCCTATATTTGAGAGGCATTGCCTATAGCACCTGACTTAATAGCGCAGGCACAAGACCTTAAAAAGGTAGAACTCTTTATACGTAGCTTCGTCGAAGCATCATCTGCTGCTGGCTTTTCGATCGGATCGATAACCCCGTCTATGGTATCATCATGGCTAGTTCCAAGGAAGGGCTAGCTCCTTTCCTTCGCTGCATCAATCTCCGTTTAAAGAAGCTGTCCAGCGACCTCCTCTAAGACTTGCTTTCGTCCCTGCACGACTGGAAGGCTTGCAAGGCTCATCTCTTCTTTCTGGTTCCGGAAAAGGAGGTTCTATAAATGCAGCTTTTCGAGGATAGCGTACATAGGTTCAAAAATAAAGTAAGTAATAAGGTCAAGGCTGCTGCTCTGATCCAGACCAGGTGTCGTTGGTTGAGCCTGACCCCGCTCATTTAATGGGGATAGCTTTTTTTTTGTTACGTGTACTGTAGACTCTCATCTCGTGTGCGATAGGGCTGCTAGCTTTGAAGAGAAGACAGAGGGAATAGTAGATGGTATTGGGATGGCAGGTCTACGAACCTGGGCTTTGGCAAGACTTGGTATAGGCAGAAATGGAGTAAAAGTCCCCGCTCGGAGAAGATTCATTATTAACTACCCGTAAACTCCCAGTAAAAGATTCAAAGGCAAGGTAAAGTAGTTCATTCTGGTGAAGAAGTTCACTCGTTAGGGCGAAGGCGAGACGAACCCTTTCTTAACTAAAGATGCCAATATTGCAGTGCTCTTAGGAAATTCTCCTCTAATCCAGCAGTGAGGATAGAGATCGACGAGTCAGTAACCGCAGCTCCCTCGTCTGTTGTCGTAGTGACTAGGCTACTATAAGGGCACAGCCAGCTCAGGGTAAGCATATCTTTTAAGAGCCGAATGGATCTGAAAACGAAAAAGCAGTCGAACGAAGAAGGAATACCATCCCACGCCTTACTCTTTGAATGCTTTGGGCATAGTTCATAGAAGGATTCATGCTAAGTACTAGCGCTCCGTTGCTGCACTCTCGAAAGGCATACTTCCCCGATTAGGACTATAAGACATGGGAGAGAGGAGTCTGCAATCTTGCTATTGAATGGAATAGAAGAAGCACATTACCGAATGAAGTTAGCTCGGAAAGCAGCTCATGACCCGAGTAAAAGTGCTTTACTATATAAAAAGTGCTCGTCGGACTCCTTCAGTGCACATCAAGACTATGTTATGGTTTGGTAGCTTAGTCTTAGTCGGACTTTCCTCAAGTAAGTAGGTAGTTCGAGACAGTGAGCCAGTGCCTGTGGTTGAAGTTTAAGGTTCAAAAGCAGAAGGAGAAAAGATAGTTAGGAACATTCAAGGCGAAGCAGCTACATAGTTCGCCGAGGTCATCGTCCCTATCGCTGGTTCAAAGCTAGAAGCAAGACGAGGTCCTGTTCTAAGGCTAGGTCCAGAAAGGTGAGGTCCCAAAGAAAGGGCTATGCGAAAGGTTGCTTCAATCTTCCTTTCGGCGGGTAGTTTTCGTTGAGAGCAAGTACCGAACAGATGGAAGAGGCACGTGACTGCTTGGACGCTGGGGAATAGAGGAGGGTTTTCTAATCATACTACCACCGAAAATGACTAGCATTTGGTAAGACCAGAATGGAACGGATAAAAGAGAGTGGTTTATTGAGCTTCTGGGCAAAGGTTTCACAAGAGGCGAGCGGGTGGGCTACAAATAGGCATAGGCCGGCTATTTCACATTTCCCGTTCTCCTTATTAGCTAAGGATGGGAAATCCTTGGCATATCTTCATCAATCGAGCAATTAAAGATGGTTTTTTTTCTCTTTGTGAATTCGAGGTAATTAATAATTATAAAAAAGCCCCTTCGTACTATCGACGGCTCCTTTTTATTTGAACCTTATCTTGCAGGTGACGAACGATGGACTAAATCTATCGCGAAGTAAAAAATCATGAGGATTTGATCACCCCGGCTAAAACATGCCTGTGTTAGCAGCCGGCTACCTTTTCCGATATTGGTAAGCAGAAGCGCGGAAGTGGTGGTCAAGTACAAATGATCTTTTTTCATCCTTAACGGGATGGTACTCTACCTCTGGATCTAAACCAGAATCAGGGAAGACGATCCACCGATGCTGACCAACCACGGTGGGGTCTATTCCATACCATGCCCTCGGGAGAAAGTATAGTATAGTAAGGGCTCGCGCCTCTGGTGTCTGCTGCTAGGTCATACGTTCAATCGAGAGAGGTACACGCTTTCGGCTTTGAAGGAGTAGGCGCCGTTGGAGTCAGGGTTCTTCTTCAACTAGGAAATGGAAACTCTCGTAGTTGATGCTAACTCGACTGAGGACCTCCATTCTTTCGGTTTTGGCAAGGAGGGCTGGTCGGTCAAAAGTGGGGTAGGCTACCTTAGTCGTCTTGTCCTTCTTTCTCGGACGGCAGATGAGGCGGTACCTGAGACGATGCCGAAGAAAGAACAATTTCCTAGTAGCGTTACGTGGGTCTAATAGTAATTTCATCCATTGTCTCGAGGACCTAGGATAATTTTGTACTCGAGCCCAAGTAACACTTTGAATGAAGTCCGAGGGGATAGCTCCGAGTGCTAGGCTTGCGCTTCTTTCTACCCACACTTGGAGGAGATTGCAGAACCGTCGACGTTGGTGGCGCAAACATCCACTTGCTCCCAGTATTTTTCGGCCACTACTTTCGCATTGAAGCAGTTGTACTCGGACCCTCCGTCTACGAGAGCTAGAAGGTCTTGGTGGGAGAGATCACCAACTCGTAAGTTTGATAACCCGGGAAGTTTTCTGTTCGCCTCACGTCCGATCTTTCTTCCACACTAACAGAAGTTTACAATCCGTAGACCTTCCTCCTTCCCTTTTCAGTCCTATTGCTCGGTCAGGCTTTCCCCATTTCCGAAGATTCCTCACTGCTGCCTTCCAGAAGCTGTTTCAATACTTTTTCTGAGCGAAGGCGCTGCTCCCCTAAGGATTGAATCCGTTAGAGATTAGAGAAAGGAAAGATTCATTTCCAAAGAATGAAAAGAAAGGTGCTCATTAGTAAGGTAAGGCTTGCCTTTACCCGAAAGAAGGGTGTAGCGGTGTAATGACTTGATTTGTCTCATCACATAGGAACCCTATAGATCTTTATCATCCTTGCAAACTCTTATTTGTAATTAGACTGTGACAGCTGCTTTGCTGATAAATTAAAACCTTGTTGAGCCACACCAAACAACGGGATCATACTCACTCCTCACTAATGGATTGCCTGGAGTTCTTTCTCGTCAGGTGGAAAAGCGCGTACAAATTACCTCCCTCATCAATCTATAGCAAGCAGAAGACCAAGCAATGCTTCCTATGATGATCCTCATCGTCATTCCATAAAAGTCTTAAAAAAATATTTGAAAGTTTCTGCAAAGTGTCCTGGGGTGGGAATTGGGACCCCTGAGAATATATGATAGGTATAGACGAGAGGACATGCTTTATAAGACTTAGACGAGCCCCAAGATGGATGCTTTTTATTGCCAGCTTTAATTAAGTCCGCCTTTTTAAAATCTGAACCTTCTCCCCACCTCTTAATCTATAAAAAAAGCCCTTGCTACGGGGGTCAAGAGGGTACCTCATGGTGCCCCACAGGCACCCTTGTGACCACTGCTGACCTAGACTATGGGTCCATTGCATCAGAAACCTCCACGCCTCGCCGGGTTGACTGAGAGGTTTGAACCCCCTATTCAACCCCTTTGCACCAACTAAGAGAAGGCGCCTAGCAATTTGACTTGACTGAGATGCGCGGGATTCCCAACTATCAATGCCACATCTCCTTCATCTTCGTACTGGATTGATAAAGTTCTGCCCAAAGGTCCACTACTTACGGAGAATTGAAAGCGCTTTTTCTTATCATTTCTCTTACGTCCTTGTTGAACATGAGTTCAATAATGATTTTGATTATAACCTTGATTATGTTTTTACTATTTCTCTATTTCATTGATATAATGCTTGTCTTTTCCAAAGAAGAGAAAATGTACATTTCAGGTCGCTAAATGATAGAGCATTCGATAACGAAGCCATAGGTTCAAGCAGAACCAAAATTGGAGCTAAAACGAAGAAGTTACGGGCGTTCGAAGAACACCGAGAACTGCCAGAAGAAACGACCAATCGACTGGACAAAAACGACCGATCGTTTCAGTGCGAAATTCTTCCAGTGAGCAAAGAACAAAAACGACCGATCGCCAGCATCAACGACCGATCGTTTCAGTGCGAAAATATTCCAGTGAGTCCATTGAAATAACGACCGATCGTTTTCAGAAAACGACCGATCGTCTGTCTGAAAACGACCGATCGTCTGTAGAAAACGACCGATCGTTTTCTGCAATTTTCGAAAACAGCTTTTCAGCTTATTCTGGAAAATAGCTTAAACCACTGAAAAATAGCCTCAACCACTTCCAACGGTCACAATACAGAAAAACAGACTTTTGGTCTTTATAAACCAACCCAATCTCTCTTCCAAAAACACGAATCAACACACCAATTATCATCCTTCAATCCCTATATACCAAAACCCTAAATATCACCATTTTGGTGTATATATATTTAAAAAGAGGGAAAATTGAAGAAAAAGAGAGTCAAGCTCAAACATCATCATTCTCACCAATTAGCTTATTAAGAAGCAATTAGAATAGTGAGTGTAGTTACATTATTATAACAAAACTTGTAACGAGTAATTTATAAACTCATATTTGTGAGCGAGTGATCGGGTAGAGGCTTTGTAAGCAAGTGAAGCTTAAAAGCTCTAGGTCTTTTCATTCGGGTACTCATAAATTGAGGGGGAGTCGTTGACTCGTAGTTGTGTTCTCTTGCACTTGTATCAAGAATAGGAACCTCGGGTAGAGGGTGAGCCAATCGGTCGATTGAGATCGATAGGATTTGTAATATCCGCAAGAAGATTTCTAGTGAAATACTCGGTAGTACCGAGAAGAGGACGTAGGCGCGTTTGCCGAACCTCTATAAATCGCGGTGTCATTTTCTTTCCTTTGCTTTTACTTTCCGCAACTTTTATATTGCATATTTTCGTGCTTGCGTTTATGAATTCTAGCTTATTATTAACACTATTAAACTCTTAAGCTTAGAATTGCATAAGTTGGGTTATTAGTTGCCATTAGATTTTAATTTGGCAAAAACGCCTAAGAACCTTATTCACCCCCCCTCTAAGGTTTTAGCCGCACACGGGCCAACAGTCCTATTAATGCTTCAGCGAATAGCGCTCTTAATTCCGTTTTTCACGAGCGCACGAAGCATATTGAAATTGATTGTCACTTTGTCCGCCACCACCTTCAGTTCGGTACTATTGCTCTACCGTTTCTCTCTTCCTCTCCAACACAGTCGAGTCACTCACTAATCCACCGCTGAACCAAGGCTTTCTTCCAATGCTTCTGACGGGGCACCGCGCCGCACAGCAATAGCGGAACACTAGGCGGAGAGAGCTAAAAAAAGAGATGCCGTTATATTCGAGCCTCTCACCCGATAGGCCCTTCACGACACTAAACTTAGCGAAGTGAGGAAAGAAACTTATGGAAATGCGTATAGAAAGGAACCACTTCTATTAAAGGCTAAAGGCGCGCCGTAGAAGACTCATTCATCTTTCTTCTTTCTCCCGTTGGTCAACAAAAAAAAAAAAGTAGTATTACCGAACCAAGATATGATCTATCTCATTCCGACGGTTGGTCTACTCAAGGTTAGGGCTCTCCTCTCGGTTAGCAGCTCCTCGGTCTCGAACTCATATGGTCCATTGTCCTTGAAACTCTCATCTGCGCCTCTGGTCTTAAAAGCAATCTCCTCTGGAAAGCCATCACTCAGGCACAGGAATAGATTTGGAACCCTCTATCCTCACGGAAAAAGCTTATCCCTGCAGACCTATAGGTCCCATTGGGTATCAATAGATACACATGGGACTAGGGAAAGCATTCCCTATCGCCGCGTGGACGCGGCGATTTCTTACTGCCATATATTAATTAATAGGCCGCGGCCGCGGGTAGGGCCGTAAGGTAAATAA
>OY987217.1:24460050-24475050 GCA_963920805.1 Primula vulgaris | reverse complement strand
CTATCGAGATTCTTCGGACCATCTTTCCTAGTATCATCCCGATGTTCATTGCTATACCATCATTTGCTCTGTTATACTCAATGGACGAGGTAGTAGTAGATCCAGCCATTACTATCAAAGCTATTGGACATCAATGGTATCGGAGTGCGCCTCTTCACGAGGGTGAAACAAGTGCAACGAAATGCCTTAAAGTGGAATATGGTTTGCGAAGCATCTGGCTTACCGGTAATCTCCCATTCCCGCCGTCGAGAGACTATAATAACTATAGCATGCCAGAAACGGGGAGTTGAGGTGGTTAGACCTATACCCCGAAATGCTCCCAGGAGCCTATGGTTCTATTCTTGTTGTTGCTGGAGGTACCCATCCCTCTTCTTGGTGTGGAGCGATATACGAGAAATAGATGCTCAGCCTGCAATGTCCGATAACGGCGCTGAAGTAGTCAATCTATCGGCACCATAGCAGTGGCATACAACTTTGGACCTAACGGCCGGCCCAGTAACCTTTCGGAATGGGGGATCCCCGTTGGCAACAACCACGGTAGTAGTTGCAGAACTCCTGGTCCGGGAGAGGACAACCTCTTGTTCCTGCTCCTCTTTCTTCGCTTCGGGGACGGAGGTCCTACGGTAGGTAACAGCAGGCACAAGCAACTTGACCGAAGGGGACCAGCGCTTCTACTCCTCCACCGAGGAGCCGTTCACAGCGAGAAGCAAGGGATGTCGTGAATGGTGGGGGTCACAGAGAATTGACCTATTCATAGAGTGATCCTATGATCAATACAGGATATATACTATCTCTTTCTTTATTCAATATAAAATTATTTTTCTGAAAAAAAGGAGAGTGACTCAACTTCTCAGCTAGAGTTGGGGGTGGGACCTGTTGGCATAATGCACGCTGGAACGTGGGAATTCGAGGTCTCATGAACTAAAAACCCACTTTTTTTGTGGACAAACTCCGGTCAAGCCTATGGATGGATCCTTTTAGATCTACGGGCCGTTGACATAAGCATAGGGAATCTATACTCGAGTGTTCAACCGGGCCCCTGACAGGATAGGTGAGGAATAACTCTGGATCTGATCCATTGGGGCCTACAACTTCGCCGAGCCGACTAGCATCCCTTTCGGTTATCGAACACAGAAGACTACTATAGGATAAAATGAGCTTTCTGTGGGAAACTGGTCGTCCCATACCAACTACTTGTCTTATATGTGTGGAACCAGGTCTTTTTCGGTTCCAGCCTCCCCCTCGAATACTCGAATACATAGGGTAGGTAGGTCTGGGTGAAAAAGGGTCGCCTGTTGCCAATAAACTTTCCCCGGCCTTCGATTCCCCTTACTCATAAAGGGTCTTACGGTCGGGAAAACTACCTAAAAGAAAAATAGTGCTCTTTCTAAGAGTAGGCGTGGAGAGCTTTTTGCGGGGAAACTTGCAAGTACAGTTTGGGGGGAGGCAGGCGTCGACCCAACCTTATGAGTATTCGGACTATAACAGTTCCGATGAACAGTCACTCACTTTTGACAGTTATACGATTCCAGAAGATGATCCAGAATTGGGTCAATCACGTTTATTAGAGGTGGACAATAGAGTGGTTGTACCAGCCAAAACTCATCTGCGTATTCTTGTAACATCTGCTGATGTACCTCATAGTTGGGTTGTACCTTCCTCAGGTGTCAAATGTGATGCTGTACCTGGTCGTTTAAATCAGACCTCTATTTTGGTACAACGAGAAGGAGTTTACTATGGTCAGTGCAGTGAGATTTGTGGAACTAATCATGCCTTTACGCGTGCGTCCGGAAACATAGGCCGACTGCTGAGCCCACTCTGGCTCAGCAGCACCACCCAGGGTGCGAGCCACCCGAGAAGCAAGCTATTACAGCGAGCGGCTGGAGCAGTAGGGAGCCGAGGAGCAAGGCAGTAGATAAGATAGAAGAAGGGGCCTGGCTCCCGGTGGAGCGGAGAAGACGGTTAGGATAACGAACTTGAAACGCGGAGCCCGAGCGGCCGGCGAGCGAGTGGTTTGTGGCCAATAGCGCCCTAGTTGATGGCATTCCTCTCTGCGGCTGGCACTCGAGGAACCACGGGGCACTCCATACAGAGCAAGCAAGTCTTAGGGAGGAGACGCCCGCGCAAGGACCTCCATTCTCATTAGCAGGTCGAACCAAGGACCTATGGAAGTCGGGGCTACCCCGTCCCCATGGGCAACGCAATAGTGTCCTGAGGGAGGAGTTTAGAGGCCTTATAGTAGCACGGACTTCTTTTTCTTTCTAGGTCATGCGAAGGGGGCCAGTCCAAGATCATACTGTTCCTCTACAAAGACAACAGACACTCTCAACGGCTAGGCATCACTCTCTTTCTGAGTTATTCCAGCTTCTTCATGATTTCGTGCCGCGATGAAAAAAAAAAAAAAGAGGGCCATTTCAGCGGAAGGAGAAAGACCTGCAACGGCAGAGACTACTAACCCTCTTCGTCTTCCTAGCCTTCTCTTACGAGTCCGGGAAACTGGCACTGGCTAGCCTCAATATGAGGGATCCCTCAAAATAGAGAAGGGCGGGCAGGACTTCCGCAGGAAACTCCCCCCTCTTCCTGGTCAAGATGGATGGGAAGGAGCCCTATCAAGTAAATACCATAACCAGCCTCTTTATTTATGTACGTACACCTTTGTTTCAGGGTGGGGCCGCCCTTCCTCCTGCTAATCCGGCCATTTCCGAACCTGTCTTTCCCACCCCATTCAATTCAATGGAGGACTTCTCGATTCTTGAGATTCCCAGCCCCCTAAGCTTCTTATTATTAAACTATTAGAAAAATACTAAATAGTTTAAAGCTCCCTTTTTAATAATAAGAACCTAAGGCTATGAAGCCCTTCCTTCAGCTGGTTTTTTTTGGCTTGCCCCTTGGATAGGTTGGAGCTATGAAGCAACCCAACTTCGTTATTAGAGAAAGGGATTTGGGCTTTTTCAGCTTGCTGCTCGCTTTCTCGCTTCCGAGAGGCGAAGGGATTTTTTTTCACCTATGATCAGATCAGTGGGCAACCATAGTTTACTTTTTTCGTGGTGTTGTTGACGTTGTTGAAAGCGAATTTTGAAGTAGCCTCGCTTTTCGGAGCTGCTCCCAGCTCACACTATGGTGGAGGAGGTGCCGTGAAGATCTAGGAGTGTGAGCAGTACGAGCTGAAAGGCTCCCATACTGTTTGGAGGGAAGGGGGCATAGATGCCAAACAAACCTGACCCCTATCTATCGTCGTAGAAGCTGTTCCTAGGAAAGATTACGGTTCTCGGGTATCTAATCAATTAATCCCCCAAACCGGGGAAGCTTAAGCGGAAATGAAAGAGTAGGGTGAAGGAAAAGGGGGGAAGCTACTAAATGGAAGGCTTCACTCGCTCGCTCTAATGCTCGTTTAGTAGACGGCAAGTGGAGTGCATAAGCCCCTGACAAGAGAGGGGGGAGTACTACACGAGCTCGTAAGTAAAGTACGGAAGGAGACTTGTCTACGAAGCAGAACGACCTCGTCTTGCTTGCTTCTGGCGAAGCTTAACGCACTAGATAATAGGCATTCTGGTATGGCAGGAATACTACTTTTTCTTTTTAGGTCGACCACTGCATAGGAGCGATAGCGAAGTCGAGCCGTATAAAGGTGAGCAGCCCTTATAGCAAACAATAGCAAACGGCCTACTTATAGCCTTTTTCTTTTTTTCCATGCTTTCCGTTGGTCAACAACCAACCCAAAAAAAATCTATAGTTCTTCATTACTCGTACAGGCTTGACGAAGTTAAGCTGTATTGAGGGAATCATTATTTCTCAATCAATCATGCCTCAACTGGATAAATTCACTTATTTTTCACAATTCTTCTGGTTATGCCTTTTCCTCTTTACTTTCTATATTATCATATGCAATGATGGAGATGGAGTACTTGGGATCAGCAGAATTCTAAAACTACGGAACCAACTGGTTTCACACCGGGAGAACAACATCGGGAGCAACGACCCCAAGAATTTGGTTTCGGTGAAAGCTCAATACCATCTGCTCATGTTCACAAAGACTGTTGCAAGAATCGGAGGATGTGCAAGAATGAATATATGTGGCCAATCCCTTCTTACTGCTACTAGCACTAAGATAAGACGAATTCCTTCTAGTAAGCCTAGAGGTCTTAGAGATGTTGTTGAGAATCGTCATTAGGAAAGAAAGGCTGCCCTTCGTGCTCCACAGTCGCATATAAGATAGGTAAATGGTATCTTTCTTCTACCTAATCAGTGCAATCCGCTTCAGTTCAGGAAAGCAGGAAAGTGCTAACAGGGGCACAAGACTAACATTAGATGCTTCTTCTTCATTTCCTTCGATAGAGAGAGAGAAAGAACTTCTTTTTTGGGTCTTCGGTCTGTCTGGCTTGCTTAGGTCGAGTAAGCAACTGCAGAAATTTCGTAGAAAGGATTTCCGTATTAGAAAGGTCTGGGTGATCGCAGTATATTCGGACCTGTAGTTAGCTCCGCTTGGGCAGCACCCCCATTGTGAGGTACCATCAACAGCAAGACCATACAGATGGCCTCGCGAATCCCCTACCGAAGTGACTGAACCACCACTTCTTGATCCGTTCTTTCCAGCGGAGGGAAGACTTCATTTGAGGATAAATCCTTTCCTGAGCGTGATGCTATTTGATCATAGGAAGCCGCTAGGCTTACTGCGAATGCTTTCTTTCTATGAAATCCTGTTGCTATGGTTCACGAAGAGCAACGGGACAGTCACAGGCTAGCTTAAGAATAACTAACCTCCGACTCCCTAAACTTGATGGGTGTGCCTGCTTCTTCCGACCTCTATCCAAACAAATCATCGAGGAAGTCAGGTAGGTTCCGGGTAGCACTTCAATGCGAAGCACACCCTTCACCCACTGGCACGAGCCAAACTAGCTAAGCGCGAGGAAAGCTTCACCGCCCTCTTCCAGCTCGAGCTCACAGACCTCTCTGAGTCAATTCCAAATGGAACTAAAATCTTTCTCCTTTCGAATGATTCAGTGCTCTCTTCAACCGGCGAGTTTAGCCTTGTCAGTGCTCTCAGAAACCAGATCAATTAGGTCTAGATCGGCTCACTTAACACTTTCCCAATCGAAATGAATTCGAAACGCGAGACACGACACTCACAACACGAGACTCGAATCGAGGATCAACTCCCTTCCTTGGGTTACAGAGGGCGTAAGCAGGAAGGAAGGCTATGAGGAGCAACGTCTGGACTTTTATCTTATCCGGATGAGCCTTGCTTTGAATCAATCTCGGGCAAGCCTTTCTGTTGGTCCGTAGGAGTCTAAACCTTAGAGGGGGGGTGAATAAGGTTTTGTACGTTTTTCGCGGAATAAAAACTATGTGTTATCTACTAAGTTAATAAGTGGTTTTTATAATCTAAACTCTTTCGTTAACTAATTATCGCTAAATTAATCTAAGCAAGCAATAAAAATAAGCGATAAATAAATACGAAAAGTAAAAGTTTAGGGAAAGAAATAACGCAGGATTTATAGAGGTTCGGCAAAACGCGCCTACGTCCTCTCCTCGGTATTTTCACTACCGAGTGTTTCACTAAAATCTTCGTTTCAAGGTTACACCTTAACGAGCTTAATCAACCGATTATGCTCCCCCTCACTATATGAGTATCCCGAATAATTGACCTAGAGCTTTTAAGCTACACTTGCTTAAAAGCCTCTACCCAATTCACTCGCTCACAAATGAGTTTATAAAATTACTCTTTTACAAATTTGATCTCTCACTAACAAATAATATCTCGAAGTTTATAGAATTACAAGAATAATACTCTCGAGAATATTTAATAATACAAGTGAGATTTTGGTAGTATAAGCTTGAAGAATTTATTAGTAGTATTTGCTTAAAAATGTTTTGGATGCTTGGATGATTTTCTTCAAAGGGATTGGGAGCTTTTTGTAGGGAGAAAAGCTTCAGCATTTAATTTCAGACCGTTGCTGGTTGTTGGCAGCATTTAAGCTTCATCTTCGTCGTCGTCGTCGTCGGTGTTGATGTTGGGCCCGGCAAGGTTGGGAAAGAAGCCATTGAACTCGGCTCGTTGCTCGGCGCTCATACGATCAAGTTCTTCGAGTTCTTCTTGACCCGGGTTCATGAATCGAAACATCCGACGGGTTATTTGAGCATTGCGATATTGGTTTATATAGAGTGCGTTGTAGAAGTCGTCGGTGCGCGGTGGAGGGTTGGAGGATCCGACTTGGGCTTTTCCTTTGCCTCGAACTCTAGAGGGACGAGAGGAAGTAGGAAGATCGGTTGGGGGGATGGAATCGGAGGATATAGCGACGTCCTCATGAGAAGCACGCGGTGTGGCCTTGGGACCGACATATTCTTCCTCTTCGGGAGAAAGAGGGGTATAGCCGGGGCCGGACACCCGTTTGCCGGACCAAGTTATGGACTTGTCGGCATGATGGAATTTGATGGACATTTGGGAAAGATAGGAAGTGTCCCAAATGTGTTTATCCTTATTTTTGAACAACGTTCCACCGGGAACGAGATTAAGGTCCTTTAGAATGGCCGAAAGTAGGGCACCGTAAGGTAACCCATTCTTGGATTTTGTTTTAAGTGAATCCATCTTAAAGAAAATGAGGGATGCAAAGTCGAGTCGGACTCGGCGATGAATGCATCCCAAAAGAAAGATGTACTCATTGGTAACATCCGTGAAATTTGAGGTGTGCGGGAGGATTATGTGAGAGAGGATGTGGTAGGCTAGTTTGTTTTTAAAGAGAAGGCCATGGGCTTTGTTGGAGCGATTTTGGTGGTTGGGATGAAAAATTTCATCCTTGAGATCATTAAAGTTATCAATCTCGAGAGTCTCACATAATTCTTCACTAGACTCATAGATACCATCGCTATCTAGGCGTAAAAGGGTTCGTAGACGGTCTATACCGTAAACGAAAGGTTGTCCGTTAAATGATGAACGCAAGCGGAGTGCGTCATCATTATCCCTATCGAGAACTAGGTGATGATAAAATTCATAGACATTTTCCTTGTAAAAGGGCTCTTTAAGAGTGAGGATAGTATCTAGTTTGTAAAAACTTAAATCGATCATGAGAGCGGGAAATCGTTCTCGGAATAAAGGCATGTCTAAAGTGAAGTTAGACAATATACCTCTTTTACCCATCTCGGGAGGATAGAGAGGAGGTAGAGGGCCGGAGCGAGAAGTGGTGGATGAGCCGGTGCGTGGGGCACGAGGAATAGCCGGGCGGCGAGTGGGTGGAGGCACGATCTCGTCCTCATGCTCATCAACGAGGTTGAGTGAGGCTTTCTTTGTACGAACCATTTGTGATTGATTTGGATGAAAAAAAATGGGATTTTTGGGTGATTGTGGAGGAGTGGGCGAATTTGAGAGAGAGAGAATTGTAATTGTGTGAAATGATTTTGATAGAAATTAGGGTTTTGAAGAGTTTTAACACAGGGAAACACAAAAACGATCGGTCGTTTTTGTGTGACGATCGGTCGTTTAGGAACTAAAATGTTCCAGTAGGCTCAACCATAAAACGATCGGTCGTTTTATGGAATGATCGGTCGTCTGTATAAAAACGATCGGTCGTTTTTACAGACGATCGATCGACTGTAAATGGGGTACAGAACAGAAATTTTTTGCAGTTTCCCACACTGATTAGGCCAAACTTGTATCAAAATACCAAAATATCAATCAAATATAAATATATATATATGTATATTTCACACATCAAACATGCCTAACTCTCGGCGAATAAAGCAAAATTGTTCCTCATTAAGGGGTTTTGTAAAAATATCGGCTAATTGCCTATCCGTACTTATATATTCAAGTGTAATATCCCCTTTTTGGACATGATCCCGTAAAAAGTGATGACGTAAATTTATATGTTTAGTGCGAGAGTGTTGGATCGGATTTTTCGAAAGGTTTATAGCACTAGTATTATCACACAATATAGGTACACTATTAAAAGATAATTCAAAGTCGTTTAGTTGTTGACGCATCCAAAGGATTTGTGCGCAACAACTACCCGCGGCGACGTATTCCGCCTCCGCCGTGGAAAGCGCAACCGAGTTTTGTTTCTTGCTATGCGAAGAAACTAAAGCGTTTCCTAAGAAATGGCAAGTGCCACTAGTACTCTTTCTATCTAATCGACAACCGGCAAAGTCGGCGTCGGAATAGCCAAGCAATTCAAAAGAAGTATCATGAGGATAAAATAATCCTAAATTGCAAGTTCCTACAAGATATCTAAATATGCGCTTAACGGCTATAACATGCGATTCTTTAGGGCAAGATTGATACCTAGCACACAAGCAAACACTAAACATGATATCGGGTCTACTTGCGGTTAAATATAGGAGGGATCCAATCATACCTCTATAGAGCTTTTGGTCCACGCTTTTACCCGATTCATCCTTGTCTAGTTTTGTTGCCGGACTCATTGGAGTTCCTAGCGGCTTTGCATCGCTCATGTTGAACCGTTTGAGCAAGTCCTTCGTGTATTTGGCTTGATTGACGAAAATTCCGTCCTTTGTTTGTTTGATTTGCAATCCAAGAAAGTATGTGAGTTCACCCATCATGCTCATCTCGAATTCACCTTGCATACACTTAGAAAACTCCTCGCACATGCGAGCATTAGTAGCACCGAAAATAATATCATCAACATAAATTTGAATTAAAAGCATATCTTTTCCATCCTTTTTAATAAAAAGAGTAGTGTCTAAAGTACCACGAGAAAAACCCTTTTTAATCAAAAATTTACTAAGTCTTTCATACCAAGCCCGGGGTGCTTGTTTTAAACCATAAAGTGCTTTACGAAGTTTGTAAACATGATCGGGAAATGCGTGATTTTCAAAGCCGGGTGGTTGTTTTACATAAACTTCCTCATTAATAAAGCCGTTCAAAAAAGCACTTTTAACATCCATTTGAAACAATTTAAAGCGTTTAAAAGAAGCATAAGCAAGTAACATTCTAATGGCTTCTAGTCTAGCTACGGGTGCGTAAGTTTCATCGAAATCGATGCCTTCTTCTTGGTTATACCCTTGAGCTACTAGTCTAGCCTTATTTCTAATGACTACCCCGGATTCATCCATCTTATTACGAAATATCCATTTCGTACCTATAATGGTTTTCTCACGCGGTCTAGGTACTAAGGTCCATACGTTGCTACGCTCGAATTGATTTAATTCGTCATGCATAGCTAATACACAACTCTCATCAAGTTCCGCTTCATGAATGTTCTTGGGCTCTAATTGAGACAAGAATGCAAAATGATTAACTATATTTCTTAAAGAAGAACGTGTATGCACTCTTTCTCCCCGGTTACCCAAAATTAAATCTTGCGGATGGTGATTGGCATATCGCCATTCTTGAGGCAAATCCTCATGAATGTGTACACTAGATTCTAAGTCCTTTTGGAGTATATCTATAGTGACTTCTTCAACTATGGGTTCAACATCTATTCTAGGCGTTGACTCTAAGCTAGATGCAACATGATTGGAAGAAGATGCATTATGAAAAATATCATCATTAATATTATGAACAATTAAAGGTTTATCAATCGTCGGTAAATTCTCATCAAACGAGACATGTACCGACTCTTCCACCAATAAAGTTCTTTTATTAAAAATTCTATAGGCTTTACTCGATATTGCATATCCGATGAAAATTCCTTCATCGGACTTAGCATCGAATTTCCCTAGATTATCCTTACCATTATTATGAACATAGCATTTACAACCAAATGCACGTAAATGAGAAATATTGGTCTTTCGCTCATTCCATAATTCGTAAGGTGTCTTTTTTAATATGGGCCTAATTAAGGCTCTATTTAAAATATAACAAGCGGAATTTACGGCTTCGGCCCAAAAATACTTTGGCAAATTATTTTCGCAAAGCATGGTCCGTGCCATTTCCTCTAGGGTTCTATTCTTCCTCTCAACTACCCCATTTTGTTGGGGCGTACGAGGGGCCGAGAAATTATGATCAATACCATTTTCATCACAATAAGTTTGAAATGGAGTATTCTCAAATTCCTTACCATGATCGGTTCGGATACTTTTGATCATATAACCCTTTCGTGTTTGGAGCTTTTTGCAAATAATAGAGAATTCTCTAAATGCTTCATGCTTATGAGTTAAAAACATTACCCAAGTAAAGCGACTAAAATCGTCAACCATGACGAAAGCATATGCACGCCCGCCAAGACTAAGTGTCCGGGAGGGGCCAACTAAGTCCATATGAATGAGCTCCAAACAACGAGTAGTAGAAATAATATTTTTAGACTTAAAAGAAATCTTTGTTTGTTTGCCTAATTGGCAAGCGTGGCAAAGTTTGTCCTTTATATAAGGAGTTTTTGGTAAACCTATTACCAAATCTTTACTAGAAATTTTAGCAAGTAAATCAAGACTTGCATGACCAAGTCGTCTATGCCACAACCAACCATTGTCGTTGATAGTAACAAGACACTTGACTTCATCATCTACCGAACTATTCAAATCAATCATATAGACATTATTTTGTCTTTGACCCATGAGAATAGTTTTATTATCCGAAATACAATGAATAATGCAATGCGATTTTTCAAAAATGACTTTGTGACCCAAATCACAAAGTTGACTAATACTAAGCAAGTTATGTTTAAGACCATCAACAAGCAACACATTATCAATCACAACATTAGAGGGTTTAGAGATGCTACCAATGCCGATGATTTTACCCTTGCTATTATCCCCGAAGGTCACAAAGCCTCCGTCTTTAGGTGCAAGAGTGGTGAATTTTGTTTTGTCTCCCGTCATATGTCTTGAGCATCCACTATCCAAGAACCACTTGTCCTCGTTGATTTTTGATCTCAAGCATACCTACAAGACAAAACGATCATTGGTACCCTAATCCATTTTTGGGTCCTTGAGGGTTAGAGTCTCGACCCTTTGGAATCCAAACCAAATCATTTCTATTAACCTTATACCTATTTGGGCAATATATGTAATCTTCATAGTGATCACTACGGTTGCAAGTAATACATTTAACATGCGATATAGGTTTAACAAAACGATTATAAACTAAGTTCTTTATATACGAGTTGTTTTTATGAGAGTGATTTGGTTGTCTACATTCATTTTTAGCCGTTTGTTTGGTGAATAGGTTTCTATGCTTAGTCGTTAGGAGTGGATTGTAACCTACACCGGTTTTATCATATGCGCCTTGTTGAGAAGCTAATATAGTACTTAGCATTTTACTTCCTTTAGTGAACTTAGAGAGAGTGAGTTCGGCTCTATCTGCCTTTTCTTTACAAGAACTTAGGTCTTTAACTAACCTATCATTTTCTAAGGTAAGTTCGGCATTTTTAGACGTGAGTGAGTCATTTGTTATAGCTAAGTTCTCTAGTTCGTCTTGTAAAGTAATTAACAATTTTCTAAAGGATTTGTTTTTACCTCTAGCTTTTTCTAAGGATTCTAACATATCATTTATATCAATTTCATCATCACTAGAAATAGAAGAGTTAGAGGAGTGAAAGCTTACATCCTCGGTATCGTTGTCTCTAGCCATGAGACATAGGTTTGCGACTTCTTCATTGTCGCTATCGGAGCTATCATCATCGCTCCCCCATGCGGCCAAGAATGCCTTCTTGTATTCTTTTTTCTTTCCGAACTTGTCCTTTTTCTTCAAGGGACATTCGTTTTGCATATGGCCGGGCTTGTGACATTTATAGCAAATGATTTCGTCCTTCTTGTTCGATTTGTCGGAAGGCTCTCCTTTATACTCCTTTTTCCGGAATCGTTGTCCACCCTTCTTTTTCCAACTTAGGAATTTGTTGTAGCGTTTGGCGAAGAGTGCCATTTCATCATCCTCGCTAGAGGAATCGTTGTCGCTATCGTCATTTTTTGTGCTTTTGAAGGCGATGCCTTTCTTCTTTTTCGAGTCATCCTCATGTTTTCGAGTCGTCATATCTAGCTCATGGGTGCTCAAGGATCCTATGAGGTTGTCGAGAGAAAGTGTGTTCATGTCCTTGGCTTCTTGTATAGCCGTCACTTTCGATTCCCATTTCCTCGGAAGACTTCGTAGGATTTTTGTCACCATCTCCTTGCTAGAATATACCTTTTCAAGTCTTTTAAGATCATTAGTAATCTTTGTAAAACGAGTATACATGGAAGCAATAGACTCGTCATCATCGACTTTAAATAATTCATAATCATGAATAAGCATGCTAATTTTAGAGTCTTTAACTTGACTAGTTCCTTCGTGCATAATAGCTAGCTTATCCCACATTTGCTTAGCGGTGTCACAACCGGAAATCTTATCATACTCACTAGGCGAGAGCGCACAAGTGATAGAGGTCATGGCCCTACAATTTAGGGAAAACGCAAGGCGTTCATCGGTATCTAGTTCCTCTACAAGTTTATCTTCTCCATTTCTCCTAGGCGTTCTATAGCCTTTGCTAATACTTATCCATTGATCTATTTCATAACCACATAGAAAATTTTTCATTAGGTCTCTCCAATAGGGATAGTTAGTGCCGTCAAAGAATGGGGGCCTAGTTATGGATTTAGAGTCGGCATATGAAGACATAGCGGATCTTTAAACTGTAAAATCGTTAGATTTTTGTAAATAAAATAGCTAAGCTCTGATACCAATTGTTGGTCCGTAGGAGTCTAAACCTTAGAGGGAGGGTGAATAAGGTTTTGTACGTTTTTCGCGGAATAAAAACTATGTGTTATCTACTAAGTTAATAAGTGGTTTTTATAATCTAAACTCTTTCGTTAACTAATTATCGCTAAATTAATCTACGCAAGCAATAAAAATAAGCGATAAATAAATACGAAAAGTAAAAGTTTAGGGAAAGAAATAACGCAGGATTTATAGAGGTTCGGCAAAACGCGCCTACGTCCTCTCCTCGGTATTTTCACTACCGAGTGTTTCACTAAAATCTTCGTTTCAAGGTTACACCTTAACAAGCTTAATCAACCGATTATGCTCCCCCTCACTATATGAGTATCCCGAATAATTGACCTAGAGCTTTTAAGCTACACTTGCTTAAAAGCCTCTACCCAATTCACTCGCTCACAAATGAGTTTATAAAATTACTCTTTTACAAATTTGATCTCTCACTAACAAATAATATCTCGAAGTTTATAGAATTACAAGAATAATACTCTCGAGAATATTTAATAATACAAGTGAGATTTTGGTAGTATAAGCTTGAAGAATTTATTAGTAGTATTTGCTTAAAAATGTTTTGGATGCTTGGATGATTTTCTTCAAAGGGATTGGGAGCTTTTTGTAGGGAGAAAAGCTTCAGCATTTAATTTCAGACCGTTGCTGGTTGTTGGCAGAATTGAATGTTGGTTAATGCAGTGGTTCGCCCAATTTTCAGGAAGAGCTTAAAAGCTGCAATTTGAAATTCTACAGAAACGATCGGTCGTTTCTGTAAAACGATCGGTCGTTTTTCATCTTGGCTCACTGGAAGAATTCAGCACTGAAACGATCGGTCGTTGATTCTGGCGATCGGTCGTTTTTGTTCTTTGCTCACTGGAAGAAAACACACTTAAAACGATCGGTCGTTTTAAGCTTGTGATCGGTCATTTTTATTGTTGAGCTCACTGGAAGAAAATTTCACTGAAATGATCGATCGTTTTTGCTTATGAATCAGTCGTTTTTGTTTTGGGCTTGTTTTCGGTTTTCTCGACAAACTTCGAAATCCCGTAACTAACTTGTTTCAAATCCGATTTAGGTTCCGCTCGAACCATTGGCTTTGTAATTACACAATTCATCAGTTTGAACCTTTGATACACTAGATAAATGATTAGTACACAAAATGAGCTTTTATCATGTTTTACAAATATTGTTATCATCAAAATAAACGATTAGAAGAAACAACGTTCAACAATCTCTCCCTTTTTGATGATGACAAAATATTGACTTCAACATACTATAAGCACTTTTTGTTAACACAAGTATAACCGAAATGTGTAGATGGCGGGGGTCCCATTCGTCATGTGCCCTTTTACGGGATCCCATTCCCAGTAAGTAGAGCAGCCTTGAACCCATACCCTTGATTCCTGCCTTGAGCCTCAGCCCGAAGGACCAAAGGTTGCTGTTTGGTCTGGATAAGCAGGCAGGGACAGGCTCCTAGAGCAGATACCATTACAATGGAGAATTCCCATTACCGGCGGAGAACTCAAGGGCTCCAAACTCCTTAGGTTTTGTTTTGTAAGCTTGAAGCTTTGAAACCTGTCGAGATTAACTTACCACTCCACTAACCTAAGCTTACCAGATAAAGTAGATCACTACCGAAACCCATACCGTACACGCTGCTTTCTCGGCTTCGCCTCTTTCTGACAACGCCGACCCTCCCCTACGCTTTGAGGGATTGAGCGATCCAACCTTATTGGTCTTCTTTCCGCTGTCGCTGATAAATATGGAACGTATAGCGCTCTTCCGCTGATAAATGCCCTCCTTTTGTCTTCGCCTTGTGGTCAGGAACCGAGACATTGATACAGAAAATAAATGTCACCAAAACAGCCTTATCAGTAGATCTCCGTTCGTCCTATCGTACCTCTAGCAAACAACAAAGATGAACTTCGAGCTGCTGAACCGGGCATAGAACAACGGTATATTTATTTTCTGCTTGTTTTGGAAGCTTGAAACGACAGACAAGTGGTGACTATGAGACGGCTTGCTACTGATCTTCTTGTGTTCCATCTTTCTTTATTGTGGGGTCCGCGCAACAAGAGCGCTTCCTCTTTTTCTTTGCCACCATGAGACCTCGCCTTATTTGGTAGTGGGGGGTGGAATCAACGCAATTCGTACTGGTAGTAGTGAGACGTCGCCTTCACAGGTTGGAATAGTAGGAGAGCTTCCCTGCCTTGTTCTCTGCTGTCATTCTCGCTGTCCTTGCTGGGACAGCCATTAAAAGGTTCGTAGATTGCTTTGCTATCGGCTATGATGAAGTGCTTTTCTTAATGAGGAGTGAATTAAAAAGAAGGAGATTTCCTGGTATTTCTACTCTGTTATGAGATATCCTATGG
>OY987217.1:24447550-24455050 GCA_963920805.1 Primula vulgaris | reverse complement strand
TATGTAATTGTCTGTCCTACTTTTTTTGATAGGTCGAACTCCGATTGTTGAATTGTGTTGATTCGGTTGTAATAAAAAGATTAGGATAGTTAGGGCAACCATTCCCCCACTGAGACGCAACACTTTACCTTTCATATATAATCGAAGTCCTGTTGCCGAAAGCCTTCGAGATCTTATATGCCCAAAAGCTTACACGGCCAACGGCGCCATGCTAAAGAAAGGAGTGGCTAGCTCGTTCGGTACATAAGTCTACCACATCTCCTCTGCTTCATCGAGGAAATAGTAAACTCTTGGGTTGTTCGTGTGCCGCTACGAACCCGACTTGGGTTACTTCAGCCATCATTCTAACGCCTCATCGCTGCGCTGGTTACCAGATGAACCCGGCCCTCATATCCCAGAGCTAAAAAGTGCCAAAGGCCAATGTAACAGAGGTGAAGAAAACCCCCCGATCAGGAACTCAATGATGAACAAGTATAGGCCGCACAACACTTATCCAACTAAAAGACTAAAGCTCCCTATCATTAAGTATACTTCCTCCAGTTAGAAGGATAGAATACGCCTCTCATTCTGTGTTACCTTGAACAGAGAGAAGCTAAGTTGAACGTAAATTGCCAATAGAGAGATTTAGGAGGTCCTCTCAACCGAGCAAGGGAATATAGCACTCCGAATAATAAAGAAGTACAGTAACCTAAGAGGCGAGGAAGAGCCCGACCCCATCAGTATCATCATCATGGCTTGGTCCCATCAATAGCCATTCCTGTTCCAGAGCTTATTGTTCCTAAAACTTAACAAAAGAAAAAAAAACTAAAAAATCAATAGCCACATCATTAAAAGAAAAATGCACATCAGCAAGCGGAAGAAAACACAAAAGAACAAAAAGAACCCCCAAAGCAAGGAATCCTGGCTACGGCTCTTAGGATGGAAAGATAACTACCTCTTGCTATGAGGAGCTTCCGAGGGTTAAGATCGACGGGCGGACCTAGCATTGCTGCCTGGCCCATCACCTTGATATGATGCACAATCGGTAAGGTTTTACCATTCCCTCCCTAACTATCCATATTCTGGGAACCTCGACGCCAGCTAAGGCCTTCTACCGTAGCGTCCCCTAAAGGCGTAACTGAGAGGTTCTGTTCTATCTGCCCATCCGAGTCATCCCGTACTCCAAAAAAGAAGAGGTGAGGTCTGGAGAGCGGGATGGATCTACCTGGCCAAGGTGACAATGTAAAGTGGTTCTCCGAAAATATGCTCTACCTGCGATACCTAACTAGCCTTTCACTACAGCTGTTTCATCAACTACAGCAATATCCAATGTAGCTCATTCTCTCTTTTTCGCATATCTTCACTACTGTCAGATAGCTAGTAAGTAGTTCTCGCATTTCCTGTTGTGATAGTTGTTGTCCCTCTGAGGCTGGAAGGAAGAAGCACTTCTGCTAGAGTAGCTTTCCCGAGTGAAAAGAGGTTAGTTGAATCTCCGAACGAACACTACGAATCTCTATGCTCGTGTTTTCCGGTCCGGTCAGTCCTTCTCCTCGCCTGATCGTCTGCTGAGTGAATAGCAGCTGAGTCAAGTCAGTAATCATTTGATGCGCGGGATCTATACTGCGACGAGTCAGAAAAGAAGGTTGAAGTACTACGGATATCAGACCTTTTAAGTGATTCAAATCAGTGAACTGTACTCGTCTAAGCCAGCGGGTGAACCAGACCGGGCAGGTGAACGAACAAGGAAAGTAGAGGATTCATATAGTCGAGTCAAGGCCTTTGTGTGAAAACTCTATCTGTCTCAAATAGAGATGAGGAAGGTGTTCAGTCAGTAAGGAAAGCTACTCTTTTCTTCTTTCAAACTTCCAAGAAAAGCCATCTCTAGTAGACCTGCCAATCAATATTATGCCATCCCTTTATATCGGCTTGGATTTCTTTCCTCTATAGCACACGTATAGCTCCTCACATCGACATCGAGTATGCTCGCAATTCGGTTTTCCCCATTATACATACGAATTTTGAGAAGTAGAGCGGAACCTGGATTCTTTCTATCTGTGAAGGATCTTTCCTATTGAGTAAGGGTCGTGCAGATTTAGTCTTTCTCTAATATAGTACCTTTAGATTAAGCATTAGGCGCAACTTATACTAGAAAGCATTAAATTCAGTTAATCTCTTCTCTTTCTGTCTTCAAGCTTCCACTTTTTGCCTAGGAGCTCATATTAAAGTCCTATCCTTAGAGGGCTGCATAGTTGGAATCTCTTCCTTTATTCGCCGCAAGAAAGGGCTCTCATGAAAATGCTAGAGTCGTGGAATCCTGTCCCAAAGGGAAGTACTTGTTTTCCCACAAAGAGGAGCTTTCGTGACCAGCAAATAAGTGAGCCAGGGCAGAAAAGGTTTTGAGTCTTAGGAAAGGCAAAAAAGTTGTGCTCAACTGAGTTTAAGAAGGCAAGCGGTCTACGGTTCTCGCTTTCGATAAAGGGCTCTCGTCTGCCTTATTTCTACGATATGATGTATGATGCAAGCAAGGAATCCAGCCTATAAGAGTTAAGCTAGGTGATTAACCGGAGTGATGAAAGTCAGCTTATAAGATGAAAGCGAACTATAAACCTAGAGACTGATGAAGAACCTAGATCGGTACAACCCTGTCCCCGTCGTAAAGGACGGCCATGATCGAGCTGCTAAAAGACTACAAGGATTTCTTTGCTTGGTTGTACGAAGATATGCCCGGTTTGGATACAGATCTGGTGGTGCACAGATTGCCATAAAGGGACTTGCCTTTGAAACTTCTAGACATCTAGTCGACGTTTTTCCTCCCAGCTTCTCGGAGACCAAGGAGGGTTGTATTTATCACAAAGATGGCGCCAAATCTGCTCTGAGAATGGGGAAGAGAAGAACAGATGGTCGCGGTCTTCAATACCACGCCCACTAAAGGTGCACTTTACCTCCCGGATGACACCAAAAGCGAGTAAAAAGCTCTGGGTATATAAACCATCCCGAATAGCCATACAAAGAATCATTGCATGCCTCGGAATAGCCTTATTAAATGAAACCAAACTATCTTATGCCAACTCACCTTTGGGCCTCGAGAACGAATGCTCTCCCAGGTATTGCGAACTGAAAAACAAGCCCTTTTACACATATTAAATAAAACCTGACTGGTGTGAGCCTCGCTATTCCCGATCACTCGATTGGAGATTCTCAAGACTATTGAACTGAACTCGAAACCAATAACTCTAAAAGTTAAAGTTTCTCTTGACCTGAAGCTGCCTTTGTATTCGTACTTCTTGACCAAATAAAATATGCTTCTCGCCCCAATCTACTCTGTAGATCCTTCACTTCTCTTATTTCTCTTTGTATTATATTATCACCTGAGCATCAATCTAGCTAGACTAGGGCAACCGTTGAGTAGACCACAGAACAATAGAAGAGTAAGCAAAGCAACCTTTTCTAATCGGAATTAGAACTTCTACAATTTATTTTCACTTGCCTGTTCAAAGAGTCTGAAATAGGACTTCACTTCTAAGGGGCGATCGGCCTCATCACGTAGCTTTTTTTCCATCTTACTGTGACTTCGATCGATATACTACTCTATTTGAAGCGGATGCTTCCTTCCTCGGCTGATGAGAAATGACTAGCTTCGAGGCGCTTTGAAATGACAATAATAGGGAACGCACTTTGCGGCCTCAAAACGATCGTCGTCGTCTCGCTGGTCAACGGAGACTTGCGCTAAAAGATAGGAGGTCGCATATGAACAACTTAGCACTTTTTAGTCTGGTCTTGTCACTCACTTTATACTCATTAGCCCTCCGGTGCAGTGTCTGACAGCTGCTTACTTAGCGAAGCCTGAATGAAGGCCCACATCTGTCTTTCTGGCTCTGTAGCTGGAACTGCGGATCAAACAAAGGTCCCGCTGACAACAGCCTAACCGGAATTCTATCGTGCCATTTTATCCTTTCCGGGTGGGCAAACTACTAATGTATTGATCAGGACTAAAACAAAACTAATTACATTGGCATGATCATTGCTTAAAACGCGATTTCCTTGTTATACGTACCCCTTAGAAAAGCTGTTTCCTCGCTTATCAGTTAGCCAAGTTCTCTTAGCCGTGTAGTTAGGGTGACTCGAGAAAGCTTGAAAGGGGTTTTTATAAGTAATAACGATTGCTTCTGCATGCCCCCCCGTTGGTATTTATGCATTTTCTACTTTCCTCACATACGATTCCGATAGTTGAGTTCTTCTACACCCCGTCGCTATCCTTTTAGCCTTCCGCAATATCCATCTTCTAGTTAGCCTCCTTTTTAAGGAAGTAAGTCCGCCCTCGGGATCTAGTTTGTTTAAGTTAATAATAATCAGCAGGATCCGTTAACTGTGCTCCTAGCTCAGAAGCTTGCCTTTCGCTCCATTTCACAGGCCTGGTTTAAGGTCTGCCCTCTCCTAGTAGCGTACCTGAATATGCAGCTATTGAAGCCCCGTCGAAGACAGCAGTCGATCGGGCCTTGACGACACAAAGAAGTCAGTAATGCTAGACTGGTATGGAGATGGAGTGCCGAACGACCTGTAAAATGAAGATGAAAACATCTTTAGGCTCGCTTCTATGTGAGACCAGTCGCTTATTCGGGATATGCTCTGTCACCACTAGCCCTTGATTCAGAAAGAGGATTTTCCAATTCAAAGGGGGCATCTTCCACTTCTAGTCATTACTCCTGCCCCAGCTATATTGGCAACCGGCTCAGTCTTGGCTGGATTCAACACTTTGGCTTCATAGTTCCATGGCACAGCTTTGTAACTCTCATACGGAAAGCTGGAGGGAGTCAATATCACAATTGGTTCAACAGCTGCACGAGCCACTTCTGGGTCATAGGTGATCACAGTCGTAGCAAGATTGGTGATCGTGTCAACATCACCCATATGGAGTCTGCTTGTAGCTCTATCATCTCCTGGGGGATCGAAGGTTTTCTCAAATATTAGAACTCCTTGGTCCATCAACTCTTGAACCATCCTTTTAAAGGCAGTGCATTGATAAATAGTGTGTCCAACTATTCCTTGGTGATATGGGCAACCTCTTGTGGAATCATCAGTCATCCTCTGGGAGACTGGCAGACGTACAGTAATGAAAAATTTGCGCCTTATCAATTCCGCAAAGACTATCTCCAAGGGAGTGGTTATGTGTTCCACCCTTCGCACAAAGCGTCTTCCTTCTCTAATGGCATTCACCTTTATCTCCCCATGAGCTGGCAGTGGATTCCCAGCAATGTTCGGGCCATCCATATGGAATTCACACTTGGGTCATACCACGTGGGATATTTTCCTTTCTAATCCTTCGGAGGCACCGCACCGGGCTCAGCTTGCCTTGACCTTTCAGTTGATTGTAGAGTTCGCTGATTGGAATTGGCAGCGGATCAAACTTCCGGAATTCCCTCCTTGAAGTGGTGTTCTGATTCCCTTTCAGAACCTATTCTTGCTAGACTCGGCATCAAGACGTCTTGCCTTGCAAAGTTTTACATTATCCCAGGATAGTCTACTTAGAATCATAAAGGGGCTAGGAGAGGAGCGAAAGTTATCTGCCGCAGAGAGAGCCAGGATGCATCGTAAGGTAATATTCAGTGTGAGAATATACTCTCTGGTAGAACAAAAAAGCCCCACAAAGACCATCGGGAGTGAAGTTCAGCTCCGTGAGCAGCTGCTGTTAGGGAAGCTAAGGATCTCTATCATTGGTTCATCAGAAGCCATCAAGCATGAAAGCAGCAAGGAGTGTGCTAGTGAGTCCCAAGCGAAGGAAAGAAGGACATGAGAGGCATAGAGAGGACTCAAGGACAAGACAGGACTCAGCCCCCGGCTATTTTATCTTCATTGGCCTTGTTGTCCGCAGATCGTCTCCTTTGAAGGTGAAGCCCGTTTGAAGGCAAGTCATGGTATCAGGGATCGGACAGAAGCTTATGTTCAGTCTTAAGAAAGGTGGGTAGTTAGTTCGACTTTCCCATTAATCTTTGTATACTTTCTATCGTATGTAGACAGTCTTTTTATATTCTCAATCGGTGAAACATCGGATTAGCTCTCCATCTAAGATCTTCGTATCGGTAGTAGTACTCTTTGGAGCATTCCTCCCTTTCATGAGCCAGCCTTTCGTGCTTAGCTTCAGCCTCTTTCGATATACTACATCTTCGCCTATACTCGCTTGGTCTTCCTACTTAATGAAAGAACTTGAAAGACATAGATAGGCTACGGCTACTACCTGACGAGTGCCTCTACTTGTACTGCTTAACGGAAGCCTTACTAGCGTAGGCAAGGCTAATCTTTCTCTTCACCGCCTAAGACTTTCAATTACTTACCTTTTGATATGAACCCTCCTCGGGTACGTAACCTTTTTATATGTGAACCCGCACTGTCATACCTATCTCTCATAGAACTCAGTTATCCTCACTCTCGGAGTAATCACGTAAGACATAGAGTCCCGTTCCTTCTTAACCAAAGATGCGGAGAATCGGATTAGGATGATGAGCTATTTGACTCTTTCGTGAAGTATGATTCCTTAGTTGGGGTGGTGGGACTTTTTGAATCAATTGCTGAGGAGCAGACGATCTTGGCTTAGAGAGATGCGCCTTTTAGCTTGTTATCGCTTTTTAGGTTCTTGCTCTGGTTTCAGGGAATCCCTCACCCAGTTCCATATGGGGATGAATACAATCCTAGGGCATTAACCTTTCTGGGAAGCCGGTCCCTTTACATAGCCATAATAGGAAGTTTTTTCGAAGTAGCTGCAATTGAATCGGCTGGTCTAGAATCAGCTGCTAGAGAATAGGCCGCTAGGGGTACAGATTTGCTAACTGTTCAATTTACCAGTGTTCCGTTTGCAATTAAATGCGTATCAGCTGTGATTGAATCAGTAAGCACAGCAGATCTGATCTATAAAGAATTACCCTCATTAGATCTCAGATGGGATGAATACAAAGGAAGTCAGTTGAATTTTGACTATGCGTACCCCTTCCTTATTAACTATGTCATGTTACTTCCTTTAGTTTAGCAGCTCCGGTATCGGTATTGATAGCATTCACAGCTGATTCTTGAACTAAGAACCATAAAGCAGAGATAGAGAGAGAAATTAGTACCACAGACGGGCTACTAAGGCAGAGAGAGGCTACTTTCTAACAACCATGTTAGCAAGCGTTTTCGCTTCGCACCTTTCTTTTTATTAAGGGAAGGTATTTTTTCGGTTCCTTCTCTGGTTCGGGTGCAGGTTCAACTCCACTGAAATCTTAACTTACAGGTTTACCTAGAAGTAAAAGTAAAGATCCCTTCAACTATCAGTCCATTGACTAAGAAGGGGGCTGGAACAAAAACTTCACGGAAAGTAAACCTTCCCTGAAGCCGAATGCGGCTAGAGCTAGAATCTACTTTCTAGAAATTTCATAAGAGCAGATAGAAAAAATCCTAGCTACGAGTAAGTCCGTCCCTCCGACGTCCAATCATCTACTTACTTGTAGTCTTCAGTGTGCCTTAATATAAGTGAATACTAAGGCGTGACGA
>OY987217.1:24432550-24442550 GCA_963920805.1 Primula vulgaris | reverse complement strand
CCCCTATGCTCTTGCCTTAGTGACATCCGGGTCAGGTTATGTGGGAATTGGATAAACCGAAGCAATTGCAGAGTTTCAAAGAGCTCGAGTGATTCCCCGCTCGGAGAAAAGTCTGCTGACACAACGTCCAAAGAAGCTCCCTCAGTAAAGGAATGAACCCGAGGAACCAGATCGAAGGGATATGAACTTGGGTATTCGACCGAAGAGAGAGGGAGAGCAAGAAAGAAGGCTATACCTTAGACTGCTGAAAGGCTTATCAAGGAAATATTTCTTCCACGTGTTCTCTAATGTCATTTCACTGCGAACTTCAATTCAAGCTGAAAGCCAGGATCGAAGAAAGATGCTCGACCCAGAAGGTTTGGGAAGATGTCAATTTTAATTTCAGTAGATTCGTAGCAAAGAAAGATTAAGAGAGTTGAGTTGGCATGAATCCCGAGGCTTAACGATTTAGAAGATAGGGTTTGGTGGCGAACTCCCCTCTTGTTCCAGGGTCGAAGGGTACTCCACTACCGGGAATTGTAACTTTCTACTAATAATAGGGGTTGAAACACAGGTCATAAACTAAAGCAGGAAAGACAACCTCCTATGTAACGTACTCCTTGGCTACCTCGAAATTGAAGCATAGAAATTTTTCAGGAAAGCAAATACCAAATCTAGAAAGATTTGCATCCACTGGAATAGCATTCTGAAAAGCGGGTTCACTATTAGAAAAAGAAGGTCTACGATCAGGAATTAGGTTCTTTTTTACTGTGGCAACTGAAAGACAGGAAAAGGGCAAAGGTTTGTGGTATAAAGAATTCTCTGAAGCGAAGTGGGTGCACCGGGAACCTCATAGATAGTAATAAGGATAGCGCAGAGTTGAGGTAAAAATGGTATCGCCACAAAGCCTTGATCCCAGCTGCCTCGCTAGAGAAGGATCTTGCCCTGAGCGAGCTGAGTAAAGGGTAATACCGAAAGCAGCTTGAGCTTGCCCTCAGTAATAAAACTAATAATTGTTTAGCCGATTTCCGATTGGCTGTGAGTCACAATCTTTCTCGTCTTAGTCACGAAATAGACAGCCTCCCAAGAAAAGAAAGAAAGGCTTATCTTGTCTTTTTTTAATCTGGTGGTATCAGGTCAGCCTTCTTTAAAGAAGGTAGGTTAGTTCTGCCTTAACGAAGGTAGAGTCATTCTCCCGGTGGAGTAGTTCTTCCTTTTTTATCACCATCGGCCTCTCGCCTCTGTATCTGGATTTGTGCTTGGAACAGTCTTCTCTCTTCTACTTCTACATTTGCACCCGGAAGATCTCGGGATCAAGACCCCATAAGGAGCCGTAACTGAGGAAGTTAGAAAGGCGGGACCAAGGTATAGTTCCAGTTATTTACCTTGAACCAATTAATAATGCAACGGCGGAACCTGTGAGAGGGGCACTTGACCTCTCCACGCCACAGCGACTGACGCGAGACAACTCTCATCGAACGTCCTTATGTCCTTTTTTACACCTTGATTTGTACTCAATCTGTCAACCAGCGGGTGGAAAGATCAATGTAAATTTAGTGCTCGGCTTGGAGCGCTCAGCTTGAGGACTATATACAAGTAGATTCAGAGAGCATAGGGACTTATTTACCATAGAAGCTAATGTCCAGCGCTGACCGAAAAACTAACGATTGGGGAACTTTCCTAGGAGCAAACTTCACATTATAAGTTCAGATTTTGAATACTACCTGACGAGTACCCGTTGACTTTCAATGTCGATTTCTATATGTCTACTCCCGCGCATACTCCTTGATTGAATATGAGGCAATGCCAATTGTTGATGCATCGAATGCCCTCATGACATGGTAGCCAAGATAGACAGGGATTGATTGGGCGAAGTTTTCCTTAGGAAGAAGAGAAGAGGGTGGACATGAATTCCCCGAATAGGCTCTTTTACAAGTGAATTGGTCCTTCGAACTGATAAAGTGGCTAGTTGCTAAAGTGGTTAGTCTGCGATCCCCCGTAAGTGTGAAAGCACTGTCCGACCAGGATACAGTCTTGGCCTGAGAAGCTGAGTTGTCGGTTCGACGATCCACTCGGCCGGTTTGAATCGGAACAGACTCGGGGCCTCTCTTTCTCTTGCGCGGAAGCAGCCACATCTCGTTTGGCTGTCCTACTCCTCCATTTGACTATCCCATTGATTTCGATGCTTATGGTAACACGAGAAATCATTCGTCAGTGGGCAGCCATTCATTGCCAGAAATGAGTGGAATCCAAGATGAAATTCCTCTCTCTCTTCCATCCCCTTTATCCTATGGGTCGATCTATTTATTGATAATGTTGAAGTGAAGAATCGATGAAACGACCTTTGTTCCTTCCCTTTTCTTGACAAACAGAGCGTGGTCGGCCTTCCTACGCTGACGAATGCCTCCTTGGTTCAGGAACGAACCCACATTTCCTTCGGGGAAGTTCTGATTCCGCCACATGATGAGTAGATGGAAGATAGCCCCAAAGACCTTGTAGTAGGGGGAACGTCCCTCAACGACGCTTACCCCCGATCAAAGTGATGAAAGCTAGGCAGTGTTGGAGACAACATATTCAAGTAAGTTTTGTTTTGCCCATATCACTAATGGCCTTCTACCGGCGGGTAGGGGAGTTCCCGGCCTGGGCCCTGTCCTTCCTATCTCGCTTGTACCTTCAATAAAATTTTCGAGGAATAGATATGGTTGGCAGGTGCGGTAGAACGAACACCTTCTGAATCAGTGTGGAGGTGACATGAAGCTCTTTGCCCATTGAGTGAAAGCATCCATACCAGTAAGATAGATTCTCCGACCCCACTACCTGCGGGAACTTCCGCTAGCCCCAGGCGGCTACTGAGCTTTCGGAGCCTAAGAGTGGGCTCCAGTACCTTTTCGCAATATTAGGCTTGCCTTTATGGTTTGCTTGAAGCAAGAACAATTGATGAGTGAGCAGTGGAACCAATCTCCAATCCCGAGGCGAAACACCCAACCGGTCTTTTGAGCAATACAATATTAAAAAAGTATGATGCTTGCAGGTAGGGATCCCAGAGCAGCTTGCTCGATCTTTTGTTTGAGGGTTTTATTCGTGCAACAGGAGTACTTAGTATAGGAACGGACCCGAACAGGAAGATAGTCGATCACACAGAGTCATAGAATCACTGAACGAGCCTTCGTGTGACGAAGTCGGATCGGAAGGAAGTGGCATACTATATCTCCTCCGAACCCTCAACAATAGAAGGTGTGTGTTCCCAGTAGGTATTCTAACGGAGGAGTTTTAATGGGCTTTTGGAAGAGCGCTCCGCGGTTTTTTTTATTATCTAGAATAAACCCCTAGTCGTGAGAAAGAGCCAAAAAAACCCCTCATTCATTATTCATGTGAGGAAAAAAATAGCAGATCTCGCCAGCATGAACCGTCCAATTTGCACCTCCCCTGGACGAACAATCGACAAGCCAGACATTATTTCCAATGCAAAAAAAGAATTTTACGATCTGATTATGGAGGAGAATACATATCCACGGAATTGGATCAATATCTTATTTCCAGAGGCACTGTTCATCAAAGATCTTGTGCGTATACTCCTGGAATTGGAATAGCTGAGAGGAAAAAGAAAGACTTATTGGAAACGGTTAGAGCTATGATGTTTGGGATGAATGTACCTCGTTTGGGCAGAAGCTGTGTTGACCGCAACATACTTAACTTAAAAAAAAGCATACCTTTTAAGTTATAGCTTGAAGCATCCCTGATTACTCTCATTTAAAAGTCTTTGGCTGCTGTTCATATTGTATTTTTTTTAATTAAAAAAAGCGAGCTCAACAAAACAAACGAAGCGAGCAGCAGGAGAAGATCGGTAGTAGAAGGTAACGAAATAGAGACTCAGAGAGAGATCAGAAGAAAAACTCGGCAAGGAGAAGGCTGAACCCAGGTGATACACTACAATAGGTGTCACCTAGGGCCGCACGACTCAGGCAGACTCTATACCCGTGCGCGTGCCTATTTCGCTTTAGGAGGTATCAGAGCGGTAAATCCCTTTCGATTTCTGCTAATTCTCTTCTTGTTGTTGCACTATGTCCAAGCTTGATGATAGCAGTGGAGCGCTGTCTGCGGCGGCTGTTGCTAAGGAAAGACTCAAGGATCGAGTGACCCAACTTGATGGTAAGGTCGACCATTTGGGCGGACAAGTGTAGACTATGGCAGAAAGGCAGGATAATCAGGAATCGTTGGTCACCAGACGCTCGCTAATGAGTACCGCGTCTTCCCAGTGAAGGAGAGCCGTTTTCATGGGGCCCCGGTGGCGATGTCCAAAGCGTGACAAACCAGGTAAAATTGAGGAGCTTGCTGTGGAAATAGGTCTCCGGTTCGTGAACCGAATGTCTCACCTGGCGACTCCAGACGCATTTGAGTCCTGGAACCACAGCCATTCAACGGGATTCGAAATGCCAAGGCTCGAAGACCCCTGGGACAAACAGTACTTTTTAAGGCGGTTCGTGCCACTTTTGACGACCAAGTCACAATGGAAACAATGTCTCTCTCTGGGGGATGCGAAGAATATTTTAACTCTCGAACCATCACACGGATTCCTCCCCACTAAAAAGAGCGATTGAGCATCTCGAGAACCTAAAAAAATGAAGAAGTGAGCGTACCGCAAGGCTCTCCTCTATCCCCCTTTTTTTGCCAACAAACACCATCCACCCCATTTTGTACCTTGAATCGGTCAAAGCCAAAAATCTGATGAGGAAAGGAGATCAGAAAGATACGCGGACGACTTTACTATAGTATAGGTCGGATGTTTCCGTGAGCAGTAAGCAGCAGATCTCCCCTTGTTTTTTTTTGGAAAGCTGGTGGCCGTGTGTGAATTCTTTCAAGGCAAGGGGCTGCCTGATTCGACATTGTTGTTTACTCTGATCCGGTCGAGGTGGTTTTCGTTTACCAGCACGTAGGTGGTCCAGCGCTTCCGGTGGAGGGGAGTTGGGCCCCTCCTCTTGAATGTTTGGTTGAGTCCCAGCGGGGATACCGCTAGCGTCGGGGGCTGGCGCCTCCATAGCGAGTGTTGTATTTGAACATACAATGCAATAGAGAACATGGAAGGCGATAATAGCAAATTTTATTGTTTTTAGGGATAATTGGAGAACGAGGCGTGCTGTAAGACCGTAATGCTCCCACAAAAGTTCGACCAAGATCCGTGATACGAAAACCAAAATAAGAATGAGGAAGAAAAAGATATCGTGATGTAAGTCGATTATTCCTTGCATCATAGGTGTTGCTGCGTCTTGAAATCCTAATTGCCATGGTTCTGCTGCATCACAAGGAGCCATTGTGAGGAATAGCCATTCTAGAAAAAGCATTTTGTTTGGTTCATTCTTTGTCTGCTCCTCCCCCCAAAAAAGGGAGACTTGTTCTTGCTCTCCCAATGAAAAAAGACTTGTCGGAAATAGCCGGTTGGCTTGGTCCGGAAAAACATGGGATTTTTGCGTGTCATCTCAAAGCGAGATTGTGCTTATATATGTAATTGTCTGTCCTACTTTTTTTTGATAGGTCAAAAGACAAGATCAATCATTTAGTCTAGTAAACAAGGATCCATTTCCTTTTGCAGCTATAGTACATACATATGCACTTTATATGTCTGTCTTACTAAAAATGGAGCATCTGTACTATAACCCTAACCTCTGGGAGGTGTTTTAAAGGGAAGGCGGTGAAGGATAAGAGTAGATCGGTAAGTAGAGAGGTGTTCGAGTATTTGAAGTGGCAGCAGAAGAATCTTATAAAAATAGTGGTTTCATTGTGTTTTTTCCTACTATTTTTTATTCCCCCTATTAAATTAACCCTTCTCGTTCAATCAAAATAAAAGAATCAGTGTTTATTATTATTATTAGGAGTTAGCGCTCCAGGGAGGATCTCTTGAATAAGTCATAATTGCATATCTCCGTACAGTGAGAAAGACCTCCTTAAGAAGACGGAGGCTGACCGCACAGAAGAAGAAGTAATAATGAGGTAGGAAGAGGTAAAACTATACCTATTGCTAGTCTTTGTCTTTCTAGTGTCCTCAATTGTCTGCCTCTGAATGGCTTTGTCAGAGCTTTCTGTCGTTCCGTTCCCTCAGGTCTTGGGGAAGTAGAGCTGCTTCTTTCTGAAAGGATTAGAACACGCCTCATTGGAGAACTTGTTATAGTATCAGGTATTACTAAGAAATGAAATGCAATATACGCTAGGTAAATCCATTCCTATAAGGCCGGTGAGAAAGGAAACATCTTTTCTCACTCAAGTAGGGCGCCATGGTTGTTAGGGGTCTCCGTCAGCTTTAGGCCGTTTTCCAGTAGGGTAGTATTAATATTAGTTCTTATCCTTGGTTGCACTGATTAGTTCATCTTTTACACTTGAAAGCAGTAATGGCTCGCGAGTACTTCCACTTCGCTACCAGAAGGAACAATAGTAAGAGGGGACAGAGAGAGAGGCAGAGGCGATCTTGTAGAGGGCAACTGTACCGGTAGGCAAGCGTTGAGTTATAATAATCTAACTGAAAGTGGATCTTTCCTTGGTATGTAGATTCTAAATTAAGAGGGCCGAAAAAAGCCTGCCTTAGCGTGACAATCCTCCCCCACCCTAATAAGCTGCAAGCGAAACCCTCGCCGAGAGACGACGGGCAATTTTAAGACACCACGGTCCAGCAAAGAACTACTGGTACGCTTCTTTCGGCTCCACCATCTCATCATATGTTAAGGGGGGTCTACTAGGTCTAGTACGGTGAACAAGTGGAGGATCTTTTTATATGTAGATCGGGTCTCTTAGGCGAACCAGTCCAACTAGGCCAAAAGACAACCGTCCACTCCTTTTCACGGCTTTAGCAAAGTGCAAGCCCCTACATCACTACTCTATCTCACTCTAATCGAGAAAAAGCTTTCGGAGGGCAAAAATGGCGTGTATAATAACTGTAAGTGCACTTTTCTGCTTTCTCCGTCTCATACATGCATTTTACTTAATAAGCAGTATCTAAAGTGTGTGGGTTCAATGTCCGACTAAGGAGTAGTTGAACAGACGACGACGATCTTTCTTTGTGAGGAGATCAGGAGTGAGACCCTTTCAACAAAGTAGGCAAGGCGAGAGAAACGTGAGATCGACCCAGTGGAGGGCTCGAAATGTATAGAAAAATACGAATCTTCTGGAGAAGCATCCGACACAGGTGCATAAGACGCATAAACCCGTTGTTGTGTTATAGGCTACCGCAGCGGAATCAACAGAAGACGAAGAAAAATTTAATCGGTTGAAGTGAAGGACCAACTCACTCAAAAAGGAATTTGATAAGAAGTGAATAATTCAACCCGGTAAAGTGTTAAATGCTTTTTCTTGAGAGAGACCGTGTGTGTGATGTTGGTTCCACGTGTATTCCACCCGGGAAATATATATAAAATGAAGATCCGAAAGTGGCTTGGGAGGGAGTCGAGTCCCTTTTTTCCACGTTATCGAGAGCTATCATCGGGGAGAGCCGAGAGCCCTGTTATCTCATTTTGGCCCTGTAGTAGATGCTCGGACTCTCCCCTGCACCTGCTCTTATCAAATTATCATCGACTTCTCCTTTCAAGAGGTATGGAGGGCTATCTTGTAGTTTAGCGTCAAGCTAGGGGGCGAGCGTTGTACGGCAAATGACTTATCCATGTATGGTAAAGGTCAAGGGACTGCCTCCTGGAAGTGCTTTCTTCAAATAGATGAGAGTGACACCCAACAACGTGTATGTAAAGTCAAGTACATTTGGTTACCGACCGAGGTAATCAATTGACATTGACCTCTCTTTGAACTAAGTCATTCATTTTTCCACTCAAAGAAAGAGCATTCAGAAGATGAAGAATTTTATTTAGCATTTAGCATCGAATCGGTTGTAAGTGTAAGCTAAGTTTATCATTTGATCACTTGTTTGAGGCGGTTGTACCATCCCATCCGGTTAAAGACATGAGAATAATAAGCATGAAAATAGGCGCTTTAACGACATTCGAATAGAACTACTTCTTTCTCACTTAAGGCCGGTTTAAAGCAGGGGCTATCAACCGTAGGCACGGGATGCTAGCTTCAGGTTGCTTTTCCTTCGCAAAGAAGAATAAATTCTATCCTCCTCTCTCTGCTCCAGCCAGTGATCCACTTCGAATAGAACTCGACGTTGTGCGCTAGGTTTCAAGGTCAGATAGGGGTTTTCAGAAGAAGTAAAGGAAAGGATGTTCCCCAAGATCTTTGTTATTTGTTTTCCCCTAGTTCCCTTAACTGAAATAGTAAAAGTAAGGGATCCAGATTGCGGGGAAGACCCATTACTAGGATTAAAAAGCACGAATCTAGTGTTCAAGGAGTCAGCTAGTTCTGTGGAGTAGTGAGCAGGTTCAGCAAATTCAGATCTAGCTAGTTCGTTCGGAAGCTTTGAACCGTAGTCTCATATCAATCCCGGCGGTTCAGTAAGACTCCGTTGTAAAAATGACTTAGTCTAGATATAGAAGGAAGACTCCATTCGCTTCCGTCCCCACCTTCCCTTCCTTCATTACCTCCAACCAGATTTGTTACGATTTCTATTTATCTTCCCTCTAGATCTCGATTTCTAGGGTTTGAACCTGTCGGGTTACTATTTTGGCCTCATTTGGTTGGGGCTTTAGTTTAAATTAAGACTGTGCCCCTCCGCAATTATAAGTAGTTTGACCGCTCAACAAGCGTGGAAAACATATATATATATGTTCAAAGAGTATGATGGGCCCAACCCTAAGCATCACAGGGCCCGAGCTTTAGACCTTGAACTTCCCGTTGATGAATGGTTATTTTGGGGAAGAATCTCTAAATGACATGACAGCTTTGAGGCAAAGTCTTCTTTTAGTGGCTGCTCATGAAGATGAGACAAAGCTTGCTGTCAATATAAGAAATGACCTCTTTGAGATGTGAGGTGCCGGAGTAACCTTGTCTGATAAGGATATTGATTTGGATAGGCCGAGAGAAAGGAAGGTGGTAGGGTAGGAACAAAAGAGGCTAAAAAAAGCTGTGATGGCGAGAGTCGCGCTGCAAAGGAGAAGAAGCGCGCTGCAGGAGTTCCTCCAGTGATTGATTGATATACCGAAGCCGCCCCTAGATCTAACCACCGCTCGCCCCGATCACATATTGGCACGTTCATGATGCATCAGATCAAAAGGCCGTAAAAAGACCTGTCCCTCGGTTCCGCAATTTAATGCCATTTGTCGCCCCACATTAGAACTCTCTTTAACCGGCTTCTTATTTTTTTAATGGCTAAACTCTTTTTTTAACACCGATTTAATCTAATCGTAAGCTTCATCCTCAACTTCTCATCGGGTTCAGATGGGGATGGGAATGCGGATTTGGATGCCTCATATGAGTTGGAAGAGAGTTTTTCCAAAGATGAAGACCTAGAAAGCCCTAGAGCTGGCCATTGTTTGGTACAGCCCCAACTCCACTACTTCCTCACCATTAGTCCTGCCTACGATCAGAAAGGAGGAAGCCTGGAATCGGCCCGACGAGTAGTCAATCCGTGCAAAGGATTCCATTTTCAGCACGGACCTTTTGATCATTGCGCACCATTTCACAGCATGGATCGACAATCCAAGGCAATAAAAAAAAAGGATTGAACTGAGATCGAGGCCTGTCGGGAAGCTTGGAGAAGGAAAATCCATAAAAGAAAATAAGTTCTTTAGCGGGGAAGCTTAAAAAAGAAAAGGGGAGATGAACTGGGCACCCACACACAGGGGGTGGGGGTAGGTCGGCGTGATTTATGCGAGGTGAAGTTGTTTTAAAATAAATAGGAACAAAATAAGCCTCTGATTCCGTTATGACTGGATTATTTTGTTCCGAACCGGGATTCGTTCTCCCGCTACTAATGGTAATGGACGAGACCAAGGTTTGGTTTTCAATCAAAGGAAGTTAACCTTCGGAAAAGCCAAGTGGCTCTCCTCTGGATTCGGCACAGACGCGGTATGCTCTCAATCTAATAGAAATTGATCGGACCGCCCTCCTTCCCCTGTGCCTTCTGGGTGAATAATGGTTAACTTAACTA
>OY987217.1:24410050-24427550 GCA_963920805.1 Primula vulgaris | reverse complement strand
TGCTTAGCAACCAAAGCTAGCTTACCTTACTAACGCGAAGGCTTTTTTCGTTGATTGCACGAGCAAGACGACAAAGCAAAGACTAGCCGCTCTTTTCTCTTTCTTTTTTGACCTTTCCTATCAGTAACAAAGAGGCTGACTCTCTAAAGAAAGTGAAGTGACCTGTAAGCGAGTGAAGTGAACCGGAGGTTGACTACTTAGAAAGTTCTCCCAGGAATATCCTTTCTCAATAATGGCGAAGGATTCAATCCAGACGGAGGTGTCCCTACGGCTACCTTTCAGAGAAGGGATTCCATCCAACTCCTAAGACGGCAGTAAAATGGAGGGAGATGAAGCTCAGGAACAAGCACTCCAACGAGGCGGGGGATCCATGTGAAGCAGACCGGCAACCAGAGATTCCCAAAGGCAAGAACAGTCCGCACCAGTGTGGACGCATGGTATTAAAACTCCCCCCTATAGTATGCCACGGGTTAGGTCAGAAACATACTAAGGTTTGTGTGAGAGTGCCAAGAATCGGGTCAGATTTCGCCTGGGCGTGGTAGCTGATTCGTCCTACACTCGGATCACAAGATTCCGTTGTGGTTCACGAGGCCCAGAAGCTCGAAGCATCGCAGCTATGAAGAGATGCTCCTAGTTACCGAGTGGCTAGTTCGGTTGGTGATTCATTCACCCGCTTACTCGCTTCCAACACAAGTACGCTATCCTTTGTTCGCCCGCTACCACACGGACCGGATCCCCTCGAATAAGGGGCACTTAAACGCCATAAAAACGCAGACCTCTTTCAAAGCAAATAAAAGCGGCGATACGACTTGATGTCTCAGACCATAAAGATAGGAAAAGGCAATGTTACAAGGGGCCAAACGTACCTCCCGTTCAGGAACCATCTTTTCTACTACACTGAACACCAACCTAATCCTGATTCATCACGGTATATCAATTCCATTCAAGTTGGTTCAGTTATTCTTATTTGTTAGTAGGGAAATAGGTCGAAGGTGTCCATCAAAAAGAGAAGCATTCTTTTATAGTTGTCCCTTTCTTTAGGTATTATTCATTTTATTATTTGGAATATTTTTCTTATTCATTCCGCAGGTGCAGATTCGGCGTCGGCTAGGCTTCTTTATACGTTGTATTGGGTACTATAGCCTATGCTTTAGGAACAGGCTCAGGCTACATAGCTTAAGGTGGATCGAATCCTACATACTTTTCAAACAGACAGACAAAAAATGTAAAAAACATCATAAACTTCGCCCCGGATTGCGCGTATTCTTATTGTGGTAATAGATCCCACATTAGCTTGGCTACTGGAATTATTTATTCCCCTCTATTTTAGCTTAAGATTTGGCTTAAGCTTCGGATTCTTAAGATTAGGGGAAAAGAAGAGCTTTTTTTTGTTTGGATGCAGAATTTTTCTTCAGTCGATAAGTGGGCCCTCTTCTTTTTGCAAGTGCTGAAGCGGGGTCGGAAAAAGCAGTAAGTAGGTGGAGCTCTTAGTGCTTGGTCCCTTCCTTGGTTGGCTACCTCAGTGGGTCCTTCTTTGGCATGAGCTGTAGCGTAGACACAAGAAGTAGGAGGATCCGGAAGCGTAGGAGCAAGGTGCAGGAAAGCCAGGTGCTAGCTAGGTATGGTCTCCTGCCATTGGCTTAGCCTTAGCTCAGTCCTTGCAATTGGTCAGCTACACACGTCACTTTCATTTCCTATTTTATATGCCACTTCCCGGTCAAGGCGAATAGATTCTTTGCTTGTTTACTCCGTATCTTAGAAAGATGTGATCTCCTTGCCCCCGCCCTTGCTTAAGGATTATCGGCCTTCTTAGCTCTCTTCTTCCATTACCTCTTCTTTCTGCGGCAGTTGTGGATGCGCTTTACTTTACTTCTTTATGACTATCCTGGTGCAGCTGTCTTGTTCAAGCTATGGATCAACTATAGAGAAGGAGCGTGAAAGCTAGCTCTTGAAAGCAGTGTGAGTTAGGCACGAATCGAATCCCTGAGATTGGAATGAGATATCGATAAATTAATTGAAACTGAAAGGAGAGGGGACGAATTATAACTCCCTCTCTTTCTTTCTAAACATATTTGTCCATCCGTAATGGGGGTAAGGTCGAGCAAGCTAAACCAGGGCATGAGAGGCCATTGAAAGCGCTAGTGTAAAGCAAATGGAGACTTGTTGTTGAGCAAGCCAGTCTGCCGGCTTTGATCGCGAAATGCAAATGCGATTAAGAGTCTGTCAGTAGACTAAGAAGGATTTGCCTTGAAGTAGTTTATATAAGTTTCAATGGTCACCTATGCTATTTTCCTCTTTTTTACTTTTAAGAATCTTGTGTAAAAACTTCCTACATGTGGGTGTGGATCTGGGTAGTGTTTTTTACACCAGAGAGAATTAGTGATCCTGAAGGAGTGAAGAGCCCAATCCAAGTAGAAAACTTGCTAAGAGGGCTGATCATCTCGCAAAGCAGTCTCATCCATTTTTTTTATGATTTCGCAAGATTTGACAATTCGTCCTTCCTTTATGGAAAAAGGAATATGATAGCAAGTCTCATGTCTGGGATGGTCATTTTCGAAAAAGGATCCTTGAGAATGGTGAAGGTACCTTAAGCATTCCCTGCATTGGGTGAGGGAATGCCCAAACACCTTGCAGTGAGTGCAAGCAAGGTCAGATTCTAAAATAGTTATATATAAGTTATCCAATCCCCGTTGTCACATTGAATATAAAATTCTTTAAGCAATTCCTTATCTGCATCCACTTCAACACATATGCGTGCATAGCGCTTTTTAGAGGCTGTTATTTTGTCAGTGTGAAAAGGTTTACCCACTGCACTGGCTATGTGACTCAACCCCACCGCAGTCCAATATTAAAGAGGCACTCCAACTAATTTTATCCAAAAGAGTATGGTCCGTAATTCCTCTTTAAGAAGAGTCATATTTGGGTACCATTTTTTAAGCACTAGTGGTCGGTTGGCCATGTGCCACGGTGCCCGTTCCAAAACCAAGTTTACAGAATAAAAATTCTAAAAATGGAAGAAGTAGAAGCCATTGTCCGAGGATAGGACCTCTTCCAGACCTAAGCTGTCCCATAATCTGTGTGCCATAAAATTCACTGCCGAATAGGGCAGTTTCTTACCCCAAAAATAACCAACCAAAGTGCACTCCCCTCCCCCATTCTTTAATTTGCTTTAAGATGGGTCCTGAGGCACAGTTGCCCCAGCCGACTACCCCTCCTGGGGTGGGGCATTTTGGAAACTCCCGGCTTATAGCTGTCTGGCTGGCCCACTCTCCTTTTCACTCAATGAAGCCTTAGTTTGTGTTTGCGAATGTCCACTCTCCTGAGGGAAAACGTGAGCTGCACACGCACCCTTGTCTCTTCCACACAGCAGCTTGTCTGATACCACGTCTGTATCGTCTGCGGTATGATGCCCCTGACTGCGTCCACCAAGCTCTTCTACACCTGCTCTTATTCCCATCGATATGCCCCGAAACAAGAACTTTATTTCTCTCATGCCCTTTACCTTAAGCCTGACAAAGATAGAATGTTTCACTTACCCTACCGCTTTGATTGCCCGTAACTATCTCTACAGCCGCCTTATCCTTCCTTTTCATTACAAACAAAGCTATCCGTTTTCATAACAAATAAGGCGTAAAAGAAAGGAGTCTTGGTATTCGTTCTGACTTCCGCTGGCAAAAGGAAGAAGATCTGGATTTTACTAGGGCGAGCGCAGTTTACTATGCGAGTGAAGAGATTTAAGCGAGCGGGACTTTGCCCCTTTAGACTTGCAGTAAAGCTGAACAAGGGGACTCCCCTTCCACTTGAGCTTCAAGCATCCTAAAGTAGTATGCAAAAATACCAAAAGCTACAACAAAGCCGAGACTACAAACACTACTTGCCCTATACTACAACGAACTACTCCCTGGCTTTACTTTACTATATACCAAAACACTATGCAAACTCTTGACAGAAGCACGAAAGGAAAGATTCTATAACATACCCACAATAATCGGAGGGAAAAGAAGCCTTAAATAGAAAGCTTTAACAACCCTAGCTTACTAAAGCACCTGACGAGCTTAGAAAAAAGATGGTTGGCCTATCTCGAAGATGGATCGGATCAGACGCTTGCTTTTTATTTTCCCGCGTGCTTTGCTTGTTCTCTTTATATTTTTTCTACAACTAACGATTTGGGGCCAATCAGGTATCACCGCGTGTCAAACTGTGTCAGGCTAATAGATAGGAAGAACTGCTTTATGGAGGAAATGCTTGAACGAAGCTTGTGGTGTGTCCTTCGGTCCGTTCAAGTGGTGAGCGAAGTGCTTCCTCGCGAAAGAAGCCTTTAAGAGATAGGGGCGAGCCATGAGCTTACTTCAAGTATTTATGACTCTGGTGGCAACACGTGACAGGCGAATGACGTGATTCTCGAGAAGTTACACGAATGTGATGATGCATCAAATAGATGCAAGGTTTGATGGCTCAGTAGGTCCTTGTATGGACTTATTTTGTTCCCCACTGGGAGAGCTTTAGAGGGAATAGGGGTAGACATCTATATGGGCTTCATGTGATTCGAAGCCAACCACTATGTATTGCAAGAAAGTCCTGTGTGTAGTATACCTAATGAAAGCCTTAAAGAGCCTCTTAACACTTACCTGCCTAAACCCAAGCAAGATTCCAGAATCAATCCATTACCAGCAAGATACGGCTCAGCCGTCAATTCGGTATCCCATTTGTTTCTACCATATCTCACTTTTTGAGATTCTTCATAGATCTATCCCATTTTTTCGGGCTAACCAAAAGAAAGAGGTTAATTACATGAGTTTTTTCAAACTAGAATTTTTATTAATAATAGGGTTTCGTTTTCTCTTTTTTCCCACCTTCAGAAGAATAAAGCATAGGCATTTCCCCCTATCGGTAGAATTTTCTGAAACTATCTTGGTTTCATATAGACATTTATATAGAATCTTTCAAAAAGACTTTCCCTCATAAGAAATAAAATACTTACTATCTTTGAGATCTGATCCTACACCGCTGCTCAATACCTTAGTGGATTTACTCTATTACATAAGTAGCTTCCTAACTTTTATCTCACATCATGACATAGCAGTTATTATTGTATCGGCCAAAAACCTCACTAATTTATCTTTACGGTGCTTCCTCTATCAATTCCTTTTTCATAAGTTGATATATCCTCAAAGCCTTTTCAACTCATCTCAGATGCTAAGAATCTCAAAAAGTATATTTTTATAGTTAAAGTGCTTCTTATGAGTGATTGCTCTACAGCCGGAGAGAAACCGATGAATAAAAAAGGGCATTCGCTAAGCATAAGTCCTTTGGAGTAGCTAACGGACTCGGAACCTCTCTTTCTATGTTCCGCGGCTAGCCAGCTCGCTCTAATCCCGTAGCCAAAAAGGGATGGAGCTCCTGCTATCTTCGAAAGGAGGTAGGAAGTTAGCATATGAATATTCAAGATATCCCAAAAGATTAAGAATTATACTCCGGTGATAGCGGACACCCCCGAAAATCGTCTCCCTTCCAGCTCTCATCCTAGGATAGTCTTAGTCTTAAGTAGAGGTCCGCTCGGAGACTGCTAACATCTCTTCTCTTAACCGGTATCTTTACTAGTTACCGCTCCGTGGGAAGATACTTTTGATATTCGTAGATCGGGGACTATTAAAAGATGTTGAAATATCTCCAACCATCCAACTCTTCTTAAGGATTAGTTAATTACGGCTTACATGCAAAGTACTATAAGATTACTTCTTAACTAGCTTTATGGTTTTCAAGGGTTTGCTCTACCCTAGTGTACCATTCGGATTCTCAGCATCTAGGATTCTAAGCTTTGTCTTATCTTATAGGGTAGCTAGGAGCTAGGAGTGAGCCTTCGGCGAGGATTTAATCACCTTGATTGTCGGGTATTTACTCTATTTTAAGTCGGAGCTAGCCGGGTATTCCCACATTTATTTTTTCATCGATGCTTCTTCGCTTCCGGAAATTTCCTTAAAAACTCTCTATTTCCGATTGGATTGAAGCACTCTTACTCAGCAAAGTCCCAATCACAAAGAGCAAAAGGCATAGGGACAGCCTCACTCGGTCCCATTGATAGGTAACTATTATTACAAGACTTCTCTCTCTTCTCTTAGCAAAGTAGGCTCAAGTAAAACTTTTGGCTTGCTGGGCTCAGGGACTGCAGTCAGCCGCTTCCCCTGTAGTCGTCAGCTCATTCTTGACAGATTCGATCGGGTGCTCACAATCTGGAGTAAAAGGATTCGAACCTTTGCATGCCGGTACCAAAAACCGATGCCTTACCACTTGGCTATACTCCATACGGCCTGTTAAAGGGTTGGTTGCGGTAACCTACGGTTTCGAAGGTTACCGGGCCGATGCGGCCGGTTACCGGGAAACGACGTTCCCTTTGTAAAGTAGGCCTTTTTTTTTTATAACTAATTAGAGTTGACATGAGATGGATCACGGAAGAAGACGTATTCGATGAATGAATGATTCAATCCCTTTCTACTCACACACAAGGGTTCTTCTAATGAAGCGAAGGTCCCCCTTACTCCCTATTCTCTCTTAAAGCTTTCTAAAGCTCGGCGAGAAAGGGTTAGTTAAGAACTATTGACTGTACACCATAGCAGTTACAGTCACTAAATGGAGATGTTCGCCTTTGGAATGAAGATGGATGAGCAGGCACTTGAGCCTGGAACTTTTGAAATTCGGGGAAACATGGAACCGGGCACTATACTGTGGGGCGAGACATGACCGCGACTTAAAATTAAAGTACTGTTGAAAAGACTAAAGGAAGGGGGGAATTACTACCTGTAATAAAGCATAGGCTAATACGAGCCGACCAGAAGAAGCAAGGCTTAGATTACCAGATCCTGGACACAATCTTCCTAGAGATGGAAAGCCCCTTGCCTCGCCTTCTTCCTTGCTTACTTAGCTCTTGTCTTAGTGACTCTTCCTCTTTTCTAGGTTTTTTTCTGAGTGTTAAAACGGTAGATTTTTCATTTGCCAATTAATTGCCCTGATTCGATAAAAAATGGGATTCTTGGCTAGATAAAGGTTCTGTGACATGGACGCCCGGCCCAACTCGGTCGGTTGGTTGGTCGATTTGATCTAATTTTGAAAAGTCTTTCTTACTATTCAGAACAGTGGACCTTTCGATCAAGATGTTATCGCCTCCCCCGTTTGGGCTCTCGCTCGAATCAGAACCTTTATGCGTTGGTAGGCTTTCGAGTCAATCTAATAGTCTACCTATCGGCCGCCAATAAAATAAAAAGTTTGTGCATGGGCTCATCATCTGATGCAGAACCGATGCGAGAGGGAGAAGCGGGGATTGATAGCTTTTAAAAACCAGTGGAAAGGAAAGAGTTGTTCCCTGCATTTCTTCCTTTCCAAAGATAGTAATTAGTTTGGGCTGGGATAAAAGATTTGATTGAATGAACGCCACCCTTGGTTGTTTTCAAACAAATCCAATGTTGAGCCAAGCGTTGCCAGCCGGTAATAGCCGAAGGAAAAAACACTTTTATGGGATGGAATAAGGGCGAGAAGGAAGAGAAGAAGGATTAGTAGTTGCCTAGCCGAGGAACTTGAGGCCGACATTAAGAATGTGGTCCCGGAGTTTGAGTTGTTGACGCCGCCTAAAACTAGTGTCGGTTATAGAGAGGATTTTTCAATGAAACAAAGCCCATCTCTTGTTCTCTCCCGCCTCAACAGCAGAGCTAGATGATCTAGAACCTATTTCATAACCACCATCCATCAGCAATCACATTCCACATCCCACTTCAAACTTTTCGATTCCTCGGGTAGCCTACTCTAAAAAAGCATTCCAACTTCAGAGGCAGGTGAGCCAGGTCAGGAATGAGTTTTACTGCTGGGATGGGCTCGGATCCTACTCGAAGCACTCCACCACGAATAAGAGTCTTCGGGTTGGATAGTCACTCCACTCCATAGATAGTACACACAGATTCTTCTTGCATTTGAAATTCCTTTCGGGTCGGAAACACGGGCTGCTGGTAGGGCTGTGCCCATTCTCCCTCTTCTTCCGCTTTACTACTTTACAACCGGAATAAGGAACCTACGAATTCACCCTACCCGTCGATGAAAAAATTGGATTTGAGAGGACCACCTGCTAGCGGATCAGAAAGATTTGTATGGAATGTCCTACTCCTGCCCGAGCTTTCCGATCAACCAATCCCCTATTTCAGGGACATCTGTGTTTGTGTTAGGTAGGCCCAGGGATCACTGATTAGTCGAATGAGCCCATCCCTATGGCCTCTCATTTGTTGGTCGATCCGACTGGCGGCTCCTGCATCTCCTACGTCTTTATGGGGGGCCCTTCATACAAGTTTGCTGCTAGGAGTCCCTCTAGTCGAATCAATAATCAATAGAAGTTTACTGACCTGGCTCTTCAATCGACGATTTACTGCTCCCTCTTAGTTGCAGATGCCCATGCTTTGATTCGAAAGCCCTAGCCAGTGATGAATCCCCAGGAAGATCGGAGTTTTCAATTCCTCCTCCCTTCAGTCCAGTGTGAACCCGTCCCAGCAACGAACACCTTCCTACTGCAAAGTGAGGCTCTGTCCTTGCCCTAGAACCCACTCTGGGTCGGAGGAGGTGCTAGTCCAACTTCTTGAGTAGCCGAGATATTGAACAACGAACATATGATTTAATTCCTTGCCTCACCCTGAGATGAAAGGGAAGATCGATTTGACTCGAATCCTGGACCTGATCTTTAATCCTACACCGGAACATGATGCGATGGGAGAAGTTTTTCTTTCTTTTGTAATTTTTTCATCAATGCTGGTTCAGTCGAGGCTCGTCCATGCCCAATCCCAATGGACAAACCTTCGATTTGCCTTGCCCCTAGCTCTATAATCCACCCGTCTTCCCCAGTCCCTGAAAGCCCTTCCGGGGGCCTAGCCCTCTTTCTCATTCGCAACTCGAGTCTTATCTTAAGTTCAGCGGCTTTCATCGTTGATGAACACCTGCGCTAATAAGACAAAGAAATGGGGAGTCTATGCTTCTTCTTTATCGATAGGATTCCCATCATTTGAAGTCTCCGGCAAAGGAGACAAGGGCGGGGCACCGAACATGTTATATTCTCAACCTCCATCCGTCATTAGGTTTCTCAATTCGCTTTCCTATTCACTAGTACATTGCGCGCTACAACTAGCAGCCCCCAACCTAGGTTGGGAAAACGCTAGCGCGCTAGCGCGCTACAACTAGTGTTAGCCCCTACTTTTTTTTGAAGAAGCCTGCTGAAAAACAGAAGCGCGCTAGCGCGCAACGGCTGATGAAAAGCCAGCAACTTGTGTTGAATAGGTTTTTTCTTGCCCCTTTCCACTTATTAGGTTGATAGGTTTGAAACCCTATACAAGGGGCTGCTTGCTGCTCGCCCCTATTTCGTCAGGGGCTTATACACTCCACTCGTTACCACTAAACGACGAAGCCAGGAGCGGAAGGAGGGACTTGAACCCTCAACCTCAGCCTTGGCAAGGCTATGCTCTACCATTAAGCTATTTCCACCAGCTACGGTAGTGGCGAAGCACTACTGAGCAATTCACGTATCACTTGATACGGACGACTTATGTTTTTCCGCCGGACCACAGTCTTGACCTCCGAGCGAGCTACGAGCACGAGTAGGTAGGCGGCTAGAGGGGGAGGGGCGGCTGGGCTGCCTTTTCAATTAATCTCCGGCCGCTCAGTGCCGCTATTGGTGCGAGTTGGGTGGAGTCTTGTCTTGGTCTCGAGTCGAGCGGGGCCATCATTTCATTCTCGTAACGGGAATGAGTACACCGCAAGACCAGACAAGTTTCTCTCTCGCCTCGTAGCGGCGGCATCTGTCTTTTAAGTTAAGTCATTTCCTAAGACGGCTCCTCTTATTCTACGATAATCCAAGCTGCAGCTCCACGAGTCTGCTCGGAACCGATCGATTCCTGAGCCATTCGTTCTCCCCTCTCGGTTGGCGTTTGCCAGGCACTAGAGCAAGTAAGAGAACCTAGAGTGAATGCCCTTAAAGAACCGCATATTTTTTCCGGATTGTACATCTTTGTGTCTGGCTATGTATATGGATGTGCATAAAGAAGGGACGGGACATCTCTCTCCTTTTTTGGGGGGGAAGAAGTTGCAGCGGCACCTCACGAACTTCTTACTGGGGCAGGGCAGTACTATAGGCATTTGCGAGTGTTTGGATGCACGTGTTTTGTTCATATTCCTGCGCAGTTAAGAGAAAAATTGTCCCCAAGGCAACCACTTCTGTCTTTCTTGGATATGCTCAGTCCGGGTATAGATGTTATGACGTGAAATCCAAGAGACTCGAAGTATCCTTGAATGTTTTCTTTAATAGGGTCGCCTCCTATTTTCCTTAACCTAATTAATAAGACCCGGGGGAGAATGGTAATGGAGATGTATTGTGGCCTTCTCCTGTTCATCAACTCGAACCTCATTCTTCTACAGTTGATGTTACGGATCAGCCTCACTCTTCAGGCCAGCAGCTTTGCTCAGCATCTTCTGCCGATTGTCAGCCTGTTCAGCTGACCTCAGAGGATTCCAGTCACCCGGCACAGCATGTTTTTACCGAAAAGGCTCCATTAGAAGAATGCATCCAGACAATACGGTCTTGAATATTATATGGCTGAATACCAAATGATAAGATGGATTGAATGATCTCTTCAGGAATAAATTCAAAAACGTTGCTAAGGTTCCAATTACCTTCCGCGTCCAATACTTTAGAGATTAAGGGAAAAGATGTGGGCCACTCAATAGCGTGCTCAATAAGAGGACCATCCAAGAACCAATGATCCAGCCAGAACGACGTGTTATGCCCATCTCCTATGAGGTATTTTCAATTAAGCATCAAACTTTTAATATTAGAGCAAATCTCTCGCCATGTATTAGTAGCTCCAGGCTTCGAAACAGCAAGCCGGAAATACTTTTGTCTAAAGAATTTTGACCTCATTCATTTTTTAGAATCTTCCATCCCCTTTCGAAACATCAGAGAATTCGCTAATCCCAAGAACACCTTCATCTATGGTAAGGGTTCTTTTTTGCCAGGCAACCCAATGATGTTTATGATTGTCTTCCAGCTCATTCCAAATGAAGTTTGCTATAATTTTGTTGATATCCTGATGCGGATAGTAATCGAAGAGAAAACATGCTTCACTAGCATTAGCCGGCCACCAGCAGAGAGAAGTCTTGCTTGCCATCTTACGGATCTTGTTAACAATTTCAGAAAAAAATAGATTTTTAAATCTGCTGCTGAATTGATTGGGATACCAAGAGAAACAAAAGGAAGAGGCTTCACAGGAATACCAGAAGTGTTCTAAATGATCGAAACCCGAGCTGGAGTAGTCTTTATTTTTAGATGTGAATGCAGCACTTTTGCTCTTATTAATCTTCTGCCCCCTATTACATGATCAGTTTCATACATGTTAAGAAACATAAAAAGATTCTGAATTGAGCTTTTCAATCCTTGGAGGAAGACCAGGGTGTCATCCGCAAATAAGAGATGATATATAGGCAAAGAATATCGACCCCTCATATCGTAATTGGGTTATCGATGGGAAGAGTCGTTCCCTTCTGACAGAGGAGAAACTAACGTTCGTTATAGAGGTGAGGAGTACGAGTCTCGTAATCGGGAGCTGGATCGTACCCCACATATCTTTATCAATAGCAATGGTTTCAGCAGTTACGGGTCCAGAACGGGGTGGAGGAAGCTGTATCAGCAGCATCACCTGCAGAGCGGATATGGTGGGATCCGGATAAAAAGCCAGAGCAACTATCAATAGCAGAGTGAGCCATGGGAGCAGCAGTAGATTCGCTTGATCCATATATAGATCCAGTCGTTGATGGAGCAACTAAAAAGTAAGAACTTACCCGCAACAAGAGCTCATCTTAGAATTCGGAAACATATGCTTCAGCAGTAGTGGATCCAAATCGAGACCTAGCCCTTTCTCTTGCGGATCCTCGCCTAGTAGCACCCTCGCTCCGTTTTACTCCACTCACGATTTAATCTCCTTCGCTTCCGAGGGTTAGGATCAAGGGCTGGTCGAAAAGCCTCCCCAAAGTGAAGGGGAGGGGGAACTCTTTCTAGAGGAAGGGATTCGTGTACTGATTGCTTGTCTTAGCTTCCTTCTAATGCTCGAACTGCACTCTGCTAGCTCCTATGCTTTCACTTTCAGACAGTTTCTAGAAAAGAAGTACTAGACTGATAACAGGGAAGAGAACTATTTAAGACAGATATCGCTTAACTGATTGCGCCATAAGTACAGTACTAGATTCAAGGAGGAACTTTTAAAAGAAAGGAATGAAAGCCTGATTGCGCCTGCCAGCTTATCCCGTGCGCCTATTACCTCTTTGCTTTCTTGCATCTTGATACTTATTCAAGGTATACTATCTCCTATATTATATGAGATTGTTTTCACAGGGTGGTCGTAGATCAGAAATTGCCATAGAGATTCACTCACAACAGATATTTGTCCTAACACTGCTACTATCCGTTCTTCACTCCTGAACTAAAGTAAAGTCTTCGATCCTTGACCTTCCTGGCGCCATAAGGACTAGATACAGGGAATGCTGCTTACCGAAGCCCCTATCCGCCGGCCTATCCCCTCTTCTCTAATGTGCACGGCTTGCTCGAAAGCACCTTCTTGCTAACCTCTTGGCTTTGCTTTCATATTCTACTCCGCTTTCTTTCTTCGTTAGCATTCCTCTTTTTAACCTGTTTTCTCAAAACAAGATATCCTGCCTATCCCGGGACTCTCTCTCAAAAAAACGTAGCTTCGTAGCAAGAGTTCTTTTTACTAAGCATATGACGAAGAATCGGCCGAAGCTAGAGCTAAGTGGCTGGGTCAGTTTTAGACTCAAATAAAAAGGTTAATCTTTATCGGCCTATTGTTAACTCTAGTCCATCTCTGAACCTTTTAATCTCTTTGCCCCACGTTGCATCTTTTTAGTCAAGCTTCCCTTCCACAAAGAAAGAAAGACCGCCTTCCTGCGCTTTTGCCGGATTGAGATACTCTTCCTTTACTGCTTGCGCTTATAACAGGTGAGATAAAGCTCGTTAACTTGCTTTCCTTGTTTTCTTTATCTTTCCTGAGAAATAGGATTTTACTTCTTTAACTGAGTTGACAAGGAACTGGCTTTATCACTTCGATTGGAGTAGAAGTCCCGGGACCCAGAAGCTCAATTGCTTTGCTTTAGTACAGCTATAGGACTTCCTTCTCGACTGATTTCCTCTATTAGATAGGATAGGGAAGGAAGAATCGATTCCCTGAAAGAGGATCGTATTTACTAAGATCGCTTGCTACCGCGAAAAGTGCTATTATGGGCCATTAGTGGACCAATAAGAACCTATTTTGTGCCCAAAATTACTTCTATATATTGAAAAAAATCTGCTGCTACTAGAAGAGCGATGTCCTGGGACCAGGCTCGAGGGAAAGGGAAGGTTTTGATTCCTCCCTTATCGAGCTACAAGCATACTAAAGGGAAACTGCTTATTGAATTGAAATAAAAAAACTAGATCCATAGAGAAGACCGACTCCCAGATAGGGAAAAACGGGGCCTTGCCCCCTTACTTTAACTTTAGGAAGAAATCCAGACTTGGGAGCTCAGCTTAGGGATCAGAGGCGAACCACCTAGTATGGTACACAATCAGTTCACTAAGACAATCGGAGTGACCGGGCTATGAAGTCCACCCAGCTTTTAGGATTTACCGAGCTTAACTCGTGGAATGGCGATTCGGAGTTAAGTTAACGGGCTTGAAGGCGTGACCCCCTTTTTTTTTCTTTATTTGGGGGGGTTTACCGCGGTTCCTTCTACTTGCGTTTCGGGATTAACGGGACCCTTATTTACTCAGACTCCGATTGGTAGGCAATCAACAGTCATAACAACGAGATTCCCCACTGACTGCCTCTATCAGATAGTATGCAGGATGGAATAACCTCACCTTTTAGGGTACAAACCCGATTCTCTTAAAAAAGGGGTTCGTGAATAAGATGTCCTGCGTTCGGACTTAGAGTGAGAGTGACCCCGATAAAGCGGACAACCTGGATAAAATGCCTCAAAAAGAGGAAAGCCTTAGCTTAGCCTTCTAAAGTAGACAATTTTCCACCTAGAATGAATGTGAAAAAAAGATGAAAGAATCGTGTGATACTATAGCTAGCTACGATCCCCAGAGGGATCACTCGACTTAGCCCTTTGGCGGGCGGGCTTCGAGGACCCTACTTACTAGTTCTTTATGCATGGATGCAGGAAGAGCCAACTCCTTTCTTTGGGATCAGCGCTTGTGGTACAATCCATTTCTTTTATAGTACACAACCGAGTCTCTTAATAAAGAGAAGTTGGGGACATAGGCAACCTCCTACTGCGATTCCCTGGGACGTAATCAACGGGAGAAAGCACTTGCTCTTTCGCGACTAGATATAGAACTCTATTTAGAAGTGCAACTGGCTTTCGAACCTCTGCTGAGAAACCATAGCCCGCTCTTCGCTTCCCCTTCCCCAGTCAAACTTATGTTTAAGGAACCACACGAGCGGACCTCTTGGATTATGAATTGCCATTTCTTTCTTAAGCACACGGAACTGGCTGCAATGTTTGACTTGGAACTTTTGTCAACTCCTTAATAGTCAAGTGGTTTTCAACTCTTTGTGGCTAGCTGCCCTTACTTTGGTTCCAGGTTCTGGGCTTTCCTTTCTTTTCGAAGCGCCGCTTCCTTTTCCTTCCGCTGAACTGAACTCTAGCTCTGGTGTCTGACTTCAAGGGTATAATAGGGAATGCGCTATCCAGCAGGAAAACTCCAAGCCTTAAGCGAAAGGGCTTCCATTACTAAAGAGGTCTGGGCTAATGGTAGGGTCAACTTTGTCTTCGTAGCTTCCCATTCTTCCTCCCGGGAGTCGGTGCGCTCTTATCAGCTCTAACTCGGCTCCCTTTCCTGACAAGACCTCACATTACATATCTATACCAAGTATCAAAGGCCAAATGCCAATAGTTCATTATTAGATCAAGAGTTCAAGCATTTAGTAATTAACCAATCATTTGATCATGAAGACAACTCCGCCTTCTCCTTTGATTAGTTAGAGGACTTTCTTTTAGCTTTAGCTCTAAGACTAGGGATGAAGTGAAGGTTCTTTGGTGGGAAATCCAGCAAAGCTAAAATTCCACTTCACTGTTCTGTTAGAAAAAGAACATCGAGCTCCTTGTAAGGCTTGTTTTTCTCTATGGCTGGCTGGAAGCTATCGATCGTTGTCCTTCCTCTATAGTAGCGATGTCACATACCCATTCCTTTTTGAAGAAACTCGGTAATTCTACAGCATAATACGAATCCTATCCACCTCTGGCTGTTCTGTGGGAAGAATGAGTTTGTTCCTATGTTTAACACAAGACTCAGACTCCGCCCAATTTTTTATTGATCCATTAAACAATCTAGGAGGGCAAGTAAGCAGCTAACGATTCTTTTCACTCCTAAGTTGCTTCACACAACACAAACCATGTCGTAAAAGAAACGGATTGTTAGCTAACGCGCATCCGTTTTCCTTCTCTTTTAAAGAGCATGAATCTTCCTTGATATAAAAAAGATCAGTCTAGTATACCGAATGATCTTCTTCAAAAGCAGATTACAGCTTAGCACGCTAGGAGTGGGAGTAAAAAAAAATTCCATCTTCGCTCTACCTAGCTAGGGTGAAAAAAGTGTATCAAGCCTGCTCTTTCAAACTGTGTTCAAAATGCCTTTCTTTAAGAAAGTGAAAGATTCATAGCATAGATCATATCAAGAGGTCAGATGCTTAAGCTGAACCACTTTTTGTTGCCCGTCCGCTATTGCTTAGTTTCATTGTGCCGCTGAACCGGGTTCTGCTGCTGACCCGTCTTTGACCACTAAAGAAGATGATGTTATGTTTCCTTCCCGGGTACGAGTTTCAATTGGGAGAACTTTAATTAGCTAGGGCGCCCTCGTTTGGGGCATAACTGTCAGAGGAAAGCGCAACGAATACCATCTTTAAGAGAGAAAGCTCCCCGCCGCTGAAAGAGACCGAAGAAGGTTCAACTAGCGCTTAGAGTTCGGTGCAAGGATCAACTCCGTACCCTTTCTTCAGATAGTTACCGCTTGGCACGAGCTGAGACAGTGTAGATAGCTCCGGATAAGGCAAAGATCACATTCCTACTGCTATAACTAAGACTGGAAATTACCTCAAAGAGGTGGATAAGGCGCAACAACCTAAAAGGCGGACAAGAGAGAGCATAGGGTAGGGGCACAAGCAAGTTCATCCATCTTCTTTTCCTAACACAGGGTGGCACCGCTATGGTATGAAAGAAGAAGGCTTTGCCCAAGAGATAGATCTTTTCCCTTCTTCTGCCTTCCAGTAAGTACCTAATCTATGTACCAATGTAAAAACTGAATATCTCTACCAATGACGAAAGGGACGCAACACTAAACTGCGCAAACCGCACTCAACAAGCAAACGAATCTATCTCCTCCCCTACCTACGATTTAAGTCGTGAACCTAAAGAGATAGAAGAAGTGAAGGGAGTAGCAAGCAAAGCAGGATTGAATCAATCTTTTGCCCAAGCCGTGCAATTGATAAGCCCTTTCTCTCACACAATCTTGATCCTGACTGAATGGACTACTTCTTCGAGTCGAGACTCTCTTGTTCATGAAGCTTATCCACGAATACTATCTTTGAGCTACTATACCTAGCCTGGCTCACTACTACGCTTTCCAGATGAACCATAGTTTTATCAACTCCCCAGTGACCACCCTAGATATCTTGACTGGATCACTACTCTATGAATTCCGACCTACGTGAGCTACTTTTCTTTCTATTATGATTTTGGTTATCTAGAAGGTCTAATTGAATTAGATCGCCCGACCCGCCTGAGTGAAACTTGGAGATGGAGCTTTTATTTCCTAGTAGCTAGTTGTGAGTTCCCCTTGTTTCTAACTGTCTTCTGTCCCGCTTTCAAACTTAAGGAGAAACCCCTAAATGGAACAAGTTGCTCGCTGAGAAGGAAGGTTCTTAGCCCGGGGTCAGCACCTATTTCCAAACCTTTTTGTTGTTGGAGAAAAAAGGGACTCGCAGATGGATCCATCTTATTCCTCAAATGCTGTTTTCCCTTATTTCTTCCTTATCCCGCTCGTAATCTCTGACCCAACCTTTCTTCTGCCAGAAGTTTTTTCTTTCTGTGTGGATTTCTTTCTTTCATCTGCACCTGACACTTAAATTCATTAAAGAGATCTAAGAACTGCCTATTAACTCACCGGTAGGCATATTAAGAATATTCTCTTTTAACTGCATTCTAAAATCTGAAACCTTCCACTCAAAGACATGAATTCAGTTTCTCCGTAGGTCAAGATGAAACTCTTTCTTTTTAACAGCAGTTATTTGAACAAAAGAAAAGGGTCCGGAGTTAGGGTATTTAAGAAGTGGAATCCTTGGCCAGTGGGTTAGTTATTCAAGTAGTTAAAGGTAGTTAACTCAGGTAATAACAGGAAGGAGTAAGAACAGGTATGAAGTAAGGTAACCCA
>OY987217.1:24400050-24405050 GCA_963920805.1 Primula vulgaris | reverse complement strand
CTAGGCCACCGCTTGCTGACGACGGAATGCATCGTCAATGAAAGGGTCTCGCGTTGGACTTAGTTGGAAAGGTAGGTGTTCGGCATGTCCCTTGCTTGCGAACTTTTTTAGTAGGGCGGGTTGCTTTGGAGGTCGCATGCCTCACCTTTACCGTTGTCCCCAGACTTAATTCTTTCAACACTTGTATACTTTCTAAATAGTAAGGTGTGCCCCTGTCCCTGTCTCCAAGTGTGTGATCCACCGATTCGCTGAGTTACTCTTTCTTACCGCTAGAGTCCCTATCTCTTAAAGCCTTATCAGACTTCCGATCCATCCCTTGTTTGCCGATTGAAGAAATCCAACTATGGTTGTCTTAAACAAGCGAGAAAAGCTCTTTCTTATTAGTAAAGCGCTAACGCGCAACGGCTTTCGCGCAGCTCAATCCGTTGCTTCTTGCTTTCAAGCCGGAGCTTGCTGGGTAGTGAAATGGTCCGTGAAGGTGAAATAACACTTGTGTTAAGCAAGCAGAGTAGTAAATCCAGAAAGGGAAAAAAAAGCAAGAAGCGGTTTTCGTTCGATCGACGGAATCAATCGTACTTTCACTGCTGTGGACCGGCTTTCATAAAGCACCTTTGGGCAGCAGCTACTATTGGGATCCAATTCCGAGATAAATTCAACAATGAAACTCTTCAAGAAATTCTCTTATCTATGTAATTTCTCTTGACGCGATACAAAAGACGACTTTCTAGAGTCACTTAGCCCCTTGACCTCTTCTCTCAAAAAAGACGCTGTGCGGGCAAGTCAATCAAAGTCAGAGCGGGAGGGAATATTTACAATTATTGTAGTACGACTTTTCATTTACTGTTTGGTTTTTCAATAAGTAGTCAGTTGTCCTCGTTCTCCTCTTTGAATTGCCCTATTGAGTAAGGGTCGGTGTTTGCAAAAATGTCGAGCCGACGGGGTCAGGTACCGGTAATGACAATGGCAAAGGGGAGGGGGAGCTGGACACTAGTTGTGCTAGTGGAATGACTCAACTGGACCTAGTCAGCCTGAGCCGTTTTGCGGTTCTAGAGGACCCCCTGAACAAGAAGAGGCAAAAAAAAGCTCTACTAAAGGCAGGGATCCTCAATTCGTTTTTGGGAGTATCTTTGATGTGGTGAATTTACATTGTGCTTGGAGTTTCTCCATCCATACATCTTTTATCCAGGTGTTGCGACAATATACTAGGATAAACCAGGATGAAATCTCTTGGAATCGTGGTTTGGGGAGGAACATGAATGATTGGGAGGTTGATGCTTTAGCCGTGCTCATTGATAGAATAAAATCAATAGCTATTTAGCCTTCGGAGCCCGATAGGAGAGTTTGTTGAACTCGGGATATTTTCTATTAGATCTTTCTATAAATATTTTTCAAGCACGGCTCCATTCCCCGCAAGAGTTTTATAGGGCACTTGCATCCCGTCTAAGGTGGCGTTCTTTGTATGGACCGCCATGCCCGCCATGCCATCTTGGACGGGATACTAATAGTGGTCTTATTAGTGAGGTTTCCAAATCCCTAGGATGTATATGATGCGCAGAGGAGCGGAGGAGACAGTGGACCACTTGATCGCTTGCTCAAGGGGGTGTGGATGGCCTTTTTTCCGCTTTTCGGGTTGGCTTGGACGATGCCGAGTAGTGTTCAGATCTTGTTCGAGAGCTAGCATGTTAGAGCCTTCTCCCTAAAGTGAAGCTTTTTTAGAGGCTTATTACTTTTTTAGTGTGATGGTATGTGTGGAAGGAAAGGAATGATCGGGTTTTTGAAAACAAGGAAGCGAACGCTCACTCAGTGGCGATAATCCATCCAAGGGGACTTGATGACTTTGTATTCAAGTGGGAGGAATTAGCACCTACACTTAAGTTTCAACAACTCCCTTCCTTCCCCATCACTTTTTGGAAATCCCCAAACCGCCCTTGACCTACGTAATAATGACGATCCATGCCACCAACTAATTAATCCAACTAGATTAGTTTATTTACAAGTTTAGCATTAACCCCAAATTAAGCCATTCTAATGATAGTCTTAAAATAAATGAATTGGTGGCAAAGCTCTAAAAAAGAAAGCCGTCAAGCTAGCAAGGCTACGAGTAAGCCTAATGCTAGTTGTTCAGCCATTCAGCTAGCAACGCTTTGAGAAAGCAGCACGCGAGGAAGCGAGCTAGTGTAGTTGTTTAGCGGATGTCGAGCTCGAAAGCTGTCCGTTCTTTGGATTAAAGTAAAGAAAGAAGAAAACTAGCGAGTGAGACATCAATCACATAAAAGAGCTCATAACGCGATAGGGGGTAACGCTCCAATTCCCCCCGGTTCGGTTACATTTTCCTTTAGCTTCCTATCTTTCTCAACCAGTCCAGACTCGAGCATAATTCGGAGTGACTGACGGTCTCTCTACTTGTCTTGTACAGGCAATAACAGGTTCCATGCTGTAACCAAGGCAGTACGTACGCAGGACGAGCGCTCTCCTATTTGATCCAAGGACCGCACGATTCCACTTAAAGACTTTCCTTCTACTTACACAAGGAAGGACAGTAAATAACGTGTAATAGGTCGGATGTGCCTTTTCTAAGAGCAAGTCTCGTCGTGCTCTGGATTCGAACCAGAAGTAAGGCTGTTCAGTAGGTCTAGCCTGCGAGAATAACCATCTTCGGTACACGACTGGACTGTTCGTCCGAAGTCCGCTATTCATAAGTGTAGTAAATGGGAGTCTTCGAATGACTCAGCTGCAAGAGCTACTTGTCGGTGTAGCACCTTGCACATACCCCTACTTAAAATTGATCCTTTCCAGTACGGTAAGGGTACCCCTTGGCTATCCTTTTTATTGTGTTGTTGGTGTCTTATTCAATTAAGTAAGATTTCCGGTGGGACAGCTTGCTTTTGTAGTAGAATAACAAGTAGACCGGCCCCAACCATGGTAGAAAAAAAAACGAAGTTCTTACTTATGATTCCGTCGTTGATTTGAAGGGGGTCTACCTTGAAATTTTCAGTTGCAAAAGCTTCTCGCACGCGGTCATGGATAAATCTTCTTTATGCGGGTATCTGGTAATCCTCTCGGTTAAAGGACATTCTATAGCGGCATTTTTAAGTTCATCTGCCATCATAGGAGAGCAGCACAGGTCGGGTCTTTGTAAGAGCAGCTCGGGAATAGTTCCGTACTAAATGGTAAATCCTATACTTAATAGGTAAGGTATATAGTTAACAATTTGAATTGGATCGGTTTATACGCTAGGAAGCGTGTTCCCCTAAATAAAGAGCTAATGTTAGAGAAACCAAGTGGATACAGATCGGGATCCTAGAGTGGATTGGTCGGCACTTGGCCTAGCTGTACGAAGTTCTTTTTGGGCAGTTGGGTTATCATTATTCCACGGTCGTGCCCTACGGATGGCTTTAAGAAATTCTGCGCAATGGTAAGGGGGAGGTTGGGATTGGTTACAACTTAATAATCATAGATAGTGTTCTCGGCTATTTTTTACTGATGGCCCCCTATGTGGATTGGTTCCTGCTACGTTATCTGGGCGGGTTCCATCTTGATTAGTCATAATTGCGTTTTAAGACCTGGTCCATTTTGCCCTAATCCCTGGTTTTTTCAAAGCCTCCGTCAGACTGCTAGAAGGCTCTCTCCTAGCGACCATGAAAACAATGCATTCGAAGGGCCCTAGGAGACATCATCCGAAGCGGAGAAATTCCCTTATCTTATAGAAGCCCTAGTCTAAAATGATAAAGGTCTTTTTTATCGATACGTTAAGGTTCAAAGCAAAGCAGGAGCGCGTCAGACAATAATAGGAATGATTGCCGTTGGACTGTTTGATTCAAGCTCTAGCTCTCGTTTTCTTTTTGCCGAGGTAATCTATAAACTAAAAGAACTAGGAAAGAAAAGAAGCCCTTTCTTATTGAGTAGCGTCTGTGTAAACCACGGCTAGAAGCCAGCTTTCATAATCAGGGCATGAAGTAGTGGTCCATGGTATAATCAGAATTAGCAGCGAGAAACCCTCTTTCAAGTAGGGCAGGCGGAGCAACCTTATGGTATAAATGCGTCGAACCACTTTATCTGTATAACCGGGCTATTCATAGCCGGCCCCAGCTTCGAAAGAACTCGAGAGCAATGAAGGGGGAAGACTCGGATCGGAGCATCTTATTGTACGAATTCAAGATTAATTAGTGGGAATTGCGTTTTAAGGCTCGTTCCGAACTCCACTAGGGTAATATCCTATGGTTTCCTCAAATCTCAATATGGAAAAACTTCCTTCTCTGAAGAAAAATTCCCGGCCACCACAGGGAAATTCTTTCATAATTTATATCTGTGTTGTGCAAACCCTACTCATCAAGAGTTTTCTTCTTACCGAGGAAGTCTCACGACCTTTTCGGATTGGTGAATTTCGTTACTAATCCGAAAAGGTCAGCCTATAGACATTTGAGGGAAATTCACACTGAGATGAAAGATAATTTAGCCCTGGCTTCCTTAGTTTTCTTATTAATAGAATCCAATTGCCGCCTGCTTGGAAAGAAGGATAGATTTATTTACCTAGCCGGGAGGACGGAAAGCACAGAGATATAAAGCAATATATCCTGTTTGGAAAGGAAAACGCATCGCATACCGGGTATATCATACCTACTTGAGAAAGAGTATCGGATACCGCATATCGAAGACACGTGCCCATGACCTGTCTTAGAAAACGATATCATAAAAAAAAAATGAAAGGGATATGGGGTTTCTTACCGCTTGACTTGCTGCTTCTAGGCTTAGGGAGAAAGGCGCATCGCATGGGTTCCAAACCTGTCCTATCCCTGCCCCAGAGCTCGAGGTCTACTTCTACCTAGATACATACAGCTTGCCTTATCACCATTTCAGAGCCAAGCCTCCTTTTCTGATAGAGGGGAGATGAGAAAAAAATGGATTTTCGGATCGCCTAATTCAATAGCTCAAAAATAGGTGAAGTTCGCCCTTTGAAGCATAGTTAAGTGTTGCATTGCAAGAGGGGGGTTGTTCAGCGA
>OY987217.1:24392550-24395050 GCA_963920805.1 Primula vulgaris | reverse complement strand
ACAGCGCGCCCTACTGAAGTACCAAAGGTGCGCTCCGCCCGGTGACTAAGAAATCGGTTTGCGCTTGAATTCAAGTGATGAGGTCGCAAAGAAGGCTCCTATTGACTAAAGGTTGGTTCTTCGTTTTCCTTTAGAATGAAAGTCGCTATGAAGCCCCTACTATAAGCTTTGTTTGATTCGAAAGGCGCACAGCCCCCCAACTAGTCGTATGGGGTGGGGTGCTTGTGGTAAGCTGCCTTGGATATGAGGAATTCCTTAAAAAAAAACGCAAAGTCCGGTATTTGACGAAGATCTTTCTATCAATATATAGGAATGAGTGTTCGATATAGGGGACCAGCGGGAGTCTGCTCTTTCTCTCTTCATTTTTTTTTAGAGAGAGCAGATATAACGATATAAAAAAGAATCGGGAGATGATAAAGGATACCTTGTCTATCTATCATTGATTCTATCTATGAATCAAGTCAAAAGAAAGACTTAGTTTTTGGGGTTTCCCGAAGCCCCGAATGGATTGCTTCTGCCAACGAAATGAACGGGGAGCCCGTTCCGAATGCTTCCCCCAACCATTCAAGGAAAGGCTCGACGAAGGGAGGGAGATGCGGCGGGGTAAGGAAAACGCTTTCGGAGATCGATATTTTTTTTTTTCATCGAAAACGAAGAAGGCCGAGGATGGCCTAGGGCGCGTGTTATCTGAAGGGAACACGCTTTTTCGACCGCGGTGGTATGATTTCCAGGCCCTCTCCTCGTTCCGCCCGCTGGCCTATTGGGATAGCAGCCTTCGGGCTTTGCCTGCCTTTTACTTTACTTAATTCCGGCTCGGCCCAGGAAAGCACTGGCAACAACAGAAAGGAAGGGGTCCATATAGCTGCTGCGCCCGCCCCCTTCTTAGTCAATGGGGCAGCAGGTTCGGCATCTACTACAAAAGAGAGAATCCACTTCAGATAACCACGCCTCTGCTAGGCAGCGTGTGGAATGGCCGAGAGCGGACCTTTTTTTTTGGATATATAATCCAAGTCGAGAGTAGAGTTACGGGAAACAGCCGTCTGATGGAAAACGACTTTCACGTTCGGTTCAGAGAGCACTTTTTTCGTTGAGAATTCCGCGTTCCCTTTTGTGTGAATTCCCTAGCGGCGAATTAAAAACTTGTGGGGCCCCATCTATTCCATCTCTCGAGCCCCGAAGAAAACCCCCCTCCCCTTCGGACTCCATATCTCTTTTCACTCTATATATGTGGGCGCCTGATATCTATGAGGGTTCACCTACCCCGGTTACAGCATTCCTTTCTATTGCGCCTAAAATATCTATTTCTGCTAAAATTTCACGTGTTTCTATTTATGGTTCCTATGGAGCTACAGTGCAACAAATCTTCTTTTTCTGCAGCATTGCTTCTATGATCTTAGGAGCACTGGCCGCCATGGCCCAAACGAAAGTCAAAAGACTTCTAGCTTATAGTTCAATTGGACATGTAGGTTATATTCGTACTGGTTTCTCATGTGGAACCATAGAAGGAATTCAATCACTACTAATTGGTATCTTTATTTATGCATCAATGACGATAGATGCATTCGCCATAGTTTTAGCATTACGGCAAACCCGTGTAAAATATATAGCCAAAACGAATCCTATTTCGGCTATTACCTTCTCCATTACTATGTTCTCATACGCAGGAATACCCCCTTTAGCCGGTTTTTGTAGCAAATTCTATTTGTTCTTCGCCGCTTTGGGTTGTGGAGCTTACTTCCTAGCCCTAGTGGGAGTAGTGACTAGCGTTATAGGTCGTTGGGCGGCCGGAAGGTTGCCACGAGTAAGTAAGTTTTGGGGACCAAAGGCAGTTCTCCGTGCACCGGGCACGTAGCTTACCGAATCAGTTGCGACACGGATGGGAATGCATGCTACGAAGGATAGGGTCGAGTCTGATGCATCAACCGTCTACTCAATATCCTTGTACGAGTCCAAAATAACTACACGAGATGAACCCTGGTTTGGTGAATTGAAGTTGGCCTTAGGTGTAATAGGACTCCCAGTTACTGCGCGCGATCGTATACTGAGGTGCTCCCCGCCGGTTGTTGGAACGACGCGAGCCGGGCCGGGCCTAGATTCAGAAAGATGAAGGGCCAAAAAGTCTAAATAGGGGGTTCAAAATTCCCCATCTCATTGGGGGCGGAAAACGAATCGACATCTCGATGTGATACAGCCCTTTCTATTTTAGTTGGGAAAGAACGGCGAAGTCCATCCGAACCGTCCAATGAAGAATAAGAGGAGAGCAAAGCGTCAATGGCGCACGACGCGCATGCGGAACGGGCACGAAAAAAAAGTGTGGAGGAGAAGCAGCCGAGCTCATTCCCTTCGCTTCCTGGGCCCAAAGCAGTGCAGTCTTTCCTGGCAAAATAAAGGATTTGGGGCTTCTTGCTACGCTACTTAACTATACTATATAAATATAAATCCATTTTTTTAGTAATATATATGAATAGAGAGATAGATCCATCCATCTATCCTATCCGAT
>OY987217.1:24372550-24385050 GCA_963920805.1 Primula vulgaris | reverse complement strand
ATCCACCAAAGCCCATTCGCCTAGCAAGAGGAAGAGCAAGACCGGAGAGAGAGAATGAATTAGAATCTATCCTATCTAAACCTACGGTCAACTAGCTACTTGCCTCAGGTAGCTTGTCTCCTGAAAGAAGTGTGCCCCATACCTACTATTCAAGTCTTGAAGGAAGGGCGGCTACTAGAAGATAGGGGTTCAACCCCGGCAAAGTCCTTAGCAAAGGCCGACCATCAGGAAACCTCCTCTTGTTTGATTCGGTGCACGAGTAAGTACCCGTAAATCGTAGAGAAGACAGAGCGGGGAAAGCTGCCTTATGTAGTTACCTGCTCTTTCATCGAGATTAGCTAATTACGGTATAGGAAGATCTAATAGAATCTGGTTCGAGGAGCCTAGCTTTCTTTGCTATTAGTTTCTGCTTTTGTGCCAACCCTCTAAGGAAGAACTCTGGGGAAGGCAGGAACTTCCGGATTTACTTTACTGATTTAGGAGTTTTTCCGGAGAAAAGGCACCGATCTTACTTATTTAGAAAGCTAGAACGGAGAGGGAACCCCCGGTTAAATATGGTTTGCTGGTACAGAATCCGTTGCTATTGGACTTGGCAAGTAAGCCCAGAAGGAAGAAGTCGTAGCTGCTATCACTCCGTGGGCTTCTTCTTCTTCTTAGTCTGCTCGAAAGGAAAGCCAGTAACTCGAGAGTAGAAAGAAATAGAATAGAGTCTCTTTGAGCTTGAACGTGTTTCAGCTCTTGTTCTTGTTCACGACCCAGCTGCTATTGAATCAGCGTAAGGAGATGTCGATGAGGGTACAATAGAGAAAAGAATTCACTTTGGTTCAGAGCTTGAATCAGAATATCCTTCAGTCACCCCAACCCCAGGTGAGGAGTTCGGCTAAGCCGGAAAGATAGATCGAGTTTAGCCTCTTGATTTACACTTTAGAACTGAAAGAAGCCGGTAGCAAAGGAAGTGGCAGTAGTGCTTTATATAACAGCTTTTAGGTCTAGAGATTAATCCCCTAGTCTGTGAGGAAAAGAAAGGAGCTATTGGAGAAAGAGAAGTAGGGGAGGAGACCCAGCAACAAAGTCCCCGGCAAAAGTAAAGGCCTACCCTGGCGATAAAGAAGAAATATCGGGCTCAAGGCCCATCTCTTTAATATGGGTAAACCCAAGCCAATAGAGAAAGAAAGGATTCGCCATCCACTCTTAAGTCTTCGTTGATCACTTCTGCTTAATTAAAGGACTTCTCTTTCTCGCTTTCTAGGTTTCGGAATAGAATAAATAGGCAGTTCTTATGAACGACTCCGATGCTATTGCTATTTAAGAAGAAGACGTTGGAGGAATAAGCGATGCTGCTAAGATCCCCGGATCGATTTAGTTGTCTTGTTTACTGGCCTTTGACTAAGGAAGGGAAGAGTTACTTACTTACCGCAGGGAAAGAACGAAAGAGTCACTGACCGACCAAAGAGATGCACGCAGCATGACAAGCGGCAGGATTTAGTGAGGTGAGACCTATCGGGGAGAAGGCAAGATAGACTGACTGCCCCACAATAGCTATTCCTATCTTATACCGTTACTACCTTGGCCTGTCCCTTTAAGGCAAGAAAGGCTAGAGGGGCAGGCAGATGTTACTATACTAAAAAAGAATGCCGTTTTGAGCCCCTTTATCACATACCTAGACCCAGAAGAGAGCCCCAGCTCACGTTTTCACTAAAAAAAGAAAGCCATTGCGAGCCTTTTCCTCATGGAAGGGCTAGACCAACCAAGAGATCGGATGAGATGAAGGGGAGAGAGAACTACTATTGAAAGAACGCGAATCGCGACTCCTCACTACTCATGAATAGAATCTTCTACTCAAACAGAATCCACAGCAATCGATCAACTGAGCCTAAGCCCGCCTGCTGCTGCTCATGAAAGTTCTCTAAAAGTTTTTTAACTTCTGGGAGTTGATCTTAATTTTCTTCCAACTGTTTGCTCTCTTTAATTCTACCCACCAGCGTATACACTACACCTGCTTCTAGGCTTGCCTTCTCGAATTGTCTAGCTGTGATAAAGTCATTTTCCTTGCTGTCCTTATGATTTATGGTTGGCTCATCCTTTAAAGGATTCAAAGTGAGTCTTTTTCCATCCCTCTTGTAGGTGTAGGTGTTGTTTTTGGTTAAATGAGTCATGTCATGATCATATAACCATGGTCTTCCAAGTAAAATATGGCATGCATCCATAGGAACAAGATGACACCAAGCTTCATCATCCTATTTATCTCCCAATAAAAATTTCACCAAACAACGAGTAGTAATAAGTGAACTCTTCTTTCTGGACATGAATAAGATGAATGGCTTCTCTCTCCACAACTATAACAATGGAGAGTATAGTTGCTGCCATTACTTTAGGCCCAATTCTAGCAACTTCCTTCCCTTTCTCCGATCATAAAGCCCCCTGATCCCTTTTTTTTCTTTCATTCTCCCAGAATAAGTGTAAGGCTACGCTCTTTCTAATAAACATAAAAAAAAAGGAAAGGGGCGAAGCGCCTGTTTGAAGTGGCGAAGGCTTATGCTACAGTAAGAAAGAAAGTACGTTGAGGTTACGAAGTAACTTAATCGAACTACAAAAAAATAAAGGGAAGCTGAGGTTACGAAGTAAGGTCAGCTGGTTAAGCAAAGATCAGCTTATGAAATCGCTTAGCCGTTAATTAATTAAGTAAAAGTAAAGTAGTAGAAAGGCGTCGGTACGGAGTCACGTCAGCTGTGGATATAGACTAGGCTAAGGGACGGCCTTCATCTCTTCTATTCTCTTCACTTACACCAACCACTTCCGCTGAGTCTAACGAGGCTCGGGTGCGGAGCCTTCCACTGTGGACCGAGACTACGCAAAGGTAGAACACCATAGAAACTTCGCTTACTTTATCATAAACCTGGATTTCGCTACGAAAAAAAAGAACCCGGAATAGCTTCCATTTTTGCGTGTTCCGCTTCCAAAGTAAGTCGTCTGCAGTTCACACTTGGGCAAAGACGACTCTCCAGTGGTTCCATTCCTTCTTACTGTACTTCTGGGTCAACCAAACCCAAATGGGAAGAAGAGGGTCAGCCAAACAGCGGGCAGCTCTACTTTGTAAGTTTGCTGAGCAGACCAATCAGGCATTTTCTAAAAAAAAAGTTTTTAGATAAAGTAATAGTAATTGGAATGACAAATGGTTGCGGAAACCGGAGAAAGTCGGGAACCGTGGGTTACCTTTTGAATCAAAGTAGCGACGAGCCGAGTACTACGACTACAGGGGGGAGCAAAGCTTCGTAGACAGCTTCGCTTCCTCGTCGCTTCTTTCTGGCGACTAGCTTTTCAACAAGTGGGTGGCTTGGTAAGCAATCTACCTTCAGCATCGGTAAAATCCCTATCAATAATAGGCCGGAATGGTGGGGAAGGAGGCCCTCCCTACTTCAATGGAAAGGGGGAATCGCCGTTTCACAGCCGCTCCTCTACAACTACCTTTCGCCCAACATGATCACGAACGAAGACAGAAAATTTCTAGATAGGAGGAAGAAACGAACCAACCGACTTGTCTTGATCGGAACGATTGAAGAAAGTGGCCCTTTCCTTAATCTTAAGTAAAGTGAAGTAAAATCAATGAAGTGAACAGCCCAACCTCTTTGTTTGAAGCTTTGTTTCCCCTAATTCCGAAACACAACAATAGACTTGCAACTATAGTATAGGAAAAAGCTTCTCTTTTATAGCGGTAGGGAGAAAGGATTTGATCGTAGATAGAGACTTAAACCTGTGCGGGGGTAGGGGCGGATGTAGCCAAGTGGATCAAGGCAGTGGATTGTGAATCCACCACGCGCGGGTTCAATCCCCGTCGTTCGCCCATCAATAAATGGACCATTTGTTACGGAGACACAAGATAAAGCTAGGAAAGACTTTTTCTGCAAGTCATCTTGAGGCTTTCAAACGCATCCAAGCAATTGGTATCCGATTGAAACATAGAAAGCATAAATGCGCGTCGCCTACTTGCTGAAAGCACAAATGGAATGGCCGATCATTCATTGTATGAAGTTTTGAAGACCTCACTAATAAGCCTTACACTTTTTTTTTAGTTCATAATGAATGAAATGAACCCCCGGATGAAGATAAAATATCCCCTCCCTTTTACTAAACCATGGGGAGCCCCGAGTAGTTTACCGTAAAAATGGAGTTGTCGTGACGATACCTTTCTTAGTGGAAGATCGGAAAAGACTTCTCTTCATCACGAGACTGATCGGATCTGCCGTAGACACCCGAGAGACCTCCACAAGGCAGGCTAAAATAGTAAGAGGACAACAGAGTTATGCTTTCATTTCTTTGTTGAGATTGAAATAAAGGTCTTTAATTTAATTAAAAAGGAGCCGAAGTCACTTAGTTCCGTTAGGAATTCAGGAGACGAAAGGCAAAGTAAAGTTCCCTAACCCTAGCGAAGTGGTATCCGGGGCTCCGTAGATACCTACCGGCGAATCCATGCTTCCTTCAAATAAAGGAAGGAGGGTTCCGGGTCGAAACTAGCCAGGCAGGTGAGTTGTTTACAGAACTGTACTGATTACGCGACTCTACTTTGAAAAGGACGAGCTCCCGGGAGCCTTAAAAGTCGTGTTGAAGCGGGGACAGGATACCTGCAGTCTTCATTAGCCAAAGACCAATCCCTTTTTTATACCCAACTCTAAAGTTTTTATTACTTTACTGCCGGCTAGCTCTAAAGTCTAAAGAACTCCATTTCTCTCTAGCGTCTTCCGGCGGAAAGAAAGCCGTTCCTTAGAGTCCGTTCCGTCGGTATTAGATTAGATGTTTGTAGAACCTCCCGAACCTTCAGGAGGTTCCTCCCACGTAGTTCAGTAGAGCCTTAACCAATAGAAATAAGCTGTCGGTAACCGTCCGTGAGTTACCGGGATTCAAATTCAAAGGAACGCTCCGGGAGCCTCCGCCCGTCAGTCTAAAAAGATAGGAGTTCCTAAACTATGAAAGATATGGAGCGGATGGCGTACTGATAGATCTCCTATTCATTCTGGATCCAGCGGAAAAAGCCCTTTCTTATTAGTAAAGCGCTAACGCGCAACGGATTTGCTCTTTGTTTTCGTGATAGAAAGCGAAAGCGCTAGGCTACCTTCCATTTTAAAAGTCTTTCCTTCACATAAGAGATGGATTCCGCCTCCTCAACTAAAACGACAGAAGGCGCTTCTCCACATACTCCAGCATAGGCCAAAGCTCCAGTCATTTCCCAATAAGGCTGCGTCTCCACGATTTCCTTGTGCTAAAACTTCCTGGGCTGGGGTAATCAATTAAACCTTATTATTCTTTTTCATGACTGCATCCTGCATACACGGCTGAATCCTAAAACAAATTATCCAACGATATGGAGAGGGCTAGTTCCTTTCCTTCTCCCTCTAAATAAGTAGTTCAAAGCTTCCTTTATATCTATATATCCGCTATCTATAGGAATAAGTCCCGGTCGAAAACGAAGCCTCGGTGAAATGAATCTATTCTCCAATATCTCATTTGTGTGCCCGTAACTAGGGAAAGCTAAGTCCAACTGCCTGTCACCTCTTCTTTTAGGTAATTCTTTATACGAGAATCCGGAGAGAAGGAGGAACTTATTAAGGGAAAGGGCTAAAAGCTGTGGACGGATCCTGCTTCTCACGCTTGATTGCTTTCAAGAGAGACCGGAATACTAATCTTTGCCCCTTGGACAGCTATCGAACTGACTGCCTTTACTGGATAAGATAAATTGCCTAGACTATATAAGATAGGGTCTCTTGCTTAAGCTGCTTACTCCTTCTGCCTGTCTTCCTGACACCGGCCCAGGCATAGTCTTAGCTCTTCACCCAACACATATGATAGAGACGGATGTGTGAACGCTTGCCTCTTCCTACGAACCTATTGCCTGTGCTCCTTAGTCAGGATGTCTAATTGCTTTCTCGATGAGAGGAGCGGAAGTAAGTGAAACGAACGGGCAAGGAGCGGAGGGATCCAAACTTTCTTGGTCCAGTGAACTTCTTTTGCATCTGGCATTTCCTGACTTACGAGATTCTATCCCAAGGGACTGACTCTATCACGCTACCCCTTCTCTTCTATCATGACCGCTAGGAACTTCTCGTAGGAAGAGTAAGAGCTCTTACTTAGGGCTTAGGAACTACTGGCCTAGTTGGAACTGCGTCTCCTCTGTCTGTTGGGATTCTGCTGCCTAAATATGCAAACCATCGATGTTTCCAGCACCGTGAGATACATGATGAGCGGATGCCCCGGTCTCGGTCTTGATGGTACCAAGGCTGGAGGACTCTTCAAGTACTCTTTCATGCGGTCGAAGGCAGTCGTCATTCCATTCTTTCGTATGATTCTTCTGAAATGGAATTTGAGATTGAGTTGCCACTAAGGGAGCTCGATCTGTCTTCGTTGGAAGGTTGGGTTTTCCCTCTCTCATAACATATAGTCGTGAGAGGCTTTCCCCCCTTCTGTGCAGCCTTATTCTAATTTTTAAAATAGAATGGGCTTCGCTTCTCCTGTCGCGAGAAGGCGAGGTGGCGCCCGTCTAGATCTGATCTTGCCCTAAGTAACGATGTTGATCCTTGATCCGAGTATAGAAGAAATGAAGTTTCGATTTGGTGAGCATAAGAAGACGCATCCGAAGAGGCAGAATCTGAAACATACGCTTAAAGAGACAATGAAGCCGAAACCGACGCAGCAAAAAAGGAATTTTCTTTTTGTTGGGTGGAGGGGTTTGTCTAGAACAATAGAATCAAGAGGACGAAAAAGAAAATTTGTAGTGAATTCCAGCCGCTGAAGTTGGCGCTAATTGAGCCGTAGATGTTGAGTAACGGCAAAGAAGTAGGAGGCAATATGAAAGCTTGGCAGCGCCTTTGGAAAGCTCCTGGAATAGCGAGATGGAAGCACCACAGGTGGCTCGCTCGGCAAGAAAAGTTAGTAACAAATGAAGTTAAAATGTCAAGGGGACTTAGAAGTGATTCGAGATGTGATCTTTGTGGGCATGGCTCTTTCGACTTTTCATGGTAGTAGTGTGGTGCTTCCCCCTTCAAGAGCTAAGCTACTGTATCATAGCAGGCATGCGAAAGGGCTCTCTTATCTGCTATTTGTATCAGAAGACGAAAGCTTAGAATCCTAGATTTCCGAGACGATAGGAGCGAGATTTAGTTAGTCTTTCATGAGTGGGTTCATGAGTTTAAGCATGATCAGCCAGTTGCTTGCAACATTCAGTTGTTGAAGTATTAGTTCTCATGGTCGGTTGAGTTCTTTCCATTAAATATCCCATTCCCTGTCGCATAGAGAGCTCTAGTAGTTCTTGGTAGGAGGGAACTAATACTGTAGATAAGGTTCATTGCTATTTGCTCTCCCGCTATGCGAGCACTTAAGAGACTATCTTAGCCCGGATCACAACAATAAATAAGGAGTATCCAAAGTGGGCAGTACTGCAGTACCAGTCCACGACTACCATTTCTGTAACTTAACTACCCTGCCCCCTGTCCACTCAGCCATCTCTCCCAATTGAAAAAGGAGACAGAGAGACTGGTTCAACTTGACATGGCAAAGGCCTATGATCGTTTGAACCACGCATTCTTATTCATAACTAGTCCTCTTCGAATTGCCTCAAGCTCGTGCACAAGGATGGAGAAAGGAAGACACCTGGCTATAATCGCTACTTTCGACTGCCCAGTATGGTCTTATAATATGCATCCATACCCTGCTAAATCACCTCTAAGAGAATCGTGCGTTTTTAAGCACTCCATCTGGAAAAAATCCTTTAAAAGGATATGCTTTTAACGCCACTGGCGATGGATCAAGAACTTTATGTAATAATGATCTTCTTCGTCCTTCTGGCTACGCAAAGGGCTATGCTGACCCAGATAGCCCCACCACCTCTGTCCCAGCGGCTTTGCCTCTCCTGCTCCTCAGTGAACCGGATCAATCACTTAGGCAGGGTCTACTTCTACTGGTGTTGGATTCTCCCTGCATACATCACCATCAACGACTAAAAACAAGGCTTAGACTTTTTTCAACCAACCGACCGAGTGTACGATCGAATATAGAACCTGCTCTTGTAGTCGTAGGTTCAGGTATTGACGAATCTGGTGCAGGAACTTTAGTAAGTCCATTTCCGGTAGTACATGTAGGGGCTGGTGTAGAAATCGCAACCTAATAATTTTTTTTTAGGAAAACAACTAGCATTAGACCCAAAGGGAATGTCAATGAGTGTAACAATCTTATGAAGTTTCTGAGGGTGAGCGGACATTGATCGATTAAGTACTTATCGCTTAGGAAAAAGACCCTTCTGGCTTAGCTGCTCATCCTGTATAGGCACTTAGCTCGAGACTTTGGGACGCTCATACAGTAGCTTACAAAGCTGCTTACTAGCGCTTTAAAGTGGCTTAGGCTTGCGGCCATAAGCTGGCTTTTTGGAGCTTAGCCTAGGAGAGTTAAAAAAGGGTCCGCCTCCTATCCAAACCTCTCCTCGATCGGTCCTTCGTTACGCTCTCATTTCCTAACTTTGACTCCTGTTTGTGGTTAAATCACCTCGCTCGAGACCTGCTCGATTAATTAAGATTAAGTCGGACTTTCTCGATTCAAGGGATGAGTTCGTCCAGTGCTCGCTTTACTCGAGTCCATCGCTCGTCCTTGCCAACATCTAACAAGTACGCCTGAATCGAGAAGTAAAAAAGAAAGTAAAGCACGAGCTTCAGCTCCTATCACGCAAGGCTCCGCTCCCTCGAGCTTGTATGAAGGAAGGACTTATTTAGAACTCGTTCGAGCCCCTGACATCGGTTTTGGTACTTACCGGCTAGACAGAGAGATATTTTTTTATTAACAGCCAAGACAGATCATAGGCCGGAAAGGTAAGTATTTTTTCTTTGCGTTGCTAGGCGTCTTAGTGTAGACATACTTAGGACTCGTATGGCGCCGTAGACTACGCGTTCAATTGTGGTTTTTTATTTATTTATTCCTTATTTTTCCACTAGGCCAGTCTGGTTGGTTCTTTGCACCTTCTTTTGGTCTTGCAGCTATGAAAATAAGGTAAGAGGATTTCGCCCTAAAGCGGGCTGATTGTAGTTTTTAGGCTAGGCTGCTATTTTATACCCTTCAGTAAACCCGGAGTAAAGGGACAAAGAACTTCTCGCAAAAAGACCACTTCGAGCCGATGTCACGCGCTCAGGACACTAACCCTATCTATGTCAATAGAGACAGACCATAGAGTAGTGCGACAAAGAGGCAGGCACGCCTGAACATTCTTTCAAGTCAGAGATTGATCCAAGAGATGTGACTACGCATTGCTCTTTTCTTTTAGAAGGCTAGGATCAGATCTGGAAAAAAAGGAAGCCCGATTTCACGGCATCGGAGATCGTCTCCTACCGGACTGTCTTTTTTCGGGCTTTCGCGGAGCCCCCCGCTAAGGCAGCATCAGTGGTGCTACGAGTCGGCCTCAGAAGAGAAAGCTCGGCGAGAATTGTGCTCGCTAGCCTTCCACGCCATCGGCTTATCCGGTTCCGCACGGGTGCTTCTGGCACCTTTTCGCGTATATGGAAGTCGACCTTCAAAAAGATGAAAACATTCAATCTATTGGTTAAGTAATAAATCATCCAGCGGAATTCGATATATGATAACAGGGGAATACTTCGCTTAGGGTTGCTAAGCTCGCTTCGACGTCTCGATTTCATTTTTTTTTAGAGGTCTTGTTATGAGTTGAGCAATGTAGGGCTCTACGCCGGGCCATATAAGGAAGCGGATCTCTATCTACAGGGATTCTAGGCTCTTTTACACCCAAGGGAAAGCTTATAGCGCTACTTTCAAACTTAGCCTAGCCAATTTGGTTCTTGGGGTTGTTGTGTTCCTGATTACTGCCCTAATACTTTCGTTTACTGATATCACAAGGTTGGTTTGAGCGCTTAGGGCCATGGGGCGGGGGCTTTCCGAGAGGGCTTCCTTCGCTAGGAAATCGGACTATTCTACCGCTACTGACTGACTGGACTTAGATGCAGGGAGTTAATTCTCTAGGTTAGGTGAGCTCTTTTCTCCTGGTAGACCGGTTGGTGTTCATCAGTCAGTTTGCTTCTTTCTTTGACTGACGTAATTTATTTGCCCTTACTTCCGATTCGGATGGAGATGCGGAATCTTCTTCTCTGTATTAGCCACCCTTCTTCACAGAAAAAGAGAGCTCACTCGTCTATTATGGTACGGATAAATCAAAGGTACTGGAGGAAACTCAGTCCAGAGAATGGAATGTCAGTTAGGGAAGAGTTGTCAGACGCAGACCAGCGCGGGTGGGCGCCACAGCTGTCTTCCTCCATGTGATATCAGGCAAGAGTGGAAAATCCCCTTATTTACACGATTTCAAAAAGAAAAGCCGGTCGATCGGAATACCTCTCTGTAGCACAAAGCAACCAACAGAGATGTATCGTCGAAGAGGTCGTCGATCGGAGTACCCTTCCTCTCTTTTTGAGCTTTTAGGCCTCCGGTCAGTCAGGGGTTGACATGAGACTTGATTTTGTGGGAATTAATGCATTTCCCCACCAACCGACCTCGCTTTGGAACTCGATTTCGAAACCCCCTACTTATTTGCTGTGCTGGATCATCCTTTCTTTCATCCCCGACACCGTCCTTCTAAAGGAGGCACTAAAGCTTTAACTGACCCCTCACATACTTGACTTTTCAACTCATAGCTTAAGCTCTCAAACTAGAGCTATTCTCACTAAACCGAATCTGTTCATCGAAGACCGTTAACGGAACTCTTTAGAGTGCTGCTTTTTATGAAAAAGCCCTCGATGCTGTGTGAAAGAGTGGCGGGGAATGACTGGGCTCAGGAGTTAAGTCAACATAGTGTGGAAAGTGGGGTCGACCTTATAGTGCCTTGTAGGGAAAGAGAGGTTCTCTAGGCAGATAGAGAAGAAATAATGTTGAAATGAGAGTTGCGTTTAGTAGCGTCGGTGCCTCATCCAAATGAGACTTGGAAAGCGAGATAGGGCCTAACTGGAAGGCAGGAAGAAGACTACATGAGTGGTTCGGGAAGGAATCTCTTTTACTTTCTGGTGCCATAGCTTCGACTCCACCCCAGTAATAGTAATAGGAGGGAGCCGCTACTTCACCCTCTTTTCAGGGAGATCAGGATGAGGCAAAAGGGGCTTTATTAAAGTCCTCTGAAGTTAGATCTCATTGGGAGAATTGGGAAGAGAGAAGGCCAGCCTCCCACTATGTGAAAGAAGAGCTTTTTCTCTCATATGAAGTTCTATAGAATATATAGAATAGGTAGTTCGCTTAGCCGCAGCTGAAGCCATAGATCTTGCCCAGGATGCTCCCAAGGTTCATCGGTCGGACTCCTCATTGGAAAAATAATGGCAAAGGCTGGTCGTAGATCAAGGCTTTCAGGGAGGGAAGGTCCATTTTTACTGGAGCCATGGACCGAAAGTGTGTCTTTTTGCTCTTTCTTTAAGGCATCTAGCTACGGCGGAATCTTTCACTGCAGCACCTGTGCTATAGACCGGCTTAGATCTCGACCGAGGTCGAATGGTTTTCACTTTGGCTCCGTCAGAGAGAAGAGGTCCTTACCTTATTCCCAGCATGCTTCACAGCCATCAATCTTTGAATTCAATGAAAGAAGAGGGGTTCCTTCCACAAACGAAAATAGAATGATTGGGGCGCAGAAGCCCTCCATATCTTATGCATCAAAAAGGCTATTTGAGCCTACTGATTCTTCTTATAGGACAGTACCAAAAAAGATATTAAATTGAAATAAAATAAGGGCACCCGAGTCCCTAACTGGAATCACGGAAAAAGCCTCTTACGCAAGTATACAAACAGCTCTCATAGTTAAACGTGTGCTAGGATTCTAATTGTACAAAGGCGGGGGCGTGAAGAGATATTAATGAATAAAAGAAAGCAAGACCGAAGTGATTCATTGATTTAGAAAATAAAGGGGAACGCCCTGGGCACTACGGTTCACCTGGGTGCTCACTTGGAAGCAAGAGAGGTAAGAGGCCACCTACGGGAGGTCTCCTTTCATTCCGAGCTGGGTCAAGAAAGAAAAAAAAGTCCTAGGCAAAAATACAGCATGACCGGGAGGAAGTGCGGACAGATGGATTGATCATCGATCGCTTTACAAATCAAGGTGTCTTAAGCCGGACCTTTCTCCAGAAGTTTCTTTGGCCAGAAGAAGGAATGACCTTCATAATGATGAAGGAAATCGATTGGGCGAAAGGGCTGGTCAAAGGAATTGATCCGTTTAGTTCTGTTCTTCTCCTAGTTTTATAGAACACCTATGTAGAGGGATCTTTCCGACGCTAAGTGCGCTGCATCTCCTGTCCAAGTGAAGAATATCTTGTCCAAGTCCTTCCAGCTTGCATCCTTCTTCTGCCATTGGGAATGGAACATCTCTCAACTTGGTTGTAGTAGAAATGTTGGACTTGAAGGTTTTGGTTGATTAAAGAATCCTCTCAGAAGCTCGTGTATTTTAGTAAAAAAGGGGACTTTCATAGGTCCGATGGCTCTTTGACTGGTGT
>OY987217.1:24367550-24370050 GCA_963920805.1 Primula vulgaris | reverse complement strand
GAATGGGTCTTCTCCTGTTAGCGAATCCCCTTTCTATTGTTCTTTCAAATAGTTATCTCATTCCTGCCTGTCTTGTGTTCACCTGTGTCGGTTTGGGGTACGGTAAATTCCTTCCCTTAGAACCATACTCTGCAGTCTCTTTTGTTCCTAATACGCGAAGAATTCTCACAGAGCCTGCGCCTACGCGCAACTTTATATCGCTATTGTATTCCGCAATCATACTAAAAGCTCGAAGTTACGAGTTGGATCAATCAACATAAACAATACAAGAAAAGAAATGGGCATCACTAGCGATATCTTTGTCATGGGCAGGTCTTATCGTGACAAAGCAAGAATGTTCAACCCATTTTTTCAACTGTGCCTTTTATTTTATATAACCCTTGGCAGACAGACTGATTGAATGGAAGCTCCTTGAGCGGATGAAAGCACTTTGAGCAATGGGGCTTCCTGTCTGTTAATGAACTCTTATTAACCATCATGAGATTTGGTAGGCTATAGATAGACTAGCAGCTTGCTTAGCTTAGACCAAGTTGAGAGCCTTTAAGTAGAGCAGCAAGACGAGTAGCATTAGAGGCAGAGCTAGAGTAGAGAGTGGGCAGGCCGAACAGTCCGGCTGGACAGCTGAGGTAAGTAATGGCACACAGTCAATAAGAGGCAACAGCCGAGACAAGGCCTCTGACCAAGAGTAGTCGAGCTGAGGACAGCTCTTCTTAGAAAGTAGGGACCGGGTGAAAGTCTATCTTTGATAATAGCAAATTCCCATCCATTCAAAGTAGGAACTCAGAGGCATGCCTCAGCCAAGTCCCGATATTCTTTCTGAAGGTGAAATACGAACAAAAAAAAAAGGGGATCATTAATTAAAGGATGGGACACGGTCCGGAGGGGGGTACCATAGGAAGAGTTAAATGCCAATTTCATAGAGGGAATTCCAGCCTCTGTTGGAAGTGGTCGAGGCGGATGAAGAGTGAGGAGATAGAGGCACCGCTTACCTTAGTGAGAAGTGGAAGTGGCAATCATAAGTAGCGGTAAAAGTAGTCGTATTGTTAGTAGCGGCAGCTCAAGGTAGCGAAAGAAAGCTCCTCATCTTGGTGGATTAGTTGACTCAGACCTCTTTGGCTAGTCGAAAGACAGAAAAGGAACTACATGGTTGATTGACTCGTCCCACGAGAAAGCGGTTAGGCAAATGTGGTGGACCGACGTGCGAGAGAGCTGCTGTGGAATATCATAGATAGTAGCGATTCAGATAGCTAGCTACCTCTGGTAACGTTTAGAAGGAGTCCAATCCTTTGACTTGCTATTTCCACTTCTTATCCTTCTGCTTCTTAGCCTTCGGTTAATCATTCCCAGCTTGGATATGAAGGTATGGGGGGAAAGAAAAGTGGGTATGTTAGTAAAAAAGAGGGCTCTCACTGGGGCATAGTCCACGGCTTTAATTGACACTTGCCTTTAGCCTTGCCTTAAGACGACTCTTGCCCTAGTTTACTTTTCAAACTTAGCGAATGCAGCATTAAATAATTGTTTTAGTGAGGCGTGTGTCCCTTTCTCTTTCTTTAAGTTATATATGCATCAACCGAAAAACGGACTAACCAACGGACGTCGAAGGATTCCTGGACTGGAACCATCTTCTTAATGATGCATTAGCAAATCTTTGGTTTGAATATGCCAAAGTTAGGACTTGATTGTATATCACATTTTTTTATTATCAAATGAGTGTTCCGTGTGTGTTTTTTTTTAATAAATATAGTATCCACCGTCAACTTAGAGTTGCGACCGACCACACAACTAAGAGGGAAGAAAGCCAACCTAACAGAGAATTGTCACCACTTCTGTGAACAAGGGAATCATACTCTTAAGAAGCAGAGTAGAATACGCCGTATTTAAAAAGTAAAGAGCAAGCAAGCCAGAGAAATAGACTCCGGCTCCGGTCTTGTTCTACCAGGCTCAGAGCCTTTACCTTGAAAGTCCTATCAAAAAGGGAGAACTGCTTCACGGTCGTTAGCCGGGCCCATACCCAGTCGGACAAACCTAGTCACCTTACTTAGTGTACCTTACCTAAATCGGCCTTTCTTTACTTCCCCCTCCACTCTAAGACTCACTCGCTCGAATGTGGAAAAATTCTAATTATAAGATCTCATCCTTTAAGCATTCGCCAGGTATGAAAGCAGTGGGTCCATCTGGTTAGGGTGTCTCGTATTCGAAATAAGAATAGAACGCAAACGGACGGGCCAAGCAACTATTACGTAGCCTCCTTTTGCCAGGCATAAAAGCGCAATAATAATATTAGGAATAAGCCATGGAAGGCATAATCGAATAGTAAAGCTCTCACTCAGGACTAAGAATAGGAGCTCGTCTCGTCACATGTTTCTGATCACTAGCCGCGTCACTTGAATATAGTCTATAGTCTTTCTACCGCATAATATAAAACAAAGGTCATAGATAGAAAAGGAGCAGGAGTTCCTTAGTTATAGACGACCAAGCGAATGAGTCATAGAACTCGTCT
>OY987217.1:24327550-24362550 GCA_963920805.1 Primula vulgaris | reverse complement strand
CTTTGATTACGATTAAAAGGAACATCTCAAATAGACCAAGATCAAATTTCGAGTAATTTCTTGGTGAACATGATCTGCCATAATCTCTTCGATCCCTTCATTTATGTGCCATAATTTCTTGGTAAACATGATCTGCCATAATCTCTTCGGACTGCTGTTCAAAGGATTTGCTTGAAAGCCAGTCTTCTTCTTGATCGCTTCCTTCTGACAAACAAGTCAAGTTTACTAAGAAGAAATCGTAGTTCTCGAGGTCAGTCAGGTGATCGTCTCAAGTTGAAGTCTCCCTGCAGGTTGCTTCATCACATCTCCATAGGTCATTTCGGACTGTGAAGAAGGGGGTCCAACCCAGCAGCTTGAAGGTGAAGGCGTGGTGCGTCTGATGATAAAGAGGTTCCTTCTGCCAATGCAAGTTGCCTAATAAGAAATCGAAGTGAAAGGGGGATAGTAAAGTAAGGATGGGACCTTTAATTCCAAGAACAGGCCAAAAAACGTCAAAACTTGGCCATAGAATCTATTTCCTCAATAGCCAAGGTTAGAAGTTGAGGTTGGTCGTAGATCAGGTCAACCAAGAGTTTTTGGTCTCCTTCCTAGGGTCAGAGAAAGCAAATGTCAAGTGTCAAGGAAGCTCTAAGGCTAGCTAGACGGCGAAGACTCTGATCGGAAGTGGGCTCAAAAGCCATGTTCATTAGTTCAAAATCGTAGTTCTTGCTACCACTCGGGTGATTCCTGAAAGCCTGTCAAATGGATATCTTCTTAGAGAGATGTGGGCATCTAATCTATCTTTCCTTGATAGCATGAACTTCATGTTTTAGAGAATCGGGGAAGGTGCTTGGCAGATGATGAGAGAGAGCGAAGCGCTTGCCTGTCTATGGTTCTATAGAAGAGAGGAGAGATGGTGGAATAGAAAGTCGTGGATCAGTTGATCCGCTTTCTTTCTCTTAAGATCTCGAATTCAAGCTTTCAAGAAGGAGAAATAGAAAGAGGATTCTTAGATCACACACACCCTGAGTCTTTTATTTCAATCCCAACTCCAACTGATAAAAAGAAGGCGCTCAGTTAACGGGATTCGCTCGAAAGCGAGAATGATCATCAAATGCCATCTTTCAGCTGCTCAATCGATGTTCTCGATGCCGGACCTTCTGGAAGCTAAAAAAAATTTCTTATTAAAGGAACGTGGCCTTAAAAGAAATTTTTGAGAAAGAAGCAAGGGGCCGAGGACATGGAATCGTAAATTAACCCTTAGAGTGCTTGACCCGTGATCTGTCTTCTTGCTACCTGGGCAAACAGACACTAGATGTTTTCCCAGAAATCGGTAAATTAAGCCTTGTTAGTGCTCTATTCAACCGGCTTTCTTTAGTCGTCCAGGTCTGATCACTTCACATCAACTCCGCAGAAAGCTATATTCTAAATTTAAGAGTGGCAAGTCTCGGAAATAAGGGCCCCATGGAATAAGAATCAGGCATTAGAGTCGGCTCTCAGCAGGTCTCTTTGGTTGGTGTCTTGTCCTTTACACGATGAGTCAGTGTATCCCAGACAGAAGCGTAACGAGTGGGCCTTTGAACTAAACCTAGATATACGATGTCTGCTAACCTTCCAGTTATAGGCATACCTATTGCCGGATTAGGTGCATTTCACGCTTTTACGATTGAGAATATCACCCGGCAGGGCCTGACAGTGCCAAAGCATTCTAAAAAAAAAAGACGTCCATTTGGAGGGCGGTGAAGGGGAAAGCCGAAGAGGAAGAAGCCCTAAGAATCAAACAAACAAAGAATTCATGAATGCAATGAAGCAAGCCAAGATCAATAGAGGGGCATCCAGTCAAGTACCTACATTTCGATTCCCAATCATGGATGAGCCTCCTCTACGGATGCAAAGAACTCCCGCACCTTATTTCATGAATGGACAATCCGAGAGGCCTCGAAAGCGATTTGCTTATGAATCTTCTATTGAAGAGTTATACTATGATCGCTCTGTGGTCCCCATGGAGAAGCCTCTCGAAAATTTGGAAATTGAGGCAATGATACAAGCTGCAGTAGAGCAGACCAATACAGGAGGAAACTTATATTCAAGGATTTTTTACGACATCCAGATGTAGCTCTGCCGGAAGGGTTCAAGATACCGAAGTTTAGTAAATACAATGGGGTCGGCGACCCATATCATCACTTGCTGTCCTTCTGTGGTGTGGGAATTGCCGAGGCCTCCCAGCCCGGGTTATTTTTCACCTTTTTCAGAAGTCATTAGAAGGGGAAGCATTCAAGTGGAACTCATCTCTACCCCTTGATGCTCTACGTAGTTTTGACGATGTGATTGACAGATTCACCAGCCAGTAGTTACACCAGGTGAAAGATCCCCCAATCTCTGTGATCTGGTGAATGAAAAAATGGAGTCCGGTTTTGAATTCATTACTTTTGTTAACCGATGTAGGAATTTTGCAGCTAAAGCAAAATGGAACATAAAAGAGGAAGATGCAGTACAGATGGTTATCAATAACCTGCATGGGCCCATCAAGGAAGCGATGGTGCTAGGAGATTGCCAAACATTCCCTCAACTGTTTGAACGAGCTGCCCGCATGCAGAGGAGTATAAAAGACGGGTTTCTCACTTTCCTCAGGAACAGTTCTAATGGGGGAGAAGGCAAGCCGAAGAATACCCTAAGAACCCAGCAGCCAACTTCTTAAGGTTACCAGAAGTCCGAATCACTTCCAAGGTGGGGTTTTATGGGAAGCTGAGTCACTTCTATCTTCTTAGTTTTAATGACCTTATTCTTTCTAATCACCACTAGCTTGAATGAGGATACTCTTTCTGAACTACTAAAATTATTAACTCGCTCCCTTGCTAGCTTGCTTCGGGCTTTGTTTATTCACTTTATTACTTAAGAATCACAAAACGCTTTCTGCTGGCCAAGCCCAAGCTTAGTCCACTACTCAACTCAGGTTGGCGGGTGCCCGTGCATAATGAAGCTGACCCCCACTACTGAAATGAAAAAGAACCACCCCAGAACGGGATTGACATCAGAGGGCGCGGGGGAATTCTCGGGAATGGGTCAATTTTTACTAGCCAAACGGGGTCTATAGTCTGGGAATACTTAGACGGGTGAGCATGCACAAATGTGATGTGGTCGAGGCTCAGAGGAAGACTACTTTAAGTACTTGTCTCCGGCTACCTTGATTTAGTTTTTTTTAAGCCATTTGCGCATTAATGGGAGTGGCGCCGATGGGATTTTCGAATGGTAATGAACCTTACCATTCTGTCTATTTGGCTGAAGCCGACTCTGGGCGTTCAACGCCTTGTTTCCAATCATACTTTTCTTTCTTCCCCTACTGATAAGGCTCCCCTTACTCCAAAGAATGGAGTCCCTGTCTTGAATGTTTTCTAGTGAGTGCACATTAGCCACCGTGACTTTCAAGCTTCATCAATCGCTTTAAAGCAGGCGGACCAGTATCTCGACTGGCCAGTATAGCAGATTAGGATTCCACCGCCCTTATCTGCACCTCTATCCAGAAGGCTAGCCCCCTGCAGGTCAGGAAAAAAAGACTTTCATCTCACCATCTAACTCTGAATCCGCAGAAGAGTATACCATATCGAACGAAGAAAAAGAAGATAGAAGAAGATAGAAGAAATAGAAGCAAAGAAATAACAATAACCAAGGGTGATGAAGGGGGTATAGGGTGAATAGGTTTTTTTCGAATTCAAATAGGGTTGCATCAAAGTACTTTTTCCAAAATGTTGATGGCTTGGAGTTCCCTATCTTTTTTTTTTCATTCAAAGAACCAAGAACTGATAGAATTGTTGATGTCACCGCACCGAAAAAGAAGAGTGGAATTAATGATTTGAAAAAAGAGGGCTAGGTCTAGCCAAGGATTGAGTCCTTTTTTTTGGATCTGCTACTCGACCCATATTCTGTTACAGGGTTGCCTAGCGCTTCCATCGAAAGCAACTACCTGTTGACTTTGAAGCCAATTGCCATCCTCTCGTATCCCGTTCTTCGATTTCTGATTCATATGCATCTCAAGACTGACCAAGCAGGAGTTAACCTTGTGTAGTCCGGAATAGAGTTGCCGGTAACCTTTGACTAATAGCAGTGGCTAATGCGAGTTGATTTCCTGTGCGCCATTTTTTTGTGGGTGGCTATATCAACGGCGGCCAAATAGTGGAGGTTATCAAATAGAATTCCATGCGAGCTCTGCGAGAAAGAGCCGGTCATTGAGTGGCCCCCAATCTACCCCACTCGCTAAGGCAAGTCTCCGACTTGAGCGGCTAGAAAGAGCCTATGTGGACAGAACGAGGACAAAGCCTATGAGTCGCTCTTATAACTGTTGATTGTAAGTTCAGAAGTTTTTGGTGTAAAAAAAACCAAGTACGCAAGCCGAAAGCCCTCGGTACTTCACTCTCAGTAAAGTAGGTAGAAGGCTCTACTCCAGTCGCAAGACTTTAGTTAAGCACTGAAGCCCTCGACGGGCTACTACTTTCACTTCGTAGGGCGACCTGCAGCTGCAGTATTTCAATAGTAAAGTAGTTTCACAAACAAGCCCACTCAGAGCTGATAGAGTGAACTTCAAGTTTAAGTTTAGTTTTTGAAAAAACCGCGATATCTCTCTAATTCACTGAAAGCGGTTTACAGGAAGGTTCTTTTGTGGCAGTGGAAGTCGAAGGAACTGAAGGTTGCTGCGGATTCTTCTTCAAGTTATGATACTCGCTGGTTCGTCTGGGAATAAGCTAATCCCTACCCATCTATAGCTGGCCGTTGAGCCCACCTTTCTGTGGACTTTCCCCAACCCAAAGGGTGGAAACCGAAAAGAAAGAATATATGAAACAAACTTTCTATGCCAGAAATAAAAGATTTTTTCTTCTAAGAGAAGAAGAAAGTAGCCAAAAAAGGACAGCTTCGGCCTATTACCCATACTAACAAAGGTGATATCATCGTAATGGAAGCGCTTTCACATTTATTGAATGTGATCTTTGAAGATGTGTTCCTACATCAATCTCATGGGTTTAGAAAGGGTCGAGGTATTTTTACTTTCTATCTTTCAGTCTATAGCCGGGGACCTGTTGATAGACTGATTAAGTCGGATATAGTCAAGTGCTTCGACAACATAGATCATAGTATCCTAATCTCAATTCTACGGTCTCATTTAGGTGAGGAGAATTCCCCCCTCTGTAATCTTATATTACTTTTCCTACAAATCCCTATTTTAGATATAGAGGGAAATTACTACTCCAACCATGAGAAAGGAATCCCACAAGGAAGTCCCCTTTCCCCTGTGCTCATGAACATCTTTTTGCATCTACTAGATAGAGACATCAATTCATTTATGCAAAGAGAAAAGGGCCTTGCCTATGTTCGGTATGCGGATGACATTCTATTCTTTTTTCTTTTTTTTTTGATAAAACTCGTTCAGATCTATAAAAGAAGAATGAGACTAAAGAGGGAATCTTTTCGGTTACTGTGTGAACTTAAAAAGGAGGCGGAGTAGTAGTCCCTCGGCTTAATCCGAATCTACAGACCTTGCTTGTAATCGATATTTCGTAAGTGAGAATGGTGCTTTCCGAGCCTGACTTGCCCCAGGGTTTCGTTAAGCATTCACTCGATCTAACCGCGGGGATTAGTCAGTGTTCATTAGCGGTGGTATGTGCATGTACTTTCCGGAAATTAGGGAAATATACTCCAGTGCCCCGCAGGCGATAATTTCTTACGATCTGGAGATCCCCGCGGAGACGGATACGGAAACCCTCCGCGGATGGGTGGAGAATTGTAGGGGGGACCCTAATCTCCTAAAGCCACTCATTAGGGAATACCGGCCGAATGAAAGAGTCTGTCTTTCATAGCAGAGCCGGTATTCACATTCCCCGCTAGCATAGAAATATCTCGCGCGGGCGAAGGAGATGCATTTCTGGTACTGGTGGTATTGGACAAGCTCTCAGGGAATAATATATTTCCTCTTTCTGCCTTTCTTTCCCATGACGACTAGGAAAAGGCAAATTTCACTTTGAATTTCGGACCTCAACATCCTGCTGCTCATGGTGTTTCACGATCAGTATTGGACATGAACGGAGAAGTAGTGGAACGCGCGGAACCACATATTGGATCACTCCAGTGCGGCACGAAGCCGCTGACGCCGAGTCGGCTCCTATGCCGCTAGCTATGCCCTGCTTGATCCCCCGGCACGATGGAGGTTCCGTAGCACGTTATGAGCACCGGGCTAAGGGGCGGTTGAGCAACTCAAGCGAACCGCCCTACCTTACTACAACATAGGGACAGAAGGGAGAAGGTTGTGAAGGTGGCCTCATTATCCACACCTCTGGTCGGATGAATGGAGGACCGACCGACCCGGGTTTTCACGAGCGTTGGCGGGTTCTGGAGTGCCAGTCAAGGGCGCTAGTGCATACCCCGGGGTGATCATCACCACCTGCACCTCACATCTCGGCACAGTGGAACGTGTAACCCGCCTGCTGTTTCATTCAACTACATTTGTTCCTGTAATCCATAGCCTAACAGACAGAACGCAGCAGCGAGGGACAACCCGCCCATACAGCCAGCGGGGTGGATGGCACTACTGGCAAAGACCGTCTGGCAAAAATGCCGCAGGCGCGAAGCGTGGTAGGCCTGCACCGGGGGAGCATAGCATAGGGAAGAAAGGGGAGCCCGGACGGTGGAAGAGCCAGGGGAGGCCGGGTCATTTGACAGAAATGGAAGGCTTTTCCCTATTAGAGAAGGCCCTATGGAGTAAAGGGAAGTTCATTAATTCTTGGAAAAATAGGGAGTAATAAAATAAAGCAAATTAAATGAATAGATAGAGTCAACGGTACGACAGACAGGGCTGCCGACACGCGAATTAGCTTCCGAGGTCGAGCAGTCTCAATTGAACTACAGGATTTACGAATGAATGCTGGGCTGGGCCACCTCGAATGGCGTGAGCCGCATGCGGGGAGACCCGCACGTATGGTTTTTAGGGGGATCTGGTCGAAAGGCCGGCCGGTGCCCACCCGAGTAGAGGGACTGAAAAATTAATAGAGTACAAAACTTATCTTCAAGCTTTACCTTATTCTGATCGTTCAGAGGGCGATCGCGGGGTCACTGAATGAAGTCCTCCGTTTCTTTCGGAGGTGTTGACCCGCAGCGAGGCAGAGATGACTAAGTGACATATGGAATATGGCGACGACAACAGCATGTCGTAGAAGGAGATAACAGGTGGAGCCAACGACCCACTAAGACTAACCGTATCTATAACTGCATCCCCGAGCGGCAGTCAAACGGGGGCGTGAATGCGAGATGCCAGCGGAATGATCGGCTGGACAGAGGCTAGGGCTGCTTCCTTCCTTGTGTGTCGGAGATATAAAGCGAGTGCATCGGAAAAGAACGGGAACTGGGTCGATCTATTCTATGGCGAAGCATCTGAAGCATAACTGCACACTCATACGATCTTTGCCGAGAGATAGGAGCATTCGGTGGAACCGGTGAACTACACTTGCTTCTGGATATATGTGTGGGACAGAGGGCTCGTGGTACCTTCTGCCCACCCTTCCTCCTCTGCTTTGAGAACCGTGTGAACGGAGAGTGGGCAGAAGGGAAGGAGGTCCTCATACGGAGTCGCACACTTACTTGAGCAGTGCGGGAGACTGGGGAGTGGGTCAAGTAAACTCCCCTGGGGCCGGAAAAATAACAGACGAAGCTTTACAACGATAGGGCTTTGATTGGTATTTCTTTTTTCTTAGTGATTGGAAATCAAGGCGCCTGGGTATGTTATAGAAAGGGAAGGGACCAAGCTCAAAGTAAGAGACGGTTCAGCAGGGAAGGAATGGGAAATCGTCAAGGATGACTTCTTTGTTGGCGAAACGAAGGGCTAAATAGCGCCAGTGATTCTCTCAGCCGGTCTGGATTTCCAAGACCTCGGGAAACTGGTCGCGATAGATGACAGCACCTTTTTCCCCTCTTCCTTACCAGGAGGGCAATCTTCTCTTATGGTCTTTACCTCCTGTCCGGCCCGGAAATAGAACCCAGCCCCCTTCTGATCCATTAATTTCTGTAAGCAGGGGGGATCCATAGCTAAGCTCCCTCCTATTCGAGGCCGGGTGGCCTCGCCCCACAAGCACCCAACCCTCTTTTTTTTTGCTCTTCCTTCGGTTTGTCTCCACGAACGCGCCACCTAGGAGCCCTACTCATATTCCAAAGGCCCTACTTGAATTCAAGCGCACGCCCCCCTTGTATTGTATAACCTAAAAAAGCTATAAACAAAGTACCAAAGGTGCGCTCCGCCCGGTGACTAAGAAATGGGTTTGCGCTTGAATTCAAGTGATGAGGTCGCAAAGAGGGAAGTGGGGCTACTATTGAAACGCTTTCCCCCCTCAAAAGGCGACCTGCTTTCCATACTAGTTGTTACGTTGCGCTGCCATTTTTCCAATATTATTGAATAGCATGGCCTGGGGCTAAGGTAACTCAAGTGGGAGAGCCGTGTTATGGGTGACCTTATTGCACGGTTCAGAGAGCACTTGTGTATGTGATGCAAGTGAACGTGTACGAAAAAGCTGTCGTAAAGTTTCGTTGTTCGTTCCGTCGTCGACCCTATCTATGTTTCTATGATGGCCCAAGAACACGCTCATTCTTCAGCCGTAGAGAGACTTTTGAATTGCGAGGTACCATTACGAGCTCAATATATACGAGTTTTATTCCGTGAAATAACTCGAATTTCAAATCATTCACTTGCTTTAACTACTCATGCTATGGATGTGGGAGCATCAACGCCGTTCCTGTGGGCTTTTGAGGAGCGGGAGAAATTGTTGGAATTCTATGAAAGAGTCTCGGGAGCCAGGACGCATGCCAGTTTCATACGACCAGGTGGAGTGGCACAAGATCTGCCTCTTGGCTTATGTCGAGATATTGATTCCTCCACACAACAATTTTCTTCTCGTATCGACGAATTAGAAGAGATGTCAACCGGCAACCGTATCTGGAAACAACGATTAGTAGATATTGGTACTGTCACTGCACAGCAAGCAAAGGATTGGGGATTCAGTGGTGTAATGTTAAGAGGTTCAGGGGTATGCTGGGATTTGCGAAGAGCAGCACCTTACGATGTTCATGACCAATCGGATCCTGACGTACCAGTAGGTACCAGAGGAGATCGCTATGATCGTTACTGTATTCGTATCGAAGAGATGCGACAAAGTGTTCGGATCATTGTGCAATGTCTTAATAAAATGCCTAGTGGCATGATCAAAGCCGATGATCGTAAGCTATGTCCTCCATCACAATGTCGAATGAAACTATCCATGGAATCCTTAATTCACCATTTCGAACTTTATACAGAAGGTTTTTCCGTACCAGCTTCTTCTACCTATACCGCAGTTGAAGCACCTAAAGGAGAATTTGGTGTCTTTCTGGTCAGTAATGGAAGCAATCGTCCCTACCGTTGTAAAATAGGAACACCTGGCTTTGCCCATTTACAAGGACTCGATTTTATGTCCAAACATCACATGCTAGCAGATGTAGTCACCATCATAGGTACTCAAGATATTGTCTTTGGAGAGGTGGATAGATAGGACTACTAGTTGCTCGATCAGGACCCTAGCTTTATTGCGAGCCAAAAACCTTGATGGATTCCACTCCCTTTTCATTTATCGCCATAATGGATCTATTCTTTACCTTTTATATTCTATTTATCTTGATGATTTGATCCTTACTGGCAGTAACCCTAATATTTTTCATAACATCATCACACGGTTTGCTAATTCGTTCTCCTTGAAATCTACTCCACTACTTTCTTGGTTAAGAAGTGCTGCCAACCTCTAATGGTCTCTTTATTACTCAGCACAAATACATCAGAGATCTTCTCCACCATAGCTCTATGGATGGTGCAAAAGAAGTTCAAACTCCACTACCACTGACTGGCTCACTGCAACTTCATGATGGCTCCCCATCTGCTGATGCCACAGAATATCGACGCACGATTGGGGCCTTACAATAACGGGCTTTCACTCGCCCTGACATTACATTTGCTGTGAACAAGCTTGCCCAGTTCATGCACAAACCTAGTTTGACTCACTGGGTCCCTACCTACTAAACGCCTTTTCCGATACCTCAAGCATATCATTCACCATGGTCTCCTTCTCAATAAAAAATGCCAAACCTGTTTTTCATGCCACCTCCGAGCTCGCTTGGATTAAATCACTTCTCACTGAATTTGGTGTCCCTTTGCAGTAAACGCCTGTCGTTCTGTGTGACAATAGGGGTCCTACTCATTTCAGTGTAAATCCTGTTTTCCACTCCCGCATGAAACACATTGCCATTGATCTTCACTTTGTTCGGGATCATGTCAACAAAGGGCTTCTTCAAGTATCCCATGTGAGCACTCATGATCAGTTGGCTGACATCTTAACTTAACCAAACCACTCTATCTAGAACAATTTCTGCTTCTTCGATCCAAGATTGGTGTCTCCGATGTTGCGGGGGCGTAGAATTTTTTATAATATTGGACTTGCTGAGGAGCTTATGATAAATTATCATACATCCCTAAAAGTATGCCTCGTTGTGCACTAAAAGTAGACCTTCAGAAAGCTTTTTTTTTTTACACAGTGCAGTGCGATGGGACTTTCTCTTGACTGTTCTACGGATTGTAGGCTTCCTAGAAACTATCGTTCGTTGGATTGAGGAATGTATTAGAACTCCTAAGTTCTCCATCTCTCTGAAGGGGAACTCAATGGCTACTTTTCTGGAGGAAGGGGATTAAGGCAAGAGGTAAGGTCCGATTTGCTGTTCTCATTCCAGTTTGCCACCGTATTTCTCTATCTAATTCGAATTTCATAGATTCTATTTATTAGCTGCAAGGTAAGGGGTGCGGAGCGAAAGCAAGAAAGGTAAGCAAGCCAGGGTAGGTTCGTATTGACAAAGAGCCGAACTTCTGAACTTTCAATGGGTACTGAACTTTCAATAGATTCTATTTATTAGCTGCAAGGTAAGGGTTGTTGACTTCAACTTCCAAGCGTTGCTAAGGGTTTTTACTTCCGAGCAAGGTCTTTTTTCATTGGGCTTCTTCTTCACCGACAAAGCCAGCAGGTAATTATGAACCGATCCACTCTCTTGATGAACCAACAAAGCCTTCTTCACCGTCACCTATTTAGCATTATCGACTTTCACCAGCTAGCCTTCGCACTAGCTTATTGCTAGACTTGGACCCTCTAACTAGCTGCTTTTACTTTCACCAGCAACGGACTTGATTGAATCTACCGTGTACCGACTGCTTCGCCTAACTAATGTGCTTCGCATGCTTCGCCTTCGTCTAACTCTATAGGTCTGTCTAAGCTTCGAACCAATCTACTTCTCTTTCGCCTTTCTACTTTGACCAGCCGTGCCGAACGAGCCCCTCGACCTCGACTTGATAGTCCGATTCGTACATAAAAGAATTCATGTAGTAGATCGATCTAGTGATTGGTCAATGACATGCGAGTTACATGATTGATCTGCAAGGGAGAATCAATGCGATTAGACAGGAAGGCTAGCTTGAATGAACAGTAGCACAGGTATAGGACTTCGAAGCTTCTTTGACCACTGACATCTCAATGGTATGGACTCTCGCGGACATATCAATGAATGGAACTGAAAGAGCGGGATCACAAATTAGTATCTGGGCAGACGCTCCTTGTGGGCCAATTCCATCTGTCTTTATCCAACTAGCTAGGGATCTGATCAAAAAGTCATTGTATATAATGTAAATGTATCTTTTCCCTTCGTGAATGACATTGGGACTGGAGTTGATCTCAGTGACTGCTCAAAAGAAAGCAAGATGGGAAGGTTAAAGAGAGAGAGGAATCGAGAAAGGCAAATAGGTGGAAATAGGTATGACGTACGGTGGTATGCGAGGAGCAAGACAGTATGCCATCAATAAGTACGAGCAAGCTCACTCATAGTACGGTAAATAAGCACAAACAGCAGCAGTAAATAGCCAGTTCTTTCAGTATTCGCGAGTTGCAAGATAAGGTAGATCTTCGCTAGTATAAGAAAGTAAAGTAGTAACTTCCGGAGTGAATGAGTGCAGCAAGGAACTTCTTGACCTAATATGCACTACTCGAGGGAAAGAAAGCCTCAATCGTTTAGGAAGAGATAAAGTCTAATTCCACTGGCGCTGGATCTGCTGGATAGAGGTAGCGGTACAGACAGCTATGGATGGATAGAATTACGTCAGCTTCGTCGGGTCAGTAGATATGCCCAGCATCTATTTTGACAATAAATGGTACAGAGAAGCACAGTGAGCGGTAGCAACCATTGACTACTCGGTCCGGGCCTTGCAGCCAGAAAATGGGACTGCATGACTCTGAGATCCTATTTCTGCGAGGATAAGAGGGGCACTGAACACAGTAGCGCGCAAGTAAAACATGAGCGCTAACCAAGAACAAAGAAGTGTACCAGTGGTTAAGGATCAAAAAGTCGATTCTCTAATCAGCCCCATTTGCTTTGTAGTTGCTCTCCGATAGACTCCAACTGGATGTTTTTTCGCGGCATCCTATCCGGCTTTGCCAACCGGCTATCTCTAGCAACAAAGGTGAACCGAGGGGCAAAGAAGGAATGGCATGAAATAACTTTACAAGATCTAAGCGTTGGACCAGCTAATTCGGAGTGGTTGGAAGAGGCCTCCCCAGTTAACGTTTATCCAGGTCCCTCTGCACCTTCAGGTGGACTTTTCTTCAATTGCTTGTGGCCACAAGTGCTTCCATTCGTCATCACTGCCTTTATGCTCTAAATTAGAAAAAGCTTTCCGACTCCGTGGGAGCTTTTTTCCTTCCATGGCAAGCTTCAACAGAGTAGGAGTATCCAATTGAACAAAAGGTAGAAAAATAGATAGGGGTATTGAACCGCTAGCTAGCTTCCTCGAAAGAAGCACAAGCGTAACGCTTTGAAGCCCCGCTAAAGGGAATCGAACCACTCCCTTCGTTCTTAGGGGTCTGTTCTTTGATCAACATATTTCTCTGGTGATATGGTTTCTTTCTTGTATTCTTTTGCTGCTTCCGCAGCTTTTCGCGCTTAAGTCAGGTGGAGTAGGGCAGGGCATCTGTGTGCACGAAGAGGGCTAGTTCGCTTAAAGCTTATCGCGGTGGAGGGGCAAGTTCATTGATTGCTAACGAAAAGGCTTGTCATGAAGAATAAGCCTATTTCCATGAAATGAGGGAAGGTGACTGGTGCTGATCCATCAGGAACAAGTGAGTAAGTCTTATTCGATTCCAAAGCAAACACATAGCTGTAGCTTTAGCGTGCACTTTACAACACAAACAAGACAAAGAAGCTAAGCGCGAACAGAAGCATCCGTATCAGAAAAAGCTAAAGCCGAACCAGACGCTGAATAGGGGAAGAGTTCCAACAACCGTGATCCCGATTCTGAGTCTTTTGACTTGTTTAGGAAGGAGGGCTTTTAAAAATCTAAAACTTATGAAGCATCAGATGAAGCGAGAGCTAACTTTTTGGCTGAATCTAGGGCAGAGGATTTCGTTTTTTTTTACCAACCAAATCCAGAACAGAAGATGAAGTTAGTGAGATCGAAAACATGAGGTTCGACACCTTACCTAGTCCGAAGCAGCACCGTTGGCTCTATTCTATGGTCTAGGGGCAAGGCAAACCGCCCGCTTGCACGCCTTTAGAGGGTGCTCCCTGTCCAACTGGTACTTTCCTTGATGAAGAAAGGAAACCTGTTGTATAGTGAGACCGTCCTCCTCAGGAGATACCTCAGAACCGGCTCGAATAACATTCCATTCTACGGTATTTTATCGAACAGAAGTCTGACCTGCTAACAAGGAACCGACAAAGTTCGCTGCTTAAGGCACGGCCGGGGCTTTCCTCTTCGGATACAACTGCGCAACACTTTCAAACGGAAAGCTAAATAAAGGGAGCAGCACCAGTCGCTAAAAGAGAGAGAGTTAGACCCGAAAGAGGGAAAGAATTAAAGTCCTTTCTCTTTTATTTTCGTCGTGCTTATCTCATAATAAAAAGATAACATTGAGAAGGCCTTATTTGACCGAACAGCCAAAAAATAAGTTATTTTAACTATATTGAATGTCGGTCAAGATTCGAAAGTCTTTTGGGAGCCCGCTCCGAAGAGGGACTTTAATTTGATTGATGTCGTGAGTGACTCCGTTCCTTTCCGATATCCGAAACCAAAGGGAACGGTAACAGGCAGACGTAGCACACGCACTCTACTAATAGCGGGAATCATAGACCAGCTAGCGGTAATCATAGACCAGCCCTAGAAATAGGATGGATCGGGAACAATAGGAATGTCACCATCCTTATCACAAGTGATAACAAGCGATCGGACTCAAAATTTGGTACTACTATAAGTAACATTTCTAGCGAGGCATGACATAACCTAAGTCTTTACCAATGAAACATGGATTTTATTCAATGCCAATGAGTCCTTTTAGTCTCCTCTGTCATGAAGACTCAACTAAGGCAACTCACTATTGCCACCCGGGACGCCTTCGCCGACTCAGGACAGGAGCTCAGCATCGTGCGGTTCACCCAAAATGTGCATGTGACTTATCCTCTCCCTCGGTTGCTCCGTAACGGCGCCCCCACCAGTGCAGTGACGCGCGGCGGAGGAACGAGCTGAATTGAGCGCTTTCATCTTAAGTCAACTGCCTCGAGAAGGGATTCATCCTTCAGCTATAGGATTAGAGAAGTCCTATTTCATCCCTTGCTTCCTCTCAACGTCACTTCCCAAACTAAAAAAACTGCTTTTCCCAGATCTATGAAAGGTGAAAGGTTGAAGGTCCACAACAGGTAACAACAATGAAAAAGTGTTTTTAGTATTTGAGCTGCTGAGGACCGGAGCTCGTATGGATACATTACTTTATTGTTCTATGAGGCGTTGCACTAAGCACATACTCGGATAGGGTCGCGAAGTGCAAAGATCCGGTCTTTGACAACCGTCGTAAGGACAACAAAACTTATACTTATGTGTGTTCTACACTATAACTATAGGCGAGACCTGTTGTAGGATGATCGCCGAGTGGTGTTCTGCTTTATTAGGCGAATGCGAGTGAGGGATAAGCGTAGGAGGCGTGCCCGAAGCGGCAGCAGTGTAGTTATGGCCTATAACACACTTTTGTTGATTTTGAAGAGTTTTTGAGAAACTGAAAATTCCATGAAATTTTGATGAATTTTTGACTTTCAAATTTTTTGGCTTCCAAGTGGTTTTTATGGCCTATAACACACTTTTGTTGATTTTGAAGAGTTTCTGAGAAACTGAAAATTCCATGAAATTTTGATGAATTTTTGACTTTCAAATTTTTTGGCTTCCAAGTGGTTTTTATGGCCTATAACACACTTTTGTTGATTTTGAAAATTTTCTGAGAAACTGAAAATTCCATGAAATTTTGATCAATTTTTGACTTTCAAATTTTTTGGCTTCCAAGTGGTTTTTATGGCCTATAACACACTTTTGTTGATTTTGAAGAGTTTCTGAGAAACTGAAAATTCCTTGAAATTTTGATCAGTTTTTGACTTTCAAATTTTTTGGCTTCCAAGTGGTTTTTATGGCCTATAACACACTTTTGTTGATTTTGAAGAGTTTCTGAGAAACTGAAAATTCCATGAAATTTTGATGAATTTTTGAAGAGTTTCGGAGAAACTGAAAATTACATGAAATTTTGATGAATTTTTGACTTTCAAATTTTTTGGCTTCCAAGTTGTTTTTATGGCCTATAACACACTTTTGTTGATTTTGAAGAGTTTCTGAGAAACTGAAAATTCCATGAAATTTTGATGAATTTTTGAAGAGTTTCTGAGAAACTGAAAATTGCATGAAATTTTGATGAATTTTTGACTTTCAAATTTTTTGGCTTCCAAGTGGTTTTTATGGCCTATAACACAATTTTGAAGCGTTTCTGAGAAACTGAAAATTCCATGAAATTTTGATGAATTTTTGACTTTCAAATTTTTTGGCTTCCAAGTTGTTTTTATGGCCTATAACACACTTTTGTTGATTTTGAAGAGTTTCGGAGAAACTGAAAATTCCATGAAATTTTGATGAATTTTTGACTTTCAAATTTTTTGGCTTCCAAGTGGTTTTTATGGCCTAAAACACACTTTTGTTGATTTTGAAGAGTTTCTGAGAAACTGAAAATTCCATGAAATTTTGATCAATTTTTGACTTTCAAATTTTTTGGCTTCCAAGTGGTTTTTATAGCCTATAACACACTTTTGTTGATTTTGAAGAGTTTCTGAGAAACTGAAAATTCCTTGAAATTTTGATCAATTTTTGACTTTCAAATTTTTTGGCTTCCAAGTGGTTTTTATAGCCTATAACACACTTTTGTTGATTTTGAAGAGTTTCTGAGAAACTGAAAATTCCATGAAATTTTGATGAATTTTTGAAGAGTTTCGGAGAAACTGAAAATTGCATGAAATTTTGATGAATTTTTGACTTTCAAATTTTTTGGCTTCCAAGTGGTTTTTATGGCCTATAACACACTTTTGTTGATTTTGAAGAGTTTCTGAGAAACTGAAAATTCCATGAAATTTTGATGAATTTTTGACTTTCAAATTTTTTGGCTTCCAAGTGGTTTTTATGGCCTATAACACACTTTTGTTGATTTTGAAAATTTTCTGAGAAACTGAAAATTCCATGAAATTTTGATCAATTTTTGACTTTCAAATTTTTTGGCTTCCAAGTAGTTTTTATGGCCTATAACACACTTTTGTTGATTTTGAAGAGTTTCTGAGAAACTGAAAATTCCTTGAAATTTTGATCAATTTTTGACTTTCAAATTTTTTGGCTTCCAAGTGGTTTTTATGGCCTATAACACACTTTTGTTGATTTTGAAGAGTTTCTGAGAAACTGAAAATTCCATGAAATTTTGATGAATTTTTGAAGAGTTTCGGAGAAACTGAAAATTGCATGAAATTTTGATTAATTTTTGACTTTCAAATTTTTTGGCTTCCAAGTGGTTTTTATGGCCTATAACACACTTTTGTTGATTTTGAAGAGTTTCTGAGAAACTGAAAATTCCATGAAATTTTGATGAATTTTTGAAGAGTTTCGGAGAAACTGAAAATTCCATGAAATTTTGATGAATTTTTGACTTTCAAATTTTTTGGCTTCCAAGTGGTTTTTATGGCCTAAAACACACTTTTGTTGATTTTGAAGAGTTTCTGAGAAACTGAAAATTCCATGAAATTTTGATGAATTTTTGACTTTCAAATTTTTTGGCTTCCAAGTGGTTTTTATGGCCTATAACACACTTTTGTTGATTTTGAAGCGTTTCTGAGAAACTGAAAATTCCATGAAATTTTGATGAATTTTTGACTTTCAAATTTTTTGGCTTCCAAGTTGTTTTTATGGCCTATAACACACTTTTGTTGATTTTGAAGAGTTTCGGAGAAACTGAAAATTCCATGAAATTTTGATGAATTTTTGACTTTCAAATTTTTTGGCTTCCAAGTGGTTTTTATGGCCTAAAACACACTTTTGTTGATTTTGAAGAGTTTCTGAGAAACTGAAAATTCCATGAAATTTTGATCAATTTTTGACTTTCAAATTTTTTGGCTTCCAAGTGGTTTTTATAGCCTATAACACACTTTTGTTGATTTTGAAGAGTTTCTGAGAAACTGAAAATTCCATGAAATTTTGATGAATTTTTGAAGAGTTTCGGAGAAACTGAAAATTGCATGAAATTTTGATGAATTTTTGACTTTCAAATTTTTTGGCTTCCAAGTGGTTTTTATGGCCTATAACACACTTTTGTTGATTTTGAAGAGTTTCTGAGAAACTGAAAATTCCATGAAATTTTGATGAATTTTTGACTTTCAAATTTTTTGGCTTCCAAGTGGTTTTTATGGCCTATAACACACTTTTGTTGATTTTGAAAATTTTCTGAGAAACTGAAAATTCCATGAAATTTTGATCAATTTTTGACTTTCAAATTTTTTGGCTTCCAAGTAGTTTTTATGGCCTATAACACACTTTTGTTGATTTTGAAGAGTTTCTGAGAAACTGAAAATTCCTTGAAATTTTGATCAATTTTTGACTTTCAAATTTTTTGGCTTCCAAGTGGTTTTTATGGCCTATAACACACTTTTGTTGATTTTGAAGAGTTTCTGAGAAACTGAAAATTCCATGAAATTTTGATGAATTTTTGAAGAGTTTCGGAGAAACTGAAAATTGCATGAAATTTTGATGAATTTTTGACTTTCAAATTTTTTGGCTTCCAAGTGGTTTTTATGGCCTATAACACACTTTTGTTGATTTTGAAGAGTTTCTGAGAAACTGAAAATTCCATGAAATTTTGATGAATTTTTGAAGAGTTTCGGAGAAACTGAAAATTCCATGAAATTTTGATGAATTTTTGACTTTCAAATTTTTTGGCTTCCAAGTGGTTTTTATGGCCTAAAACACACTTTTGTTGATTTTGAAGAGTTTCTGAGAAACTGAAAATTGCATGAAATTTTGATGAATTTTTGACTTTCAAATTTTTTGGCTTCCAAGTGGTTTTTATGGCCTATAACACACTTTTGTTGATTTTGAAGCGTTTCTGAGAAACTGAAAATTCCATGAAATTTTGATGAATTTTTGACTTTCAAATTTTTTGGCTTCCAAGTTGTTTTTATGGCCTATAACACACTTTTGTTGATTTTGAAGAGTTTCGGAGAAACTGAAAATTCCATGAAATTTTGATCAATTTTTGACTTTCAAATTTTTTGGCTTCCAAGTGGTTTTTATGGCCTATAACACACTTTTGTTGATTTTGAAGAGTTTCTGAGAAACTGAAAATTCCTTGAAATTTTGATCAATTTTTGACTTTCAAATTTTTTGGCTTCCAAGTGGTTTTTATGGCCTATAACACACTTTTGTTGATTTTGAAGAGTTTCTGAGAAACTGAAAATTCCATGAATTTTTGATGAATTTTTGAAGAGTTTCTGAGAAACTGAAAATTCCATGAAATTTTGATGAATTTTTGACTTTCAAATTTTTTGGCTTCCAAGTGGTTTTTATGGCCTATAACACACTTTTGTTGATTTTGAAGAGTTTCTGAGAAACTGAAAATTCCATGAAATTTTGATGAATTTCTGACTTTCAAATTTTTTGGCTTCCAAGTGGTTTTATGGCTTATAACACACTTTTGTAGATTTTGAAGAGTTTCTGAGAAACTGAAAATTCCATGAAATTTTGATGAATTTTTGAAGAGTTTCGGAGAAACTGAAAATTGCATGAAATTTTGATGAATTTTTGACTTTCAAATTTTTTGGCTTCCAAGTTGTTTTTATGGCCTATAACACACTTTTGTTGATTTTGAAGAGTTTCTGAGAAACTGAAAATTCCATGAAATTTTGATGAATTTTTGAAGAGTTTCGGAGAAACTGAAAATTCCATGAAATTTTGATGAATTTTTGACTTTCAAATTTTTTGGCTTCCAAGTGGTTTTTATGGCCTAAAACACACTTTTGTTGATTTTGAAGAGTTTCTGAGAAACTGAAAATTCCATGAAATTTTGATGAATTTTTGACTTTCAAATTTTTTGGCTTCCAAGTGGTTTTTATGGCCTATAACACACTTTTGTTGATTTTGAAGCGTTTCTGAGAAACTGAAAATTCCATGAAATTTTGATGAATTTTTGACTTTCAAATTTTTTGGCTTCCAAGTTGTTTTTATGGCCTATAACACACTTTTGTTGATTTTGAAGAGTTTCGGAGAAACTGAAAATTCCATGAAATTTTGATGAATTTTTGACTTTCAAATTTTTTGGCTTCCAAGTGGTTTTTATGGCCTAAAACACACTTTTGTTGATTTTGAAGAGTTTCTGAGAAACTGAAAATTCCATGAAATTTTGATCAATTTTTGACTTTCAAATTTTTTGGCTTCCAAGTGGTTTTTATAGCCTATAACACACTTTTGTTGATTTTGAAGAGTTTCTGAGAAACTGAAAATTCCATGAAATTTTGATGAATTTTTGAAGAGTTTCGGAGAAACTGAAAATTGCATGAAATTTTGATGAATTTTTGACTTTCAAATTTTTTGGCTTCCAAGTGGTTTTTATGGCCTATAACACACTTTTGTTGATTTTGAAGAGTTTCTGAGAAACTGAAAATTCCATGAAATTTTGATGAATTTTTGACTTTCAAATTTTTTGGCTTCCAAGTGGTTTTTATGGCCTATAACACACTTTTGTTGATTTTGAAAATTTTCTGAGAAACTGAAAATTCCATGAAATTTTGATCAATTTTTGACTTTCAAATTTTTTGGCTTCCAAGTAGTTTTTATGGCCTATAACACACTTTTGTTGATTTTGAAGAGTTTCTGAGAAACTGAAAATTCCTTGAAATTTTGATCAATTTTTGACTTTCAAATTTTTTGGCTTCCAAGTGGTTTTTATGGCCTATAACACACTTTTGTTGATTTTGAAGAGTTTCTGAGAAACTGAAAATTCCATGAAATTTTGATGAATTTTTGAAGAGTTTCGGAGAAACTGAAAATTGCATGAAATTTTGATGAATTTTTGACTTTCAAATTTTTTGGCTTCCAAGTGGTTTTTATGGCCTATAACACACTTTTGTTGATTTTGAAGCGTTTCTGAGAAACTGAAAATTCCATGAAATTTTGATGAATTTTTGACTTTCAAATTTTTTGGCTTCCAAGTTGTTTTTATGGCCTATAACACACTTTTGTTGATTTTGAAGAGTTTCGGAGAAACTGAAAATTCCATGAAATTTTGATGAATTTTTGACTTTCAAATTTTTTGGCTTCCAAGTGGTTTTTATGGCCTAAAACACACTTTTGTTGATTTTGAAGAGTTTCTGAGAAACTGAAAATTCCATGAAATTTTGATCAATTTTTGACTTTCAAATTTTTTGGCTTCCAAGTGGTTTTTATAGCCTATAACACACTTTTGTTGATTTTGAAGAGTTTCTGAGAAACTGAAAATTCCATGAAATTTTGATGAATTTTTGAAGAGTTTCGGAGAAACTGAAAATTGCATGAAATTTTGATGAATTTTTGACTTTCAAATTTTTTGGCTTCCAAGTGGTTTTTATGGCCTATAACACACTTTTGTTGATTTTGAAGAGTTTCTGAGAAACTGAAAATTCCATGAAATTTTGATGAATTTTTGACTTTCAAATTTTTTGGCTTCCAAGTGGTTTTTATGGCCTATAACACACTTTTGTTGATTTTGAAAATTTTCTGAGAAACTGAAAATTCCATGAAATTTTGATCAATTTTTGACTTTCAAATTTTTTGGCTTCCAAGTGGTTTTTATGGCCTATAACACACTTTTGTTGATTTTGAAGAGTTTCTGAGAAACTGAAAATTCCTTGAAATTTTGATCAATTTTTGACTTTCAAATTTTTTGGCTTCCAAGTGGTTTTTATGGCCTATAACACACTTTTGTTGATTTTGAAGAGTTTCTGAGAAACTGAAAATTCCATGAATTTTTGATGAATTTTTGAAGAGTTTCTGAGAAACTGAAAATTCCATGAAATTTTGATGAATTTTTGACTTTCAAATTTTTTGGCTTCCAAGTGGTTTTTATGGCCTATAACACACTTTTGTTGATTTTGAAGAGTTTCTGAGAAACTGAAAATTCCATGAAATTTTGATGAATTTCTGACTTTCAAATTTTTTGGCTTCCAAGTGGTTTTATGGCTTATAACACACTTTTGTAGATTTTGAAGAGTTTCTGAGAAACTGAAAATTCCATGAAATTTTGATGAATTTTTGAAGAGTTTCGGAGAAACTGAAAATTGCATGAAATTTTGATGAATTTTTGACTTTCAAATTTTTTGGCTTCCAAGTTGTTTTTATGGCCTATAACACACTTTTGTTGATTTTGAAGAGTTTCTGAGAAACTGAAAATTCCATGAAATTTTGATGAATTTTTGAAGAGTTTCGGAGAAACTGAAAATTCCATGAAATTTTGATGAATTTTTGACTTTCAAATTTTTTGGCTTCCAAGTGGTTTTTATGGCCTAAAACACACTTTTGTTGATTTTGAAGAGTTTCTGAGAAACTGAAAATTCCATGAAATTTTGATGAATTTTTGACTTTCAAATTTTTTGGCTTCCAAGTGGTTTTTATGGCCTATAACACACTTTTGTTGATTTTGAAGCGTTTCTGAGAAACTGAAAATTCCATGAAATTTTGATGAATTTTTGACTTTCAAATTTTTTGGCTTCCAAGTTGTTTTTATGGCCTATAACACACTTTTGTTGATTTTGAAGAGTTTCGGAGAAACTGAAAATTCCATGAAATTTTGATGAATTTTTGACTTTCAAATTTTTTGGCTTCCAAGTGGTTTTTATGGCCTAAAACACACTTTTGTTGATTTTGAAGAGTTTCTGAGAAACTGAAAATTCCATGAAATTTTGATCAATTTTTGACTTTCAAATTTTTTGGCTTCCAAGTGGTTTTTATAGCCTATAACACACTTTTGTTGATTTTGAAGAGTTTCTGAGAAACTGAAAATTCCATGAAATTTTGATGAATTTTTGAAGAGTTTCGGAGAAACTGAAAATTGCATGAAATTTTGATGAATTTTTGACTTTCAAATTTTTTGGCTTCCAAGTGGTTTTTATGGCCTATAACACACTTTTGTTGATTTTGAAGAGTTTCTGAGAAACTGAAAATTCCATGAAATTTTGATGAATTTTTGACTTTCAAATTTTTTGGCTTCCAAGTGGTTTTTATGGCCTATAACACACTTTTGTTGATTTTGAAAATTTTCTGAGAAACTGAAAATTCCATGAAATTTTGATCAATTTTTGACTTTCAAATTTTTTGGCTTCCAAGTAGTTTTTATGGCCTATAACACACTTTTGTTGATTTTGAAGAGTTTCTGAGAAACTGAAAATTCCTTGAAATTTTGATCAATTTTTGACTTTCAAATTTTTTGGCTTCCAAGTGGTTTTTATGGCCTATAACACACTTTTGTTGATTTTGAAGAGTTTCTGAGAAACTGAAAATTCCATGAAATTTTGATGAATTTTTGAAGAGTTTCTGAGAAACTGAAAATTCCATGAAATTTTGATGAATTTTTGACTTTCAAATTTTTTGGCTTCCAAGTGGTTTTTATGGCCTATAACACACTTTTGTTGATTTTGAAGAGTTTCTGAGAAACTGAAAATTCCATGAAATTTTGATGAATTTCTGACTTTCAAATTTTTTGGCTTCCAAGTGGTTTTATGGCTTATAACACACTTTTGTAGATTTTGAAGAGTTTCTGAGAAACTGAAAATTCCATGAAATTTTGATGAATTTTTGAAGAGTTTCGGAGAAACTGAAAATTGCATGAAATTTTGATGAATTTTTGACTTTCAAATTTTTTGGCTTCCAAGTTGTTTTTATGGCCTATAACACACTTTTGTTGATTTTGAAGAGTTTCTGAGAAACTGAAAATTCCATGAAATTTTGATGAATTTTTGAAGAGTTTCGGAGAAACTGAAAATTCCATGAAATTTTGATGAATTTTTGACTTTCAAATTTTTTGGCTTCCAAGTGGTTTTTATGGCCTAAAACACACTTTTGTTGATTTTGAAAAGTTTCTGAGAAACTGAAAATTCCATGAAATTTTGATGAATTTTTGACTTTCAAATTTTTTGGCTTCCAAGTGTTTTTTATGGCCTATAACACACTTTTGTTGATTTTGAAGAGTTTCTGAGAAACTGAAAATTCCATGAAATTTTGATGAATTTTTGAAGAGTTTCGGAGAAACTGAAAATTGCATGAAATTTTGATGAATTTTTGACTTTCAAATTTTTTGGCTTCCAAGTGGTTTTTATGGCCTATAACACACTTTTGTTGATTTTGAAGAGTTTCTGAGAAACTGAAAATTCCATGAAATTTTGATGAATTTTTGACTTTCAAATTTTTTGGCTTCCAAGTGGTTTTTATGGCCTATAACACACTTTTGTTGATTTTGAAAATTTTCTGAGAAACTGAAAATTCCATGAAATTTTGATCAATTTTTGACTTTCAAATTTTTTGGCTTCCAAGTGGTTTTTATGGCCTATAACACACTTTTGTTGATTTTGAAGAGTTTCTGAGAAACTGAAAATTCCTTGAAATTTTGATCAATTTTTGACTTTCAAATTTTTTGGCTTCCAAGTGGTTTTTATGGCCTATAACACACTTTTGTTGATTTTGAAGAGTTTCTGAGAAACTGAAAATTCCATGAAATTTTGATGAATTTTTGAAGAGTTTCTGAGAAACTGAAAATTCCATGAAATTTTGATGAATTTTTGACTTTCAAATTTTTTGGCTTCCAAGTGGTTTTTATGGCCTATAACACACTTTTCTTGATTTTGAAGAGTTTCTGAGAAACTGAAAATTCCATGAAATTTTGATAAATTTCTGACTTTCAAATTTTTTGGCTTCCAAGTGGTTTTATGGCTTATAACACACTTTTGTAGATTTTGAAGAGTTTCTGAGAAACTGAAAATTCCATGAAATTTTGATGAATTTTTGAAGAGTTTCGGAGAAACTGAAAATTGCATGAAATTTTGATGAATTTTTGACTTTGAAATTTTTTGGCTTCCAAGTTGTTTTTATGGCCTATAACACACTTTTGTTGATTTTGAAGAGTTTCTGAGAAACTGAAAATTCCATGAAATTTTGATGAATTTTTGAAGAGTTTCGGAGAAACTGAAAATTCCATGAAATTTTGATGAATTTTTGACTTTCAAATTTTTTGGCTTCCAAGTGGTTTTTATGGCCTAAAACACACTTTTGTTGATTTTGAAGAGTTTCTGAGAAACTGAAAATTCCATGAAATTTTGATGAATTTTTGACTTTCAAATTTTTTGGCTTCCAAGTGTTTTTTATGGCCTATAACACACTTTTGTTGATTTTGAAGACTTTCTGAGAAACTGAAAATTCCATGAAATTTTGATCAATTTTTGACTTTCAAATTTTTTGGCTTCCAAGTGGTTTTTATAAGCCTATAACACACTTTTGTTGATTTTGAAGAGTTTCTGAGAAACTGAAAATTCCATGAAATTTTGATGAATTTTTGAAGAGTTTCTGAGAAACTGAAAATTCCATGAAATTTTGATGAATTTTTGACTTTCAAATTTTTTGGCTTCCAAGTGGTTTTATGGCCTATAACACACTTTTGTTGATTTTGAAGAGTTTCTGAGAAACTGAAAATTCCATGAAATTTTGATGAATTTTTGACTTTCAAATTTTTTGGCTTCCAAGTGGTTTTTATGGCCTATAACACACTTTTGTTGATTTTGAAGCGTTTCTGAGAAACTGAAAATTCCATGAAATTTTGATGAATTTTTGACTTTCAAATTTTTTGGCTTCCAAGTTGTTTTTATGGCCTATAACACACTTTTGTTGATTTTGAAGAGTTTCGGAGAAACTGAAAATTCCATGAAATTTTGATAAATTTTTGACTTTCAAATTTTTTGGCTTCCAAGTGGTTTTTATGGCCTAAAACACACTTTTGTTGATTTTGAAGAGTTTCTGAGAAACTGAAAATTCCATGAAATTTTGATCAATTTTTGACTTTCAAATTTTTTGGCTTCCAAGTGGTTTTTATAGCCTATAACACACTTTTGTTGATTTTGAAGAGTTTCTGAGAAACTGAAAATTCCATGAAATTTTGATGAATTTTTGAAGAGTTTCGGAGAAACTGAAAATTGCATGAAATTTTGATGAATTTTTGACTTTCAAATTTTTTGGCTTCCAAGTGGTTTTTATGGCCTATAACACACTTTTGTTGATTTTGAAGAGTTTCTGAGAAACTGAAAATTCCATGAAATTTTGATGAATTTTTGACTTTCAAATTTTTTGGCTTCCAAGTGGTTTTTATGGCCTATAACACACTTTTGTTGATTTTGAAAATTTTCTGAGAAACTGAAAATTCCATGAAATTTTGATCAATTTTTGACTTTCAAATTTTTTGGCTTCCAAGTAGTTTTTATGGCCTATAACACACTTTTGTTGATTTTGAAGAGTTTCTGAGAAACTGAAAATTCCTTGAAATTTTGATCAATTTTTGACTTTCAAATTTTTTGGCTTCCAAGTGGTTTTTATGGCCTATAACACACTTTTGTTGATTTTGAAGAGTTTCTGAGAAACTGAAAATTCCATGAAATTTTGATGAATTTTTGAAGAGTTTCTGAGAAACTGAAAATTCCATGAAATTTTGATGAATTTTTGACTTTCAAATTTTTTGGCTTCCAAGTGGTTTTTATGGCCTATAACACACTTTTGTTGATTTTGAAGAGTTTCTGAGAAACTGAAAATTCCATGAAATTTTGATGAATTTCTGACTTTCAAATTTTTTGGCTTCCAAGTGGTTTTATGGCTTATAACACACTTTTGTAGATTTTGAAGAGTTTCTGAGAAACTGAAAATTCCATGAAATTTTGATGAATTTTTGAAGAGTTTCGGAGAAACTGAAAATTGCATGAAATTTTGATGAATTTTTGACTTTCAAATTTTTTGGCTTCCAAGTTGTTTTTATGGCCTATAACACACTTTTGTTGATTTTGAAGAGTTTCTGAGAAACTGAAAATTCCATGAAATTTTGATGAATTTTTGAAGAGTTTCGGAGAAACTGAAAATTCCATGAAATTTTGATGAATTTTTGACTTTCAAATTTTTTGGCTTCCAAGTGGTTTTTATGGCCTAAAACACACTTTTGTTGATTTTGAAGAGTTTCTGAGAAACTGAAAATTCCATGAAATTTTGATGAATTTTTGACTTTCAAATTTTTTGGCTTCCAAGTGTTTTTTATGGCCTATAACACACTTTTGTTGATTTTGAAGAGTTTCTGAGAAACTGAAAATTCCATGAAATTTTGATGAATTTTTGAAGAGTTTCGGAGAAACTGAAAATTGCATGAAATTTTGATGAATTTTTGACTTTCAAATTTTTTGGCTTCCAAGTGGTTTTTATGGCCTATAACACACTTTTGTTGATTTTGAAGAGTTTCTGAGAAACTGAAAATTCCATGAAATTTTGATTAATTTTTGACTTTCAAATTTTTTGGCTTCCAAGTGGTTTTTATGGCCTATAACACACTTTTGTTGATTTTGAAAATTTTCTGAGAAACTGAAAATTCCATGAAATTTTGATCAATTTTTGACTTTCAAATTTTTTGGCTTCCAAGTAGTTTTTATGGCCTATAACACACTTTTGTTGATTTTGAAGAGTTTCTGAGAAACTGAAAATTCCTTGAAATTTTGATCAATTTTTGACTTTCAAATTTTTTGGCTTCCAAGTGGTTTTTATGGCCTATAACACACTTTTGTTGATTTTGAAGAGTTTCTGAGAAACTGAAAATTCCATGAAATTTTGATGAATTTTTGAAGAGTTTCTGAGAAACTGAAAATTCCATGAAATTTTGATGAATTTTTGACTTTCAAATTTTTTGGCTTCCAAGTGGTTTTTATGGCCTATAACACACTTTTGTTGATTTTGAAGAGTTTCTGAGAAACTGAAAATTCCATGAAATTTTGATGAATTTCTGACTTTCAAATTTTTTGGCTTCCAAGTGGTTTTATGGCTTATAACACACTTTTGTAGATTTTGAAGAGTTTCTGAGAAACTGAAAATTCCATGAAATTTTGATGAATTTTTGAAGAGTTTCGGAGAAACTGAAAATTGCATGAAATTTTGATGAATTTTTGACTTTCAAATTTTTTGGCTTCCAAGTTGTTTTTATGGCCTATAACACACTTTTGTTGATTTTGAAGAGTTTCTGAGAAACTGAAAATTCCATGAAATTTTGATGAATTTTTGAAGAGTTTCGGAGAAACTGAAAATTCCATGAAATTTTGATGAATTTTTGACTTTCAAATTTTTTGGCTTCCAAGTGGTTTTTATGGCCTAAAACACACTTTTGTTGATTTTGAAGAGTTTCTGAGAAACTGAAAATTCCATGAAATTTTGATGAATTTTTGACTTTCAAATTTTTTGGCTTCCAAGTGTTTTTTATGGCCTATAACAAACTTTTGTTGATTTTGAAGAGTTTCTGAGAAACTGAAAATTCCATGAAATTTTGATCAATTTTTGACTTTCAAATTTTTTGGCTTCCAAGTGGTTTTTATAAGCCTATAACACACTTTTGTTGATTTTGAAGAGTTTCTGAGAAACTGAAAATTCCATGAAATTTTGATGAATTTTTGAAGAGTTTCTGAGAAACTGAAAATTCCATGAAATTTTGATGAATTTTTGACTTTCAAATTTTTTGGCTTCCAAGTGGTTTTATGGCCTATAACACACTTTTGTTGATTTTGAAGAGTTTCTGAGAAACTGAAAATTCCATGAAATTTTGATGAATTTTTGACTTTCAAATTTTTTGGCTTCCAAGTGGTTTTTATGGCCTATAACACACTTTTGTTGATTTTGAAGCGTTTCTGAGAAACTGAAAATTCCATGAAATTTTGATGAATTTTTGACTTTCAAATTTTTTGGCTTCCAAGTTGTTTTTATGGCCTATAACACACTTTTGTTGATTTTGAAGAGTTTCGGAGAAACTGAAAATTCCATGAAATTTTGATGAATTTTTGACTTTCAAATTTTTTGGCTTCCAAGTGGTTTTTATGGCCTAAAACACACTTTTGTTGATTTTGAAGAGTTTCTGAGAAACTGAAAATTCCATGAAATTTTGATCAATTTTTGACTTTCAAATTTTTTGGCTTCCAAGTGGTTTTTATAGCCTATAACACACTTTTGTTGATTTTGAAGAGTTTCTGAGAAACTGAAAATTCCATGAAATTTTGATGAATTTTTGAAGAGTTTCGGAGAAACTGAAAATTGCATGAAATTTTGATGAATTTTTGACTTTCAAATTTTTTGGCTTCCAAGTGGTTTTTATGGCCTATAACACACTTTTGTTGATTTTGAAGAGTTTCTGAGAAACTGAAAATTCCATGAAATTTTGATGAATTTTTGACTTTCAAATTTTTTGGCTTCCAAGTGGTTTTTATGGCCTATAACACACTTTTGTTGATTTTGAAAATTTTCTGAGAAACTGAAAATTCCATGAAATTTTGATCAATTTTTGACTTTCAAATTTTTTGGCTTCCAAGTAGTTTTTATGGCCTATAACACACTTTTGTTGATTTTGAAGAGTTTCTGAGAAACTGAAAATTCCTTGAAATTTTGATCAATTTTTGACTTTCAAATTTTTTGGCTTCCAAGTGGTTTTTATGGCCTATAACACACTTTTGTTGATTTTGAAGAGTTTCTGAGAAACTGAAAATTCCATGAAATTTTGATGAATTTTTGAAGAGTTTCTGAGAAACTGAAAATTCCATGAAATTTTGATGAATTTTTGACTTTCAAATTTTTTGGCTTCCAAGTGGTTTTTATGGCCTATAACACACTTTTGTTGATTTTGAAGAGTTTCTGAGAAACTGAAAATTCCATGAAATTTTGATGAATTTCTGACTTTCAAATTTTTTGGCTTCCAAGTGGTTTTATGGCTTATAACACACTTTTGTAGATTTTGAAGAGTTTCTGAGAAACTGAAAATTCCATGAAATTTTGATGAATTTTTGAAGAGTTTCGGAGAAACTGAAAATTGCATGAAATTTTGATGAATTTTTGACTTTCAAATTTTTTGGCTTCCAAGTTGTTTTTATGGCCTATAACACACTTTTGTTGATTTTGAAGAGTTTCTGAGAAACTGAAAATTCCATGAAATTTTGATGAATTTTTGAAGAGTTTCGGAGAAACTGAAAATTCCATGAAATTTTGATGAATTTTTGACTTTCAAATTTTTTGGCTTCCAAGTGGTTTTTATGGCCTAAAACACACTTTTGTTGATTTTGAAGAGTTTCTGAGAAACTGAAAATTCCATGAAATTTTGATGAATTTTTGACTTTCAAATTTTTTGGCTTCCAAGTGTTTTTTATGGCCTATAACAAACTTTTGTTGATTTTGAAGAGTTTCTGAGAAACTGAAAATTCCATGAAATTTTGATCAATTTTTGACTTTCAAATTTTTTGGCTTCCAAGTGGTTTTTATAAGCCTATAACACACTTTTGTTGATTTTGAAGAGTTTCTGAGAAACTGAAAATTCCATGAAATTTTGATGAATTTTTGAAGAGTTTCTGAGAAACTGAAAATTCCATGAAATTTTGATGAATTTTTGACTTTCAAATTTTTTGGCTTCCAAGTGGTTTTATGGCCTATAACACACTTTTGTTGATTTTGAAGAGTTTCTGAGAAACTGAAAATTCCATGAAATTTTGATGAATTTTTGACTTTCAAATTTTTTGGCTTCCAAGTGGTTTTTATGGCCTATAACACACTTTTGTTGATTTTGAAGCGTTTCTGAGAAACTGAAAATTCCATGAAATTTTGATGAATTTTTGACTTTCAAATTTTTTGGCTTCCAAGTTGTTTTTATGGCCTATAACACACTTTTGTTGATTTTGAAGAGTTTCGGAGAAACTGAAAATTCCATGAAATTTTGATGAATTTTTGACTTTCAAATTTTTTGGCTTCCAAGTGGTTTTTATGGCCTAAAACACACTTTTGTTGATTTTGAAGAGTTTCTGAGAAACTGAAAATTCCATGAAATTTTGATCAATTTTTGACTTTCAAATTTTTTGGCTTCCAAGTGGTTTTTATAGCCTATAACACACTTTTGTTGATTTTGAAGAGTTTCTGAGAAACTGAAAATTCCATGAAATTTTGATGAATTTTTGAAGAGTTTCGGAGAAACTGAAAATTGCATGAAATTTTGATGAATTTTTGACTTTCAAATTTTTTGGCTTCCAAGTGGTTTTTATGGCCTATAACACACTTTTGTTGATTTTGAAGAGTTTCTGAGAAACTGAAAATTCCATGAAATTTTGATGAATTTTTGACTTTCAAATTTTTTGGCTTCCAAGTGGTTTTTATGGCCTATAACACACTTTTGTTGATTTTGAAAATTTTCTGAGAAACTGAAAATTCCATGAAATTTTGATCAATTTTTGACTTTCAAATTTTTTGGCTTCCAAGTAGTTTTTATGGCCTATAACACACTTTTGTTGATTTTGAAGAGTTTCTGAGAAACTGAAAATTCCTTGAAATTTTGATCAATTTTTGACTTTCAAATTTTTTGGCTTCCAAGTGGTTTTTATGGCCTATAACACACTTTTGTTGATTTTGAAGAGTTTCTGAGAAACTGAAAATTCCATGAAATTTTGATGAATTTTTGAAGAGTTTCTGAGAAACTGAAAATTCCATGAAATTTTGATGAATTTTTGACTTTCAAATTTTTTGGCTTCCAAGTGGTTTTTATGGCCTATAACACACTTTTGTTGATTTTGAAGAGTTTCTGAGAAACTGAAAATTCCATGAAATTTTGATGAATTTCTGACTTTCAAATTTTTTGGCTTCCAAGTGGTTTTATGGCTTATAACACACTTTTGTAGATTTTGAAGAGTTTCTGAGAAACTGAAAATTCCATGAAATTTTGATGAATTTTTGAAGAGTTTCGGAGAAACTGAAAATTGCATGAAATTTTGATGAATTTTTGACTTTCAAATTTTTTGGCTTCCAAGTTGTTTTTATGGCCTATAACACACTTTTGTTGATTTTGAAGAGTTTCTGAGAAACTGAAAATTCCATGAAATTTTGATGAATTTTTGAAGAGTTTCGGAGAAACTGAAAATTCCATGAAATTTTGATGAATTTTTGACTTTCAAATTTTTTGGCTTCCAAGTGGTTTTTATGGCCTAAAACACACTTGTTGATTTTGAAGAGTTTCTGAGAAACTGAAAATTCCATGAAATTTTGATCAATTTTTGACTTTCAAATTTTTTGGCTTCCAAGTGTTTTTTATGGCCTATAACACACTTTTGTTGATTTTGAAGAGTTTCTGAGAAACTGAAAATTCCATGAAATTTTGATCAATTTTTGACTTTCAAATTTTTTGGCTTCCAAGTGGTTTTTATAAGCCTATAACACACTTTTGTTGATTTTGAAGAGTTTCTGAGAAACTGAAAATTCCATGAAATTTTGATGAATTTTTGAAGAGTTTCTGAGAAACTGAAAATTCCATGAAATTTTGATGAATTTTTGACTTTCAAATTTTTTGGCTTCCAAGTGGTTTTATGGCCTATAACACACTTTTGTTGATTTTGAAGAGTTTCTGAGAAACTGAAAATTCCATGCAATTTTGATGAATTTTTGACTTTCAAATTTTTTGGCTTCCAAGTGGTTTTTATGGCCTATAACACACTTTTGTTGATTTTGAAGCGTTTCTGAGAAACTGAAAATTCCATGAAATTTTGATGAATTTTTGACTTTCAAATTTTTTGGCTTCCAAGTGGTTTTATGGCTTATAACACACTTTTGTAGATTTTGAAGAGTTTCTGAGAAACTGAAAATTCCATGAAATTTTGATGAATTTTTGAAGAGTTTCGGAGAAACTGAAAATTGCATGAAATTTTGATGAATTTTTGACTTTCAAATTTTTTGGCTTCCAAGTTGTTTTTATGGCCTATAACACACTTTTGTTGATTTTGAAGAGTTTCTGAGAAACTGAAAATTCCATGAAATTTTGATGAATTTTTGAAGAGTTTCGGAGAAACTGAAAATTCCATGAAATTTTGATGAATTTTTGACTTTCAAATTTTTTGGCTTCCAAGTGGTTTTTATGGCCTAAAACACACTTGTTGATTTTGAAGAGTTTCTGAGAAACTGAAAATTCCATGAAATTTTGATCAATTTTTGACTTTCAAATTTTTTGGCTTCCAAGTGTTTTTTATGGCCTATAACACACTTTTGTTGATTTTGAAGAGTTTCTGAGAAACTGAAAATTCCATGAAATTTTGATCAATTTTTGACTTTCAAATTTTTTGGCTTCCAAGTGGTTTTTATAAGCCTATAACACACTTTTGTAGATTTTGAAGAGTTTCTGAGAAACTGAAAATTCCATGAAATTTTGATGAATTTTTGAAGAGTTTCGGAGAAACTGAAAATTGCATGAAATTTTGATGAATTTTTGACTTTCAAATTTTTTGGCTTCCAAGTTGTTTTTATGGCCTATAACACACTTTTGTTGATTTTGAAGAGTTTCTGAGAAACTGAAAATTCCATGAAATTTTGATGAATTTTTGAAGAGTTTCGGAGAAACTGAAAATTCCATGAAATTTTGATGAATTTTTGACTTTCAAATTTTTTGGCTTCCAAGTGGTTTTTATGGCCTAAAACACACTTGTTGATTTTGAAGAGTTTCTGAGAAACTGAAAATTCCATGAAATTTTGATCAATTTTTGACTTTCAAATTTTTTGGCTTCCAAGTGTTTTTTATGGCCTATAACACACTTTTGTTGATTTTGAAGAGTTTCTGAGAAACTGAAAATTCCATGAAATTTTGATCAATTTTTGACTTTCAAATTTTTTGGCTTCCAAGTGGTTTTTATAAGCCTATAACACACTTTTGTTGATTTTGAAGAGTTTCTGAGAAACTGAAAATTCCATGAAATTTTGATGAATTTTTGAAGAGTTTCTGAGAAACTGAAAATTCCATGAAATTTTGATGAATTTTTGACTTTCAAATTTTTTGGCTTCCAAGTGGTTTTATGGCCTATAACACACTTTTGTTGATTTTGAAGAGTTTCTGAGAAACTGAAAATTCCATGAAATTTTGATGAATTTTTGACTTTCAAATTTTTTGGCTTCCAAGTGGTTTTTATGGCCTATAACACACTTTTGTTGATTTTGAAGCGTTTCTGAGAAACTGAAAATTCCATGAAATTTTGATGAATTTTTGACTTTCAAATTTTTTGGCTTCCAAGTTGTTTTTATGGCCTATAACACACTTTTGTTGATTTTGAAGAGTTTCGGAGAAACTGAAAATTCCATGAAATTTTGATGAATTTTTGACTTTCAAATTTTTTGGCTTCCAAGTGGTTTTTATGGCCTAAAACACACTTTTGTTGATTTTGAAGAGTTTCTGAGAAACTGAAAATTCCATGAAATTTTGATCAATTTTTTACTTTCAAATTTTTTGGCTTCCAAGTGGTTTTTATAGCCTATAACACACTTTTGTTGATTTTGAAGAGTTTATGAGAAACTGAAAATTCCATGAAATTTTGATGAATTTTTGAAGAGTTTCGGAGAAACTGAAAATTGCATGAAATTTTGATGAATTTTTGACTTTCAAATTTTTTGGCTTCCAAGTGGTTTTTATGGCCTATAACACACTTTTGTTGATTTTGAAGAGTTTCTGAGAAACTGAAAATTCCATGAAATTTTGATGAATTTTTGACTTTCAATTTTTTTGGCTTCCAAGTGGTTTTTATGGCCTATAACACACTTTTGTTGATTTTGAAAATTTTCTGAGAAACTGAAAATTCCATGAAATTTTGATCAATTTTTGACTTTCAAATTTTTTGGCTTCCAAGTGGTTTTTATGGCCTATAACACACTTTTGTTGATTTTGAAGAGTTTCTGAGAAACTGAAAATTCCTTGAAATTTTGATCAATTTTTGACTTTCAAATTTTTTGGCTTCCAAGTGTTTTTTATGGCCTATAACACACTTTTGTTGATTTTGAAGAGTTTCTGAGAAACTGAAAATTCCATGAAATTTTGATCAATTTTTGACTTTCAAATTTTTTGGCTTCCAAGTGGTTTTTATGGCCTATAACACACTTTTGTTGATTTTGAAGAGTTTCTGAGAAACTGAAAATTCCTTGAAATTTTGATCAATTTTTGACTTTCAAATTTTTTGGCTTCCAAGTGTTTTTTATGGCCTATAACACACTTTTGTTGATTTTGAAGAGTTTCTGAGAAACTGAAAATTCCATGAAATTTTGATGAATTTTTGACTTTCAAATTTTTTGGCTTCCAAGTTGTTTTTATGGCCTATAACACACTTTTGTTGATTTTGAAGAGTTTCTGAGAAACTGAAAATTCCATGAAATTTTGATGAATTTTTGAAGAGTTTCGGAGAAACTGAAAATTCCATGAAATTTTGATGAATTTTTGACTTTCAAATTTTTTGGCTTCCAAGTGGTTTTTATGGCCTAAAACACACTTTTGTTGATTTTGAAGAGTTTCTGAGAAACT
>OY987217.1:24145405-24327350 GCA_963920805.1 Primula vulgaris | reverse complement strand
ATTTTGATGAATTTTTGACTTTCAAATTTTTTGGCTTCCAAGTGGTTTTTATGGCCTAAAACACACTTTTGTTGATTTTGAAGAGTTTCGGAGAAACTGAAAATTCCATGAAATTTTGATGAATTTTTGAAGAGTTTCTGAGAAACTGAAAATTCCATGAAATTTTGATGAATTTTTGACTTTCAAATTTTTTGGCTTCCAAGTGGTTTTTATAGCCTATAACACACTTTTGTTGATTTTGAAGAGTTTCTGAGAAACTGAAAATTCCATGAAATTTTGATGAATTTTTGACTTTCAAATTTTTTGGCTTCCAAGTGGTTTTTATGGCCTATAACACACTTTTGTTGATTTTGAAGAGTTTCTGAGAAACTGAAAATTCCATGAAATTTTGATGAATTTTTGACTTTCAAATTTTTTGGCTTCCAAGTGGTTTTTATGGCCTAAAACACACTTTTGTTGATTTTGAAGAGTTTCTGAGAAACTGAAAATTCCATGAAATTTTGATGAATTTTTGAAGAGTTTCTGAGAAACTGAAAATTCCATGAAATTTTGATGAATTTTTGACTTTCAAATTTTTTGGCTTCCAAGTGGTTTTTATGGCCTATAACACACTTTTGTTGATTTTGAAGAGTTTCTGAGAAACTTAAAATTGCATGAAATTTTGATGAATTATTGACTTTCAAATTTTTTTGCTTCCAAGTGGTTTTTATGGCCTATAACACACTTTTGTTGATTTTGAAGAGTTTTTGAGAACCTGAAAATTCTACGAAATTTTGATGATTTTAGCAACTTTCAAATTTCTCAAATTTTTTTGCTTCCAAGTGGTTTTTATGGCCTATAACACACTTTTGTTGATTTTGAAGAGTTTCTGAGAAACTGAAAATTTCAAAATTTTTGATGAATTTTTGACTTTCAAATTTTTTTGCTTCCAAGTGGTTTTTATGGCCTATAACACACTTTTGTTGATTTTGAAGAGTTTCTGAGTACATGAAAATTCTACGAAATTTGGATGATTTTAGCAACTTTCAAATTTCTCAAATTTTTTTGCTTCCAAGTGGTTTTTATGGCCTATAACACAGTTTTGTTGATTTTGAAGAGTTTCTGAGAAACTGAAAATTTCATGAAATTTTGATGAATTTTTGACTTTCAAATTTTTTTGCTTCCAAGTGGTTTTTATGGCATAAAACACACTTTTGTTGATTTTGAAGATTTTCTGAGAAACTTAAAATTTCATGAAATTTTGATGAATTTTTGACTTTCAAATTTTTTTGCTTCCAAGTGGTTTTTATGGCATAAAACACACTTTTGTTGATTTTGAAGAGTTTCTGAGAAACTTAAAATTTCATGAAATTTTGATGAATTTTTGACTTTCAATTTTTTTTGCTTCCAAGTGGTTTTTATGGCCTAAAACACACTTTTGTTGATTTTGAAGAGTTTCTGAGAAACTGAAAATTTCATGATTTTTGATGAATTTTTGACTTTCAAATTTTTTTGCTTCCAAGTGGTTTTTATGGCCTAAAACACACTTTTGTTGATTTTGAAGAGTTTCTGAGAAACTTAAATTTCATGAAATTTTGATGAATTTTTGACTTTCAAATTTTTTTGCTTCCAAGTGGTTTTTATGGCCTAAAACACACTTTTGTTGATTTTGAAGAGTTTCTGAGAAACTTAAAATTGCATGAAATTTTGATGAATTATTGACTTTCAAATTTTTTTGCTTCCAAGTGGTTTTTATGGCCTATAACACACTTTTGTTGATTTTGAAAAGTTTCTGAGAACATGAAAATTCTACGAAATTTTGATGATTTTAGCAACTTTCAAATTTCTCAAATTTTTTTGCTTGCAAGTGGTTTTTATGGCCTATAACACACTTTTGTTGATTTTGAAGAGTTTCTGAGAAACTGAAAATTTCATGATTTTTGATGAATTTTTGACTTTCAAATTTTTTTGCTTCCAAGTGGTTTTTATGGCCTATAACACACTTTTGTTGATTTTGAAGAGTTTCTGAGTACATGAAAATTCTACGAAATTTGGATGATTTTAGCAACTTTCAAATTTCTCAAATTTTTTTGCTTCCAAGTGGTTTTTATGGCCTAAAACACACTTTTGTTGATTTTGAAGAGTTTCTGAGAAACTGAAAATTTCATGATTTTTGATGAATTTTTGACTTTCAAATTTTTTGGCTTCCAAGTGGTTTTTATGGCCTATAACACACTTTTGTTGATTTTGAAGAGTTTCTGAGAAACTGAAAATTCCATGAAATTTTGATGAATTTTTGACTTTCAAATTTTTTGGCTTCCAAGAGGTTTTTATGGCCTAAAACACACTTTTGTTGATTTTGAAGAGTTTCTGAGAAACTGAAAATTCCATGAAATTTTGATGAATTTTTGAAGAGTTTCTGAGAAACTGAAAATTCCATGAAATTTTGATGAATTTTTGACTTTCAAATTTTTTGGCTTCCAAGTGGTTTTTATGGCCTATAACACACTTTTGTTGATTTTGAAGAGTTTCTGAGAAACTTAAAATTGCATGAAATTTTGATGAATTATTGACTTTCAAATTTTTTTGCTTCCAAGTGGTTTTTATGGCCTATAACACACTTTTGTTGATTTTGAAGAGTTTTTGAGAACCTGAAAATTCTACGAAATTTTGATGATTTTAGCAACTTTCAAATTTCTCAAATTTTTTTGCTTCCAAGTGGTTTTTATGGCCTATAACACACTTTTGTTGATTTTGAAGAGTTTCTGAGAAACTGAAAATTTCATGATTTTTGATGAATTTTTGACTTTCAAATTTTTTTGCTTCCAAGTGGTTTTTATGGCCTATAACACACTTTTGTTGATTTTGAAGAGTTTCTGAGTACATGAAAATTCTACGAAATTTTGATGATTTTAGCAACTTTCAAATTTCTCAAATTTTTTTGCTTCCAAGTGGTTTTTATGGCCTATAACACAGTTTTGTTGATTTTGAAGAGTTTCTGAGAAACTGAAAATTTCATGAAATTTTGATGAATTTTTGACTTTCAAATTTTTTTGCTTCCAAGTGGTTTTTATGGCCTATAACACACTTTTGTTGATTTTGAAGAGTTTCTGAGAAACTTAAAATTTCATGAAATTTTGATGAATTTTTGACTTTCAAATTTTTTTGCTTCCAAGTGGTTTTTATGGCCTAAAACACACTTTTGTTGATTTTGAAGAGTTTCTGAGAAACTTAAAATTTCATGAAATTTTGATGAATTATTGACTTTCAAATTTTTTTGCTTCCAAGTGGTTTTTATGGCCTATAACACACTTTTGTTGATTTTGAAGAGTTTCTGAGTACATGAAAATTCTACGAAATTTGGATGATTTTAGCAACTTTCAAATTTCTCAAATTTTTTTGCTTCCAAGTGGTTTTTATGGCCTATAACACAGTTTTGTTGATTTTGAAGAGTTTCTGAGAAACTCAAAATTTCATGAAATTTTGATGAATTTTTGACTTTCAAATTTTTTTGCTTCCAAGTGGTTTTTATGGCATAAAACACACTTTTGTTGATTTTGAAGAGTTTCTGAGAAACTTAAATTTCATGAAATTTTGATGAATTTTTGACTTTCAAATTTTTTTGCTTCCAAGTGGTTTTTATGGCCTAAAACACACTTTTGTTGATTTTGAAGAGTTTCTGAGAAACTTAAAATTGCATGAAATTTTGATGAATTATTGACTTTCAAATTTTTTTGCTTCCAAGTGGTTTTTATGGCCTATAACACACTTTTGTTGATTTTGAAAAGTTTCTGAGAACATGAAAATTCTACGAAATTTTGATGATTTTAGCAACTTTCAAATTTCTCAAATTTTTTTGCTTCCAAGTGGTTTTTATGGCCTATAACACACTTTTGTTGATTTTGAAGAGTTTCTGAGTACATGAAAATTCTACGAAATTTGGATGATTTTAGCAACTTTCAAATTTCTCAAATTTTTTTGCTTCCAAGTGGTTTTTATGGCCTATAACACACTTTTGTTGATTTTGAAGAGTTTCTGAGAAACTGAAAATTTCATGAAATTTTGATGAATTTTTGACTTTCAAATTTTTTTGCTTCCAAGTGGTTTTTATGGCATAAAACACACTTTTGTTGATTTTGAAGATTTTCTGAGAAACTTAAAATTGCATGAAATTTTGATGAATTATTGACTTTCAAATTTTTTTGCTTCCAAGTGGTTTTTATGGCCTATAACACACTTTTGTTGATTTTGAAGAGTTTTTGAGAACCTGAAAATTCTACGAAATTTTGATGATTTTAGCAACTTTCAAATTTCTCAAATTTTTTTGCTTCCAAGTGGTTTTTATGGCCTATAACACAGTTTTGTTGATTTTGAAGAGTTTCTGAGAAACTGAAAATTTCATGAAATTTTGATTAATTTTTGACTTTCAAATTTTTTTGCTTCCAAGTGGTTTTTATGGCATAAAACACACTTTTGTTGATTTTGAAGATTTTCTGAGAAACTTAAAATTTCATGAAATTTTGATGAATTTTTGACTTTCAAATTTTTTTGCTTCCAAGTGGTTTTTATGGCCTAAAACACACTTTTGTTGATTTTGAAGAGTTTCTGAGAAACTGAAAATTTCATGATTTTTGATGAATTTTTGACTTTCAAATTTTTTGGCTTTCAAGTGGTTTTTATGGCCTAAAACACACTTTTGTTGATTTTGAAGAGTTTCTGAGAAACTTAAAATTTCATGAAATTTTGATGAATTTTTGACTTTCAAATTTTTTTGCTTCCAAGTGGTTTTTATGGCCTAAAACACACTTTTGTTGATTTTGAAGAGTTTCGGAGAAACTTAAAATTTCATGAAATTTTGATGAATTATTGACTTTCAAATTTTTTTGCTTCCAAGTGGTTTTTATGGCCTATAACACACTTTTGTTGATTTTGAAGAGTTTCTGAGTACATGAAAATTCTACGAAATTTGGATGATTTTAGCAACTTTCAAATTTCTCAAATTTTTTTGCTTCCAAGTGGTTTTTATGGCCTATAACACAGTTTTGTTGATTTTGAAGAGTTTCTGAGAAACTGAAAATTTCATGAAATTTTGATGAATTTTTGACTTTCAAATTTTTTTGCTTCCAAGTGGTTTTTATGGCATAAAACACACTTTTGTTGATTTTGAAGATTTTCTGAGAAACTTAAAATTTCATGAAATTTTGATGAATTTTTGACTTTCAAATTTTTTTGCTTCCAAGTGGTTTTTATGGCCTAAAACACACTTTTGTTGATTTTGAAGAGTTTCTGAGAAACTGAAAATTTCATGATTTTTGATGAATTTTTGACTTTCAAATTTTTTTGCTTCCAAGTGGTTTTTATGGCCTAAAACACACTTTTGTTGATTTTGAAGAGTTTCTGAGAAACTTAAATTTCATGAAATTTTGATGAATTTTTGACTTTCAAATTTTTTTGCTTCCAAGTGGTTTTTATGGCCTAAAACACACTTTTGTTGATTTTGAAGAGTTTCTGAGAAACTTAAAATTGCATGAAATTTTGATGAATTATTGACTTTCAAATTTTTTTGCTTCCAAGTGGTTTTTATGGCATAAAACACACTTTTGTTGATTTTGAAGAGTTTCTGAGAAACTGAAAATTTCATGGTTTTTGATGAATTTTTGACTTTCAAATTTTTTTGCTTCCAAGTGGTTTTTATGGCCTATAACACACTTTTGTTGATTTTGAAGAGTTTCTGAGTACATGAAAATTCTACGAAATTTTGATGATTTTAGCAACTTTCAAATTTCTCAAATTTTTTTCTTCCAAGTGGTTTTATGGCCTATAACACACTTTTGTTGATTTTGAAGAGTTTCTGAGAAACTGAAAATTTCAAGAAATTTTGATGAATTTTTGACTTTCAAATTTTTTTGCTTCCAAGTGGTTTTTATGGCCTAAAACACACTTTTGTTGATTTTGAAGAGTTTCTGAGAAACTTAAAATTTCATGAAATTTTGATGAATTTTTGACTTTCAAATTTTTTTGCTTCCAAGTGGTTTTTATGGCCGAAAACACACTTTTGTTGATTTTGAAGAGTTTCTGAGAAACTTAAAATTTCATGAAATTTTGATGAATTTTTGACTTTCAAATTTTTTTGCTTCCAAGTGGTTTTTATGGCCTAAAACACACTTTTGTTGATTTTGAAGAGTTTCTGAGAAACTTAAAATTTCATGAAATTTTGATGAATTTTTGACTTTCAATTTTTTTGCTTCCAAGTGGTTTTTATGGCCTATAACACACTTTTGTTGATTTTGAAGAGTTTCTGAGAACATGAAAATTCTACGAAATTTTGATGATTTTAGCAACTTTCAAATTTCTCAAATTTTTTTGCTTCCAAGTGGTTTTTATGGCCTAAAACACACTTTTGTTGATTTTGAAGAGTTTCTGAGAAACTTAAAATTGCATGAAATTTTGATGAATTATTGACTTTCAAATTTTTTTGCTTCCAAGTGGTTTTTATGGCCTATAACACACTTTTGTTGATTTTGAAAAGTTTCTGAGAACATGAAAATTCTACGAAATTTTGATGATTTTAGCAACTTTCAAATTTCTCAAATTTTTTTGCTTCCAAGTGGTTTTTATGGCCTATAACACACTTTTGTTGATTTTGAAGAGTTTCTGAGTACATGAAAATTCTACGAAATTTGGATGATTTTAGCAACTTTCAAATTTCTCAAATTTTTTTGCTTCCAAGTGGTTTTTATGGCCTATAACACAGTTTTGTTGATTTTGAAGAGTTTCTGAGAAACTGAAAATTTCATGAAATTTTGATGAATTTTTGACTTTCAAATTTTTTTGCTTCCAAGTGGTTTTATGGCGTAAAACACACTTTTGTTGATTTTGAAGATTTTCTGAGAAACTTAAAATTGCATGAAATTTTGATGAATTATTGACTTTCAAATTTTTTTGCTTCCAAGTGGTTTTTATGGCCTATAACACACTTTTGTTGATTTTGAAGAGTTTTTGAGAACCTGAAAATTCTACGAAATTTTGATGATTTTAGCAACTTTCAAATTTCTCAAATTTTTTTGCTTCCAAGTGGTTTTTATGGCCTATAACACACTTTTGTTGATTTTGAAGAGTTTCTGAGAAACTGAAAATTTCATGATTTTTGATGAATTTTTGACTTTCAAATTTTTTTGCTTCCAAGTGGTTTTTATGGCCTATAACACACTTTTGTTGATTTTGAAAAGTTTCTGAGAACATGAAAATTCTACGAAATTTTGATGATTTTAGCAACTTTCAAATTTCTCAAATTTTTTTGCTTCCAAGTGGTTTTTATGGCCTAAAACACACTTTTGTTGATTTTGAAGAGTTTCTGAGAACATGAAAATTTCATGAAATTTTGATGAATTATTGACTTTCAAATTTTTTTGCTTCCAAGTGGTTTTTATGGCCTAAAACACACTTTTGTTGATTTTGAAGAGTTTCTGAGAAACTTAAAATTTCATGAAATTTTGATGAATTTTTGACTTTCAAATTTTTTTGCTTCCAAGTGGTTTTTATGGCCTAAAACACACTTTTGTTGATTTTGAAGAGTTTCTGAGAAACTGAAAATTTCATGAAATTTTGATGAATTTTTGACTTTCAAATTTTTTTGCTTCCAAGTGGTTTTTATGGCCTAAAACACACTTTTGTTGATTTTGAAGAGTTTCTGAGAAACTGAAAATTTCATGATTTTTGATGAATTTTTGACTTTCAAATTTTTTTGCTTCCAAGTGGTTTTTATGGCCTAAAACACACTTTTGTTGATTTTGAAGAGTTTCTGAGAAACTTAAATTTCATGAAATTTTGATGAATTTTTGACTTTCAAATTTTTTTGCTTCCAAGTGGTTTTTATGGCCTAAAACACACTTTTGTTGATTTTGAAGAGTTTCTGAGAAACTTAAAATTGCATGAAATTTTGATGAATTATTGACTTTCAAATTTTTTTGCTTCCAAGTGGTTTTTATGGCCTATAACACACTTTTGTTGATTTTGAAAAGTTTCTGAGAACATGAAAATTCTACGAAATTTTGATGATTTTAGCAACTTTCAAATTTCTCAAATTTTTTTGCTTCCAAGTGGTTTTTATGGCCTAAAACACACTTTTGTTGATTTTGAAGAGTTTCTGAGAACATGAAAATTTCATGAAATTTTGATGAATTATTGACTTTCAAATTTTTTTGCTTCCAAGTGGTTTTTATGGCCTAAAACACACTTTTGTTGATTTTGAAGAGTTTCTGAGAAACTTAAAATTTCATGAAATTTTGATGAATTTTTGACTTTCAAATTTTTTTGCTTCCAAGTGGTTTTTATGGCCTAAAACACACTTTTGTTGATTTTGAAGAGTTTCTGAGAAACTGAAAATTTCATGAAATTTTGATGAATTTTTGACTTTCAAATTTTTTTGCTTCCAAGTGGTTTTTATGGCCTAAAACACACTTTTGTTGATTTTGAAGAGTTTCTGAGAAACTGAAAATTTCATGATTTTTGATGAATTTTTGACTTTCAAATTTTTTTGCTTCCAAGTGGTTTTTATGGCCTAAAACACACTTTTGTTGATTTTGAAGAGTTTCTGAGAAACTTAAAATTTCATGAAATTTTGATGAATTTTTGACTTTCAAATTTTTTTGCCTCCAAGTGGTTTTTATGGCCGAAAACACACTTTTGTTGATTTTGAAGAGTTTCTGAGAAACTTAAAATTTCATGAAATTTTGATGAATTTTTGACTTTCAAATTTTTTTGCTTCCAAGTGGTTTTTATGGCCTAAAACACACTTTTGTTGATTTTGAAGAGTTTCTGAGAAACTTAAAATTTCATGAAATTTTGATGAATTTTTGACTTTCAATTTTTTTGCTTCCAAGTGGTTTTTATGGCCTATAACACACTTTTGTTGATTTTGAAGAGTTTCTGAGAACATGAAAATTCTACGAAATTTTGATGATTTTAGCAACTTTCAAATTTCTCAAATTTTTTTGCTTCCAAGTGGTTTTTATGGCCTAAAACACACTTTTGTTGATTTTGAAGAGTTTCTGAGAAACTTAAAATTGCATGAAATTTTGATGAATTATTGACTTTCAAATTTTTTTGCTTCCAAGTGGTTTTTATGGCCTATAACACACTTTTGTTGATTTTGAAAAGTTTCTGAGAACATGAAAATTCTACGAAATTTTGATGATTTTAGCAACTTTCAAATTTCTCAAATTTTTTTGCTTCCAAGTGGTTTTTATGGCCTATAACACACTTTTGTTGATTTTGAAGAGTTTCTGAGTACATGAAAATTCTACGAAATTGGATGATTTTAGCAACTTTCAAATTTCTCAAATTTTTTTGCTTCCAAGTGGTTTTTATGGCCTATAACACAGTTTTGTTGATTTTGAAGAGTTTCTGAGAAACTGAAAATTTCATGAAATTTTGATGAATTTTTGACTTTCAAATTTTTTTGCTTCCAAGTGGTTTTATGGCGTAAAACACACTTTTGTTGATTTTGAAGATTTTCTGAGAAACTTAAAATTGCATGAAATTTTGATGAATTATTGACTTTCAAATTTTTTTGCTTCCAAGTGGTTTTTATGGCCTATAACACACTTTTGTTGATTTTGAAGAGTTTTTGAGAACCTGAAAATTCTACGAAATTTTGATGATTTTAGCAACTTTCAAATTTCTCAAATTTTTTTGCTTCCAAGTGGTTTTTATGGCCTATAACACACTTTTGTTGATTTTGAAGAGTTTCTGAGAAACTGAAAATTTCATGATTTTTGATGAATTTTTGACTTTCAAATTTTTTTGCTTCCAAGTGGTTTTTATGGCCTATAACACACTTTTGTTGATTTTGAAAAGTTTCTGAGAACATGAAAATTCTACGAAATTTTGATGATTTTAGCAACTTTCAAATTTCTCAAATTTTTTTGCTTCCAAGTGGTTTTTATGGCCTAAAACACACTTTTGTTGATTTTGAAGAGTTTCTGAGAACATGAAAATTTCATGAAATTTTGATGAATTATTGACTTTCAAATTTTTTTGCTTCCAAGTGGTTTTTATGGCCTAAAACACACTTTTGTTGATTTTGAAGAGTTTCTGAGAAACTTAAAATTTCATGAAATTTTGATGAATTTTTGACTTTCAAATTTTTTTGCTTCCAAGTGGTTTTTATGGCCTATAACACACTTTTGTTGATTTTGAAGAGTTTCTGAGAACATTAAAATTCTACGAAATTTTGATGATTTTAGCAACTTTCAAATTTCTCAAATTTTTTTGCTTCCAAGTGGTTTTTATGGCCTATAACACAGTTTTGTTGATTTTGAAGAGTTTCTGAGAAACTGAAAATTTCATGATTTTTGATGAATTTTTGACATTCAAATTTTTTTGCTTTCAAGTGGTTTTTATGGCCTAAAACACACTTTTGTTGATTTTGAAGAGTTTCTGAGAACATGAAAATTTCATGAAATTTTGATGAATTATTGACTTTCAAATTTTTTTGCTTCCAAGTGGTTTTTATGGCCTATAACACACTTTTGTTGATTTTGAAGAGTTTCTGAGAACATGAAAATTCTACGAAATTTTGATGATTTTAGCAACTTTCAAATTTCTCAAATTTTTTTGCTTCCAAGTGGTTTTTATGGCCTATAACACACTTTTGTTGATTTTGAAGAGTTTCTGAGTACATGAAAATTCTACGAAATTTGGATGATTTTAGCAACTTTCAAATTTCTCAAATTTTTTTGCTTCCAAGTGGTTTTTATGGCCTATAACACAGTTTTGTTGATTTTGAAGAGTTTCTGAGAAACTGAAAATTTCATGAAATTTTGACGAATTTTTGACTTTCAAATTTTTTTGCTTCCAAGTGGTTTTTATGGCATAAAACACACTTTTGTTGATTTTGAAGATTTTCTGAGAAACTTAAAATTTCATGAAATTTTGATGAATTTTTGACTTTCAAATTTTTTTGCTTCCAAGTGGTTTTTATGGCCTATAACACACTTTTGTTGATTTTGAAGAGTTTCTGAGAACATGAAAATTCTACGAAATTTTGATGATTTTAGCAACTTTCAAATTTCTCAAATTTTTTTGCTTCCAAGTGGTTTTTATGGCCTATAACACAGTTTTGTTGATTTTGAAGAGTTTCTGAGAAACTGAAAATTTCATGATTTTTGATGAATTTTTGACATTCAAATTTTTTTGCTTTCAAGTGGTTTTTATGGCCTAAAACACACTTTTGTTGATTTTGAAGAGTTTCTGAGAACATGAAAATTTCATGAAATTTTGATGAATTATTGACTTTCAAATTTTTTTGCTTCCAAGTGGTTTTTATGGCCTATAACACACTTTTGTTGATTTTGAAGAGTTTCTGAGAACATGAAAATTCTACGAAATTTTGATGATTTTAGCAACTTTCAAATTTCTCAAATTTTTTTGCTTCCAAGTGGTTTTTATGGCCTATAACACAGTTTTGTTGATTTTGAAGAGTTTCTGAGAAACTGAAAATTTCATGAAATTTTGATGAATTATTGACTTTCAAATTTTTTTGCTTCCAAGTGGTTTTTATGGCCTAAAACACACTTTTATTGATTTTGAAGAGTTTCTGAGAAACTTAAAATTTCATGAAATTTTGATGAATTATTGACTTTCAAATTTTTTTGCTTCCAAGTGGTTTTTATGGCCTAAAACACACTTTTGTTGATTTTGAAGAGTTTCTGAGAAACTTAAAATTGCATGAAATTTTGATGAATTATTGACTTTCAAATTTTTTTGCTTCCAAGTGGTTTTTATTGCCTATAACACCCTTTTGTTGATTTTGAAGACTTTCTGAGTACATGAAAATTCTACGAAATTTTGAGGATTTTAGCAACTTTCAAATTTCTCAAATTTTTTTGCTTCCAAGTGGTTTTTATGGCCTAAAACACACTTTTGTTGATTTTGAAGAGTTTCTGAGAAACTTAAAATTGCATGAAATTTTGATGAATTATTGACTTTCAAATTTTTTTGCTTCCAAGTGGTTTTCATGGCCTATAACACACTTTTGTTGATTTTGAAGAGTTTCTGAGAACATGAAAATTCTACGAAATTTTGATGATTTTAGCAACTTTCAAATTTCTCAAATTTTTTTGCTTCCAAGTGGTTTTTATGGCCTATAACACAGTTTTGTTGATTTTGAAGAGTTTCTGAGAAACTGAAAATTTCATGAAATTTTGATGAATTTTTGACTTTCAAATTTTTTTGCTTCCAAGTGTTTTTATGGCATAAAACACACTTTTGTTGATTTTGAAGAGTTTCTGAGAAACTTAAAATTTCATGAAATTTTGATGAATTTTTGACTTTCAATTTTTTTTGCTTCCAAGTGGTTTTTATGGCCTAAAACACACTTTTGTTGATTTTGAAGAGTTTCTGAGAAACTTAAAATTTCATGATTTTTGATGAATTTTTGACTTTCAAATTTTTTTGCTTCCAAGTGGTTTTTATGGCCTATAACACACTTTTGTTGATTTTGAAGAGTTTCTGAGAACATGAAAATTCTACGAAATTTTGATGATTTTAGCAACTTTCAAATTTCTCAAATTTTTTGGCTTCCAAGTGGTTTTTATGGCCTATAACACACTTTTGTTGATTTTGAAGAGTTTCTGAGAAACTGAAAATTTCATGATTTTTGATGAATTTTTGACTTTCAAATTTTTTTGCTTCCAAGTGGTTTTTATGGCCTATAACACACTTTTGTTGATTTTGAAGAGTTTCTGAGTACATGAAAATTCTACGAAATTTGGATGATTTTAGCAACTTTCAAATTTCTCAAATTTTTTTGCTTCCAAGTCGTTTTTATGGCCTATAACACAGTTTTGTTGATTTTGAAGAGTTTCTGAGAAACTGAAAATTTCATGAAATTTTGATGAATTTTTGACTTTCAAATTTTTTTGCTTCCAAGTGGTTTTTATGGCCTAAAACACACTTTTGTTGATTTTGAAGATTTTCTGAGAAACTGAAAATTTCATGAAATTTTGATGAATTATTGAGTTTCAAATTTTTTTGCTTCCAAGTGGTTTTTATGGCCTAAAACACACTTTTGTTGATTTTGAAGAGTTTCTGAGAAACTGAAAATTTCATGAAATTTTGATGAATTTTTGACTTTCAAATTTTTTTGCTTCCAAGTGGTTTTTATGGCCTATAACACACTTTTGTTGATTTTGAAGAGTTTCTGAGAAACTGAAAATTTCATGAAATTTTGATGAATTTTTGACTTTCAAATTTTTTTTTGCTTCGAATTGGTTTTTGTGGCATAAAACACACTATTGTTGATTTTGAAGAGTTTCTGAGAAACTTAAAATTTCATGAAATTTTGATGAATTATTGACTTTCAAATTTTTTTGCTTCCAAGTGGTTTTTATGGCCTAAAACACACTTTTGTTGATTTTGAAGAGTTTCTGAGAAACTTAAAATTGCATGAAATTTTGATGAATTATTGACTTTCAAATTTTTTTGCTTCCAAGTGGTTTTTATGGCCTATAACACACTTTTGTTGATTTTGAAGAGTTTTTGAGAACCTGAAAATTCTACGAAATTTTGATGATTTTAGCAACTTTCAAATTTCTCAAATTTTTTTGCTTCCAAGTGGTTTTTATGGCCTATAACACACTTTTGTTGATTTTGAAGAGTTTCTGAGAAACTGAAAATTTCATGATTTTTGATGAATTTTTGACTTTCAAATTTTTTTGCTTCCAAGTGGTTTTTATGGCCTATAACACACTTTTGTTGATTTTGAAGAGTTTCTGAGAAACTGAAAATTTCATGAAATTTTGATGAATTTTTGACTTTCAAATTTTTTTGCTTCCAAGTGGTTTTTATGGCCTAAAACACACTTTTGTTGATTTTGAAGATTTTCTGAGAAACTGAAAATTTCATGAAATTTTGATGAATTATTGAGTTTCAAATTTTTTGCTTCCAAGTGGTTTTTATGGCCTAAAACACACTTTTGTTGATTTTGAAGAGTTTCTGAGAAACTGAAAATTTCATGAAATTTTGATGAATTTTTGACTTTCAAATTTTTTTGCTTCCAAGTGGTTTTTATGGCCTATAACACACTTTTGTTGATTTTGAAGAGTTTCTGAGAAACTGAAAATTTCATGAAATTTTGATGAATTTTTGACTTTCAAATTTTTTTTTGCTTCGAATTGGTTTTTGTGGCATAAAACACACTATTGTTGATTTTGAAGAGTTTCTGAGAAACTTAAAATTTCATGAAATTTTGATGAATTATTGACTTTCAAATTTTTTTGCTTCCAAGTGGTTTTTATGGCCTAAAACACACTTTTGTTGATTTTGAAGAGTTTCTGAGAAACTTAAAATTGCATGAAATTTTGATGAATTATTGACTTTCAAATTTTTTTGCTTCCAAGTGGTTTTTATGGCCTATAACACACTTTTGTTGATTTTGAAGAGTTTTTGAGAACCTGAAAATTCTACGAAATTTTGATGATTTTAGCAACTTTCAAATTTCTCAAATTTTTTTGCTTCCAAGTGGTTTTTATGGCCTATAACACACTTTTGTTGATTTTGAAGAGTTTCTGAGAAACTGAAAATTTCATGATTTTTGATGAATTTTTGACTTTCAAATTTTTTTGCTTCCAAGTGGTTTTTATGGCCTATAACACACTTTTGTTGATTTTGAAGAGTTTCTGAGTACATGAAAATTCTACGAAATTTGGATGATTTTAGCAACTTCCAAATTTCTCAAATTTTTTTGCTTCCAAGTGGTTTTTATGGCCTATAACACAGTTTTGTTGATTTTGAAGAGTTTCTGAGAAACTGAAAATTTCATGAAATTTTGATGAATTTTTGACTTTCAAATTTTTTTGCTTCCAAGTGGTTTTTATGGCATAAAACACACTTTTGTTGATTTTGAAGATTTTCTGAGAAACTTAAAATTTCATGAAATTTTGATGAATTTTTGACTTTCAAATTTTTTTGCTTCCAAGTGGTTTTTATGGCATAAAACACACTTTTGTTGATTTTGAAGAGTTTCTGAGAAACTTAAAATTTCATGAAATTTTGATGAATTTTTGACTTTCAATTTTTTTTGCTTCCAAGTGGTTTTTATGGCCTAAAACACACTTTTGTTGATTTTGAAGAGTTTCTGAGAAACTGAAAATTTCATGATTTTTGATGAATTTTTGACTTTCAAATTTTTTTGCTTCCAAGTGGTTTTTATGGCCTAAAACACACTTTTGTTGATTTTGAAGAGTTTCTGAGAAACTTAAATTTCATGAAATTTTGATGAATTTTTGACTTTCAAATTTTTTTGCTTCCAAGTGGTTTTTATGGCCTAAAACACACTTTTGTTGATTTTGAAGAGTTTCTGAGAAACTTAAAATTGCATGAAATTTTGATGAATTATTGACTTTCAAATTTTTTTGCTTCCAAGTGGTTTTTATGTCCTATAACACACTTTTGTTGATTTTGAAGAGTTTCTGAGAACATGAAAATTCTACGAAATTTTGATGATTTTAGCAACTTTCAAATTTCTCAAATTTTTTTGCTTCCAAGTGGTTTTTATGGCCTATAACACACTTTTGTTGATTTTGAAGAGTTTCTGAGAACATGAAAATTCTACGAAATTTTGATGATTTTAGCAACTTTCAAATTTCTCAAATTTTTTTGCTTCCAAGTGGTTTTTATGGCCTATAACACACTTTTGTTGATTTTGAAGAGTTTCTGAGAACATGAAAATTCTACGAAATTTTGATGATTTTAGCAACTTTCAAATTTCTCAAATTTTTTTGCTTCCAAGTGGTTTTTATGGCCTATAACACACTTTTGTTGATTTTGAAGAGTTTCTGAGTACATGAAAATTCTACGAAATTTGGATGATTTTAGCAACTTTCAAATTTCTCAAATTTTTTTGCTTCCAAGTGGTTTTTATGGCCTATAACACAGTTTTGTTGATTTTGAAGAGTTTCTGAGAAACTGAAAATTTCATGAAATTTTGATGAATTTTTGACTTTCAAATTTTTTTGCTTCCAAGTGGTTTTTATGGCCTAAAACACACTTTTGTTGATTTTGAAGAGTTTCTGAGAAACTTAAAATTTCATGAAATTTTGATGAATTATTGACTTTCAAATTTTTTTGCTTCCAAGTGGTTTTTATGGCCTATAACACACTTTTGTTGATTTTGAAGAGTTTTTGAGAACCTGAAAATTCTACGAAATTTTGATGATTTTAGCAACTTTCAAATTTCTCAAATTTTTTTGCTTCCAAGTGGTTTTTATGGCCTATAACACACTTTTGTTGATTTTGAAGAGTTTCTGAGAAATTGAAAATTTCATGATTTTTGATGAATTTTTGACTTTCAAATTTTTTTGCTTCCAAGTGGTTTTTATGGCCTATAACACACTTTTGTTGATTTTGAAGAGTTTCTGAGAACATGAAAATTCTACGAAATTTTGATGATTTTAGCAACTTTCAAATTTCTCAAATTTTTTTGCTTCCAAGTGGTTTTTATGGCCTAAAACACACTTTTGTTGATTTTGAAGAGTTTCTGAGAACATGAAAATTTCATGAAATTTTGATGAATTTTTGACTTTCAAATTTTTTTGCTTCCAAGTGGTTTTTATGGCCTAAAACACACTTTTGTTGATTTTGAAGAGTTTCTGAGAAACTTAAAATTTCATGAAATTTTGATGAATTATTGACTTTCAAATTTTTTTGCTTCCAAGTGGTTTTTATGGCCTATAACACACTTTTGTTGATTTTGAAGAGTTTCTGAGTACATGAAAATTCTACGAAATTTGGATGATTTTAGCAACTTTCAAATTTCTCAAATTTTTTTGCTTCCAAGTGTTTTTTATGGCCTATAACACAGTTTTGTTGATTTTGAAGAGTTTCTGAGAAACTTAAAATTTCATGAAATTTTGATGAATTTTTGACTTTCAAATTTTTTGCTTCCAAGTGGTTTTTATGGCATAAAACACACTTTTGTTGATTTTGAAGAGTTTTTGAGAACCTGAAAATTCTACGAAATTTTGATGATTTTAGCAACTTTCAAATTTCTCAAATTTTTTTGCTTCCAAGTGGTTTTTATGGCCTATAACACACTTTTGTTGATTTTGAAGAGTTTCTGAGAAACTGAAAATTTCATGATTTTTGATGAATTTTTGACTTTCAAATTTTTTTGGTTCCAAGTGGTTTTTATGGCCTATAACACACTTTTGTTGATTTTGAAGAGTTTCTGAGAACATGAAAATTCTACGAAATTTTGATGATTTTAGCAACTTTCAAATTTCTCAAATTTTTTTGCTTCCAAGTGGTTTTTATGGCCTAAAACACACTTTTGTTGATTTTGAAGAGTTTCTGAGAACATGAAAATTTCATGAAATTTTGATGAATTTTTGACTTTCAAATTTTTTTGCTTCCAAGTGGTTTTTATGGCCTAAAACACACTTTTGTTGATTTTGAAGAGTTTCTGAGAAACTTAAAATTTCATGAAATTTTGATGAATTTTTGACTTTCAAATTTTTTTGCTTCCAAGTGGTTTTTATGGCCTAAAACACACTTTTGTTGATTTTGAAGAGTTTCTGAGAAACTGAAAATTTCATGATTTTTGATGAATTTTTGACTTTCAAATTTTTTTGCTTCCAAGTGGTTTTTATGGCCTAAAACACACTTTTGTTGATTTTGAAGAGTTTCTGAGAAACTTAAATTTCATGAAATTTTGATGAATTTTTGACTTTCAAATTTTTTTGCTTCCAAGTGGTTTTTATGGCCTAAAACACACTTTTGTTGATTTTGAAGAGTTTCTGAGAAACTTAAAATTGCATGAAATTTTGATGAATTATTGACTTTCAAATTTTTTTGCTTCCAAGTGGTTTTTATGGCCTATAACACACTTTTGTTGATTTTGAAGAGTTTCTGAGAACATGAAAATTCTACGAAATTTTGATGATTTTAGCAACTTTCAAATTTCTCAAATTTTTTTGCTTCCAAGTGGTTTTTATGGCCTATAACACACTTTTGTTGATTTTGAAGAGTTTCTGAGTACATGAAAATTCTACGAAATTTGGATGATTTTAGCAACTTTCAAATTTCTCAAATTTTTTTGCTTCCAAGTGGTTTTTATGGCCTATAACACAGTTTTGTTGATTTTGAAGAGTTTCTGAGAAACTGAAAATTTCATGAAATTTTGATGAATTTTTGACTTTCAAATTTTTTTGCTTCCAAGTGGTTTTTATGGCATAAAACACACTTTTGTTGATTTTGAAGAGTTTCTGAGAAACTTAAAATTGCATGAAATTTTGATGAATTTTTGACTTTCAAATTTTTTTGCTTCCAAGTGGTTTTTATGGCCTAAAACACACTTTTGTTGATTTTGAAGAGTTTCTGAGAAACTGAAAATTTCATGATTTTTGATGAATTTTTGACATTCAAATTTTTTTGCTTCCAAGTGGTTTTTATGGCCTAAAACACACTTTTGTTGATTTTGAAGAGTTTCTGAGAACATGAAAATTTCATGAAATTTTGATGAATTATTGACTTTCAAATTTTTTTGCTTCCAAGTGGTTTTTATGGCCTATAACACACTTTTGTTGATTTTGAAGAGTTTCTGAGAACATGAAAATTCTACGAAATTTTGATGATTTTAGCAACTTTCAAATTTCTCAAATTTTTTTGCTTCCAAGTGGTTTTTATGGCCTATAACACAGTTTTGTTGATTTTGAAGAGTTTCTGAGAAACTGAAAATTTCATGAAATTTTGATGAATTATTGACTTTCAAATTTTTTTGCTTCCAAGTGGTTTTTATGGCCTATAACACACTTTTGTTGATTTTGAAGAGTTTCTGAGAACATGAAAATTTCATGAAATTTTGATGAATTATTGACTTTCAAATTTTTTTGCTTCCAAGTGGTTTTTATGGCCTATAACACACTTTTGCTGATTTTGAAGAGTTTCTGAGAACATGAAAATTCTACGAAATTTTGATGATTTTAGCAACTTTCAAATTTCTCAAATTTTTTTGCTTCCAAGTGTTTTTTATGGCCTATAACACAGTTTTGTTGATTTTGAAGAGTTTCTGAGAAACTGAAAATTTCATGAAATTTTGATGAATTATTGACTTTCAAATTTTTTTGCTTCCAAGTGGTTTTTATGGCCTATAACACACTTTTGTTGATTTTGACGAGTTTCTGAGAAACTTAAATTTCATGAAATTTTGATGAATTTTTGACTTTCAAATTTTTTTGCTTCCAAGTGGTTTTTATGGCCTAAAACACACTTTTATTGATTTTGAAGAGTTTCTGAGAAACTTAAAATTTCATGAAATTTTGATGAATTATTGACTTTCAAATTTTTTTGCTTCCAAGTGGTTTTTATGGCCTAAAACACAGTTTTGTTGATTTTGAAGAGTTTCTGAGAAACTGAAAATTTCATGAAATTTTGATGAATTTTTGACTTTCAAATTTTTTTGCTTCCAAGTGGTTTTTATGGCATAAAACACACTTTTGTTGATTTTGAAGATTTTCTGAGAAACTTAAAATTTCATGAAATTTTGATGAATTTTTGACTTTCAAATTTTTTTGCTTCCAAGTGGTTTTTATGGCATAAAACACACTTTTGTTGATTTTGAAGAGTTTCTGAGAAACTTAAAATTTCATGAAATTTTGATGAATTTTTGACTTTCAATTTTTTTTGCTTCCAAGTGGTTTTTATGGCCTAAAACACACTTTTGTTGATTTTGAAGAGTTTCTGAGAAACTGAAAATTTCATGATTTTTGATGAATTTTTGACTTTCAAATTTTTTTGCTTCCAAGTGGTTTTTATGGCCTAAAACACACTTTTGTTGATTTTGAAGAGTTTCTGAGAAACTTAAATTTCATGAAATTTTGATGAATTTTTGACTTTCAAATTTTTTTGCTTCCAAGTGGTTTTTATGGCCTAAAACACACTTTTGTTGATTTTGAAGAGTTTCTGAGAAACTTAAAATTGCATGAAATTTTGATGAATTATTGACTTTCAAATTTTTTTGCTTCCAAGTGGTTTTTATGTCCTATAACACACTTTTGTTGATTTTGAAGAGTTTCTGAGAACATGAAAATTCTACGAAATTTTGATGATTTTAGCAACTTTCAAATTTCTCAAATTTTTTTGCTTCCAAGTGGTTTTTATGGCCTATAACACACTTTTGTTGATTTTGAAGAGTTTCTGAGAACATGAAAATTCTACGAAATTTTGATGATTTTAGCAACTTTCAAATTTCTCAAATTTTTTTGCTTCCAAGTGGTTTTTATGGCCTATAACACACTTTTGTTGATTTTGAAGAGTTTCTGAGAACATGAAAATTCTACGAAATTTTGATGATTTTAGCAACTTTCAAATTTCTCAAATTTTTTTGCTTCCAAGTGGTTTTTATGGCCTATAACACACTTTTGTTGATTTTGAAGAGTTTCTGAGTACATGAAAATTCTACGAAATTTGGATGATTTTAGCAACTTTCAAATTTCTCAAATTTTTTTGCTTCCAAGTGGTTTTTATGGCCTATAACACAGTTTTGTTGATTTTGAAGAGTTTCTGAGAAACTGAAAATTTCATGAAATTTTGATGAATTTTTGACTTTCAAATTTTTTTGCTTCCAAGTGGTTTTTATGGCCTAAAACACACTTTTGTTGATTTTGAAGAGTTTCTGAGAAACTTAAAATTTCATGAAATTTTGATGAATTATTGACTTTCAAATTTTTTTGCTTCCAAGTGGTTTTTATGGCCTATAACACACTTTTGTTGATTTTGAAGAGTTTTTGAGAACCTGAAAATTCTACGAAATTTTGATGATTTTAGCAACTTTCAAATTTCTCAAATTTTTTTGCTTCCAAGTGGTTTTTATGGCCTATAACACACTTTTGTTGATTTTGAAGAGTTTCTGAGAAATTGAAAATTTCATGATTTTTGATGAATTTTTGACTTTCAAATTTTTTTGCTTCCAAGTGGTTTTTATGGCCTATAACACACTTTTGTTGATTTTGAAGAGTTTCTGAGAACATGAAAATTCTACGAAATTTTGATGATTTTAGCAACTTTCAAATTTCTCAAATTTTTTTGCTTCCAAGTGGTTTTTATGGCCTAAAACACACTTTTGTTGATTTTGAAGAGTTTCTGAGAACATGAAAATTTCATGAAATTTTGATGAATTTTTGACTTTCAAATTTTTTTGCTTCCAAGTGGTTTTTATGGCCTAAAACACACTTTTGTTGATTTTGAAGAGTTTCTGAGAAACTTAAAATTTCATGAAATTTTGATGAATTATTGACTTTCAAATTTTTTTGCTTCCAAGTGGTTTTTATGGCCTATAACACACTTTTGTTGATTTTGAAGAGTTTCTGAGTACATGAAAATTCTACGAAATTTGGATGATTTTAGCAACTTTCAAATTTCTCAAATTTTTTTGCTTCCAAGTGTTTTTTATGGCCTATAACACAGTTTTGTTGATTTTGAAGAGTTTCTGAGAAACTTAAAATTTCATGAAATTTTGATGAATTTTTGACTTTCAAATTTTTTTGCTTCCAAGTGGTTTTTATGGCATAAAACACACTTTTGTTGATTTTGAAGAGTTTTTGAGAACCTGAAAATTCTACGAAATTTTGATGATTTTAGCAACTTTCAAATTTCTCAAATTTTTTTGCTTCCAAGTGGTTTTTATGGCCTATAACACACTTTTGTTGATTTTGAAGAGTTTCTGAGAAACTGAAAATTTCATGATTTTTGATGAATTTTTGACTTTCAAATTTTTTTGGTTCCAAGTGGTTTTTATGGCCTATAACACACTTTTGTTGATTTTGAAGAGTTTCTGAGAACATGAAAATTCTACGAAATTTTGATGATTTTAGCAACTTTCAAATTTCTCAAATTTTTTTGCTTCCAAGTGGTTTTTATGGCCTAAAACACACTTTTGTTGATTTTGAAGAGTTTCTGAGAACATGAAAATTTCATGAAATTTTGATGAATTTTTGACTTTCAAATTTTTTTGCTTCCAAGTGGTTTTTATGGCCTAAAACACACTTTTGTTGATTTTGAAGAGTTTCTGAGAAACTTAAAATTTCATGAAATTTTGATGAATTTTTGACTTTCAAATTTTTTTGCTTCCAAGTGGTTTTTATGGCCTAAAACACACTTTTGTTGATTTTGAAGAGTTTCTGAGAAACTGAAAATTTCATGATTTTTGATGAATTTTTGACTTTCAAATTTTTTTGCTTCCAAGTGGTTTTTATGGCCTAAAACACACTTTTGTTGATTTTGAAGAGTTTCTGAGAAACTTAAATTTCATGAAATTTTGATGAATTTTTGACTTTCAAATTTTTTTGCTTCCAAGTGGTTTTTATGGCCTAAAACACACTTTTGTTGATTTTGAAGAGTTTCTGAGAACATGAAAATTCTACGAAATTTTGATGATTTTAGCAACTTTCAAATTTCTCAAATTTTTTTGCTTCCAAGTGGTTTTTATGGCCTATAACACACTTTTGTTGATTTTGAAGAGTTTCTGAGTACATGAAAATTCTACGAAATTTGGATGATTTTAGCAACTTTCAAATTTCTCAAATTTTTTTGCTTCCAAGTGGTTTTTATGGCCTATAACACAGTTTTGTTGATTTTGAAGAGTTTCTGAGAAACTGAAAATTTCATGAAATTTTGATGAATTTTTGACTTTCAAATTTTTTTGCTTCCAAGTGGTTTTTATGGCATAAAACACACTTTTGTTGATTTTGAAGAGTTTCTGAGAAACTTAAATTGCATGAAATTTTGATGAATTATTGACTTTCAAATTTTTTTGCTTCCAAGTGGTTTTTATGGCCTATAACACACTTTTGTTGATTTTGAAGAGTTTCTGAGAACATGAAAATTCTACGAAATTTTGATGATTTTAGCAACTTTCAAATTTCTCAAATTTTTTTGCTTCCAAGTGGTTTTTATGGCCTATAACACACTTTTGTTGATTTTGAAGAGTTTCTGAGTACATGAAAATTCTACGAAATTTGGATGATTTTAGCAACTTTCAAATTTCTCAAATTTTTTTGCTTCCAAGTGGTTTTTATGGCCTATAACACAGTTTTGTTGATTTTGAAGAGTTTCTGAGAAACTGAAAATTTCATGAAATTTTGATGAATTTTTGACTTTCAAATTTTTTTGCTTCCAAGTGGTTTTTATGGCATAAAACACACTTTTGTTGATTTTGAAGAGTTTCTGAGAAACTTAAAATTGCATGAAATTTTGATGAATTTTTGACTTTCAAATTTTTTTGCTTCCAAGTGGTTTTTATGGCCTAAAACACACTTTTGTTGATTTTGAAGAGTTTCTGAGAAACTGAAAATTTCATGATTTTTGATGAATTTTTGACATTCAAATTTTTTTGCTTCCAAGTGGTTTTTATGGCCTAAAACACACTTTTGTTGATTTTGAAGAGTTTCTGAGAACATGAAAATTTCATGAAATTTTGATGAATTATTGACTTTCAAATTTTTTTGCTTCCAAGTGGTTTTTATGGCCTATAACACACTTTTGTTGATTTTGAAGAGTTTCTGAGAACATGAAAATTCTACGAAATTTTGATGATTTTAGCAACTTTCAAATTTCTCAAATTTTTTTGCTTCCAAGTGGTTTTTATGGCCTATAACACAGTTTTGTTGATTTTGAAGAGTTTCTGAGAAACTGAAAATTTCATGAAATTTTGATGAATTATTGACTTTCAAATTTTTTTGCTTCCAAGTGGTTTTTATGGCCTATAACACACTTTTGTTGATTTTGAAGAGTTTCTGAGAACATGAAAATTTCATGAAATTTTGATGAATTATTGACTTTCAAATTTTTTTGCTTCCAAGTGGTTTTTATGGCCTATAACACACTTTTGCTGATTTTGAAGAGTTTCTGAGAACATGAAAATTCTACGAAATTTTGATGATTTTAGCAACTTTCAAATTTCTCAAATTTTTTTGCTTCCAAGTGTTTTTTATGGCCTATAACACAGTTTTGTTGATTTTGAAGAGTTTCTGAGAAACTGAAAATTTCATGAAATTTTGATGAATTATTGACTTTCAAATTTTTTTGCTTCCAAGTGGTTTTTATGGCCTATAACACACTTTTGTTGATTTTGACGAGTTTCTGAGAAACTTAAATTTCATGAAATTTTGATGAATTTTTGACTTTCAAATTTTTTTGCTTCCAAGTGGTTTTTATGGCCTAAAACACACTTTTATTGATTTTGAAGAGTTTCTGAGAAACTTAAAATTTCATGAAATTTTGATGAATTATTGACTTTCAAATTTTTTTGCTTCCAAGTGGTTTTTATGGCCTAAAACACACTTTTGTTGATTTTGAAGAGTTTCTGAGAAACTTAAAATTGCATGAAATTTTGATGAATTATTGACTTTCAAATTTTTTTGCTTCCAAGTGGTTTTTATGGCCTAAAACACACTTTTGTTGATTTTGAAGAGTTTCTGAGAACATGAAAATTCTACGAAATTTTGATGATTTTAGCAACTTTCAAATTTCTCAAATTTTTTTGCTTCCAAGTGGTTTTTATGGCCTATAACACAGTTTTGTTGATTTTGAAGAGTTTCTGAGAAACTGAAAATTTCATGAAATTTTGATGAATTATTGACTTTCAAATTTTTTTGCTTCCAAGTGGTTTTTATGGCCTATAACACACTTTTGTTGATTTTGACGAGTTTCTGAGAAACTTAAATTTCATGAAATTTTGATGAATTTTTGACTTTCAAATTTTTTTGCTTCCAAGTGGTTTTTATGGCCTAAAACACACTTTTATTGATTTTGAAGAGTTTCTGAGAAACTTAAAATTTCATGAAATTTTGATGAATTATTGACTTTCAAATTTTTTTGCTTCCAAGTGGTTTTTATGGCCTAAAACACACTTTTGTTGATTTTGAAGAGTTTCTGAGAAACTTAAAATTGCATGAAATTTTGATGAATTATTGACTTTCAAATTTTTTTGCTTCCAAGTGGTTTTTATGGCCTAAAACACACTTTTGTTGATTTTGAAGAGTTTCTGAGAAACTGAAAATTTCATGAATTTTTGACTTTCAAATTTTTTTGCTTCCAAGTGGTTTTTATGGCCTAAAACACACTTTTGTTGATTTTGAAGAGTTTCTGAGAAACTTAAAATTTCATGAAATTTTGATGAATTTTTGACTTTCAAATTTTTTTGCTTCCAAGTGGTTTTTATGGCCTATAACACACTTTTGTTGATTTTGAAGAGTTTCTGAGAACATGAAAATTCTACGAAATTTTGATGATTTTAGCAACTTTCAAATTTCTCAAATTTTTTTGCTTCCAAGTGGTTTTTATGGCCTATAACACAGTTTTGTTGATTTTGAAGAGTTTCTGAGAAACTGAAAATTTCATGATTTTTGATGAATTTTTGACATTCAAATTTTTTTGCTTCCAAGTGGTTTTTATGGCCTAAAACACACTTTTGTTGATTTTGAAGAGTTTCTGAGAACATGAAAATTTCATGAAATTTTGATGAATTATTGACTTTCAAATTTTTTTGCTTCCAAGTGGTTTTTATGGCCTATAACACACTTTTGTTGATTTTGAAGAGTTTCTGAGAACATGAAAATTCTACGAAATTTTGATGATTTTAGCAACTTTCAAATTTCTCAAATTTTTTTGCTTCCAAGTGGTTTTTATGGCCTATAACACAGTTTTGTTGATTTTGAAGAGTTTCTGAGAAACTGAAAATTTCATGAAATTTTGATGAATTATTGACTTTCAAATTTTTTTGCTTCCAAGTGCTTTTTATGGCCTATAACACACTTTTGTTGATTTTGACGAGTTTCTGAGAAACTTAAATTTCATGAAATTTTGATGAATTTTTGACTTTCAAATTTTTTTGCTTCCAAGTGGTTTTTATGGCCTAAAACACACTTTTATTGATTTTGAAGAGTTTCTGAGAAACTTAAAATTTCATGAAATTTTGATGAATTATTGACTTTCAAATTTTTTTGCTTCCAAGTGGTTTTTATGGCCTAAAACACACTTTTGTTGATTTTGAAGAGTTTCTGAGAAACTTAAAATTGCATGAAATTTTGATGAATTATTGACTTTCAAATTTTTTTGCTTCCAAGTGGTTTTTATGGCCTAAAACACACTTTTGTTGATTTTGAAGAGTTTCTGAGAAACTGAAAATTTCATGAATTTTTGACTTTCAAATTTTTTTGCTTCCAAGTGGTTTTTATGGCCTAAAACACACTTTTGTTGATTTTGAAGAGTTTCTGAGAAACTTAAAATTGCATGAAAATTTGATGAATTATTGACTTTCAAATTTTTTTGCTTCCAAGTGGTTTTTATGGCCTATAACACACTTTTGTTGATTTTGAAGAGTTTCTGAGAACCTGAAAATTCTACGAAATTTTGATGATTTTAGCAACTTTCAAATTTCTCAAATTTTTTTGCTTCCAAGTGGTTTTTATGGCCTATAACACACTTTTGTTGATTTTGAAGAGTTTCTGAGAAACTGAAAATTTCATGATTTTTGATGAATTTTTGACTTTCAAATTTTTTTGCTTCCAAGTGGTTTTTATGGCCTATAACACACTTTTGTTGATTTTGAAGAGTTTCTGAGTACATGAAAATTCTACGAAATTTGGATGATTTTAGCAACTTTCAAATTTCTCATATTTTTTTGCTTCCAAGTGGTTTTTATGGCCTATAACACAGTTTTGTTGATTTTGAAGAGTTTCTGAGAAACTGAAAATTTCATGAAATTTTGATGAATTTTTGACTTTCAAATTTTTTTGCTTCCAAGTGGTTTTTATGGCCTAAAACACACTTTTGTTGATTTTGAAGAGTTTCTGAGAAACTTAAAATTTCATGAAATTTTGATGAATTTTTGACTTTCAAATTTTTTTGCTTCCAAGTGGATTTTATGGCCTATAACACACTTTTGTTGATTTTGAAGAGTTTCTGAGAACATGAAAATTCTACGAAATTTTGATGATTTTAGCAACTTTCAAATTTCTCAAATTTTTTTGCTTCCAAGTGGTTTTTATGGCCTATAACACAGTTTTGTTGATTTTGAAGAGTTTCTGAGAAACTGAAAATTTCATGATTTTTGATGAATTTTTGACTTTCAAATTTTTTTGCTTCCAAGTGGTTTTTATGGCCTAAAACACACTTTTGTTGATTTTGAAGAGTTTCTGAGAACATGAAAATTTCATGAAATTTTGATGAATTATTGACTTTCAAATTTTTTTGCTTCCAAGTGGTTTTTATGGCCTAAAACACACTTTTGTTGATTTTGAAGAGTTTCTGAGAAACTTAAAATTGCATGAAATTTTGATGAATTATTGACTTTCAAATTTTTTTGCTTCCAAGTGGTTTTTATGGCCTATAACACACTTTTGTTGATTTTGAAGAGTTTCTGAGAACATGAAAATTCTACGAAATTTTGATGATTTTAGCAACTTTCAAATTTCTCAAATTTTTTTGCTTCCAAGTGGTTTTTATGGCCTATAACACAGTTTTGTTGATTTTGAAGAGTTTCTGAGAAACTGAAAATTTCATGATTTTTGATGAATTTTTGACTTTCAAATTTTTTTGCTTCCAAGTGGTTTTTATGGCCTAAAACACACTTTTGTTGATTTTGAAGAGTTTCTGAGAAACTTAAAATTTCATGAAATTTTGATGAATTATTGACTTTCAAATTTTTTTGCTTCCAAGTGGTTTTTATGGCCTATAACACACTTTTGTTGATTTTGAAGAGTTTCTGAGAACATGAAAATTCTACGAAATTTTGATGATTTTAGCAACTTTCAAATTTCTCAAATTTTTTTGCTTCCAAGTGGTTTTTATGGCCTATAACACAGTTTTGTTGATTTTGAAGAGTTTCTGAGAAACTGAAAATTTCATGAAATTTTGATGAATTTTTGACTTTCAATTTTTTTTGCTTCCAAGTGGTTTTTATGGCCTAAAACACACTTTTGTTGATTTTGAAGAGTTTCTGAGAAACTTAAAATTTCATGAAATTTTGATGAATTTTTGACTTTCAAATTTTTTTGCTTCCAAGTGGTTTTTATGGCCTATAACACACTTTTGTTGATTTTGAAGAGTTTCTGAGAAACTTAAAATTTCATGAAATTTTGATGAATTATTGACTTTCAAATTTTTTTGCTTCCAAGTGGTTTTTATGGCCTATAACACACTTTTGTTGATTTTGAAGAGTTTCTGAGAACATGAAAATTCTACGAAATTTTGATGATTTTAGCAACTTTCAAATTTCTCAAATTTTTTTGCTTCCAAGTGGTTTTTATGGCCTATAACACAGTTTTGTTGATTTTGAAGAGTTTCTGAGAAACTGAAAATTTCATGAAATTTTGATGAATTATTGACTTTCAAATTTTTTTGCTTCCAAGTGGTTTTTATGGCCTAAAACACACTTTTGTTGATTTTGAAGAGTTTCTGAGAACATGAAAATTTCATGAAATTTTGATGAATTATTGACTTTCAAATTTTTTTGCTTCCAAGTGGTTTTTATGGCCTATAACACACTTTTGTTGATTTTGAAGAGTTTCTGAGAACATGAAAATTCTACGAAATTTTGATGATTTTAGCAACTTTCAAATTTCTCAAATTTTTTTGCTTCCAAGTGGTTTTTATGGCCTATAACACAGTTTTGTTGATTTTGAAGAGTTTCTGAGAAACTGAAAATTTCATGAAATTTTGATAAATTTTTGACTTTCAAATTTTTTTGCTTCCAAGTGGTTTTTATGGCCTATAACACACTTTTGTTGATTTTGAAGAGTTTCTGAGAACATGAAAATTCTACGAAATTTTGATGATTTTAGCAACTTTCAAATTTCTCAAATTTTTTTGCTTCCAAGTGGTTTTTATGGCCTATAACACAGTTTTGTTGATTTTGAAGAGTTTCTGAGAAACTGAAAATTTCATGATTTTTGATGAATTTTTGACTTTCAAATTTTTTTGCTTCCAAGTGGTTTTTATGGCCTAAAACACACTTTTGTTGATTTTGAAGAGTTTCTGAGAACATGAAAATTTCATGAAATTTTGATGAATTATTGACTTTCAAATTTTTTTGCTTCCAAGTGGTTTTTATGGCCTAAAACACACTTTTGTTGATTTTGAAGAGTTTCTGAGAAACTTAAAATTGCATGAAATTTTGATGAATTATTGACTTTCAAATTTTTTTGCTTCCAAGTGGTTTTTATGGCCTATAACACACTTTTGTTGATTTTGAAGAGTTTCTGAGAACATGAAAATTCTACGAAATTTTGATGATTTTAGCAACTTTCAAATTTCTCAAATTTTTTTGCTTCCAAGTGGTTTTTATGGCCTATAACACAGTTTTGTTGATTTTGAAGAGTTTCTGAGAAACTGAAAATTTCATGATTTTTGATGAATTTTTGACTTTCAAATTTTTTTGCTTCCAAGTGGTTTTTATGGCCTAAAACACACTTTTGTTGATTTTGAAGAGTTTCTGAGAACATGAAAATTTCATGAAATTATGATGAATTATTGACTTTCAAATTTTTTTGCTTCCAAGTGGTTTTTATGGCCTATAACACACTTTTGTTGATTTTGAAGAGTTTCTGAGAACATGAAAATTCTACGAAATTTTGATGATTTTAGCAACTTTCAAATTTCTCAAATTTTTTTGCTTCCAAGTGGTTTTTATGGCCTATAACACAGTTTTGTTGATTTTGAAGAGTTTCTGAGAAACTGAAAATTTCATGATTTTTGATGAATTTTTGACTTTCAAATTTTTTTGCTTCCAAGTGGTTTTTATGGCCTAAAACACACTTTTGTTGATTTTGAAGAGTTTCTGAGAACATGAAAATTTCATGAAATTTTGATGAATTATTGACTTTCAAATTTTTTTGCTTCCAAGTGGTTTTTATGGCCTAAAACACACTTTTGTTGATTTTGAAGAGTTTCTGAGAAACTTAAAATTGCATGAAATTTTGATGAATTATTGACTTTCAAATTTTTTTGCTTCCAAGTGGTTTTTATGGCCTATAACACACTTTTGTTGATTTTGAAGAGTTTCTGAGAACATGAAAATTCTACGAAATTTTGATGATTTTAGCAACTTTCAAATTTCTCAAATTTTTTTGCTTCCAAGTGGTTTTTATGGCCTATAACACAGTTTTGTTGATTTTGAAGAGTTTCTGAGAAACTGAAAATTTCATGATTTTTGATGAATTTTTGACTTTCAAATTTTTTTGCTTCCAAGTGGTTTTTATGGCCTAAAACACACTTTTGTTGATTTTGAAGAGTTTCTGAGAAACTTAAAATTTCATGAAATTTTGATGAATTATTGACTTTCAAATTTTTTTGCTTCCAAGTGGTTTTTATGGCCTATAACACACTTTTGTTGATTTTGAAGAGTTTCTGAGAACATGAAAATTCTACGAAATTTTGATGATTTTAGCAACTTTCAAATTTCTCAAATTTTTTTGCTTCCAAGTGGTTTTTATGGCCTATAACACAGTTTTGTTGATTTTGAAGAGTTTCTGAGAAACTGAAAATTTCATGAAATTTTGATGAATTTTTGACTTTCAATTTTTTTTGCTTCCAAGTGGTTTTTATGGCCTAAAACACACTTTTGTTGATTTTGAAGAGTTTCTGAGAAACTTAAAATTGCATGAAATTTTGATGAATTATTGACTTTCAAATTTTTTTGCTTCCAAGTGGTTTTTATGGCCTATAACACACTTTTGTTGATTTTGAAGAGTTTCTGAGAACATGAAAATTCTACGAAATTTTGATGATTTTAGCAACTTTCAAATTTCTCAAATTTTTTTGCTTCCAAGTGGTTTTTATGGCCTATAACACAGTTTTGTTGATTTTGAAGAGTTTCTGAGAAACTGAAAATTTCATGATTTTTGATGAATTTTTGACTTTCAAATTTTTTTGCTTCCAAGTGGTTTTTATGGCCTAAAACACACTTTTGTTGATTTTGAAGAGTTTCTGAGAAACTTAAAATTGCATGAAATTTTGATGAATTATTGACTTTCAAATTTTTTTGCTTCTAAGTGGTTTTTATGGCCTATAACACACTTTTGTTGATTTTGAAGAGTTTCTGAGAACATGAAAATTCTACGAAATTTTGATGATTTTAGCAACTTTCAAATTTCTCAAATTTTTTTGCTTCCAAGTGGTTTTTATGGCCTATAACACAGTTTTGTTGATTTTGAAGAGTTTCTGAGAAACTGAAAATTTCATGATTTTTGATGAATTTTTGACTTTCAAATTTTTTTGCTTCCAAGTGGTTTTTATGGCCTAAAACACACTTTTGTTGATTTTGAAGAGTTTCTGAGAAACTTAAAATTTCATGAAATTTTGATGAATTATTGACTTTCAAATTTTTTTGCTTCCAAGTGGTTTTTATGGCCTATAACACACTTTTGTTGATTTTGAAGAGTTTCTGAGAACATGAAAATTCTACGAAATTTTGATGATTTTAGCAACTTTCAAATTTCTCAAATTTTTTTGCTTCCAAGTGGTTTTTATGGCCTATAACACAGTTTTGTTGATTTTGAAGAGTTTCTGAGAAACTGAAAATTTCATGAAATTTTGATGAATTTTTGACTTTCAATTTTTTTTGCTTCCAAGTGGTTTTTATGGCCTAAAACACACTTTTGTTGATTTTGAAGAGTTTCTGAGAAACTTAAAATTTCATGAAATTTTGATGAATTTTTGACTTTCAAATTTTTTTGCTTCCAAGTGGTTTTTATGGCCTATAACACACTTTTGTTGATTTTGAAGAGTTTCTGAGAAACTTAAAATTTCATGAAATTTTGATGAATTATTGACTTTCAAATTTTTTTGCTTCCAAGTGGTTTTTATGGCCTATAACACACTTTTGTTGATTTTGAAGAGTTTCTGAGAACATGAAAATTCTACGAAATTTTGATGATTTTAGCAACTTTCAAATTTCTCAAATTTTTTTGCTTCCAAGTGGTTTTTATGGCCTATAACACAGTTTTGTTGATTTTGAAGAGTTTCTGAGAAACTGAAAATTTCATGAAATTTTGATGAATTATTGACTTTCAAATTTTTTTGCTTCCAAGTGGTTTTTATGGCCTAAAACACACTTTTGTTGATTTTGAAGAGTTTCTGAGAACATGAAAATTTCATGAAATTTTGATGAATTATTGACTTTCAAATTTTTTTGCTTCCAAGTGGTTTTTATGGCCTATAACACACTTTTGTTGATTTTGAAGAGTTTCTGAGAACATGAAAATTCTACGAAATTTTGATGATTTTAGCAACTTTCAAATTTCTCAAATTTTTTTGCTTCCAAGTGGTTTTTATGGCCTATAACACAGTTTTGTTGATTTTGAAGAGTTTCTGAGAAACTGAAAATTTCATGATTTTTGATGAATTTTTGACTTTCAAATTTTTTTGCTTCCAAGTGGTTTTTATGGCCTAAAACACACTTTTGTTGATTTTGAAGAGTTTCTGAGAAACTTAAAATTTCATGAAATTTTGATGAATTATTGACTTTCAAATTTTTTTGCTTCCAAGTGGTTTTTATGGCCTATAACACACTTTTGTTGATTTTGAAGAGTTTCTGAGAACATGAAAATTCTACGAAATTTTGATGATTTTAGCAACTTTCAAATTTCTCAAATTTTTTTGCTTCCAAGTGGTTTTTATGGCCTATAACACAGTTTTGTTGATTTTGAAGAGTTTCTGAGAAACTGAAAATTTCATGAAATTTTGATGAATTTTTGACTTTCAATTTTTTTTGCTTCCAAGTGGTTTTTATGGCCTAAAACACACTTTTGTTGATTTTGAAGAGTTTCTGAGAAACTTAAAATTTCATGAAATTTTGATGAATTTTTGACTTTCAAATTTTTTTGCTTCCAAGTGGTTTTTATGGCCTATAACACACTTTTGTTGATTTTGAAGAGTTTCTGAGAAACTTAAAATTTCATGAAATTTTGATGAATTATTGACTTTCAAATTTTTTTGCTTCCAAGTGGTTTTTATGGCCTATAACACACTTTTGTTGATTTTGAAGAGTTTCTGAGAACATGAAAATTCTACGAAATTTTGATGATTTTAGCAACTTTCAAATTTCTCAAATTTTTTTGCTTCCAAGTGGTTTTTATGGCCTATAACACAGTTTTGTTGATTTTGAAGAGTTTCTGAGAAACTGAAAATTTCATGAAATTTTGATGAATTATTGACTTTCAAATTTTTTTGCTTCCAAGTGGTTTTTATGGCCTAAAACACACTTTTGTTGATTTTGAAGAGTTTCTGAGAACATGAAAATTTCATGAAATTTTGATGAATTATTGACTTTCAAATTTTTTTGCTTCCAAGTGGTTTTTATGGCCTATAACACACTTTTGTTGATTTTGAAGAGTTTCTGAGAACATGAAAATTCTACGAAATTTTGATGATTTTAGCAACTTTCAAATTTCTCAAATTTTTTTGCTTCCAAGTGGTTTTTATGGCCTAAAACACACTTTTGTTGATTTTGAAGAGTTTCTGAGAAACTTAAAATTTCATGAAATTTTGATGAATTATTGACTTTCAAATTTTTTTGCTTCCAAGTGGTTTTTATGGCCTATAACACACTTTTGTTGATTTTGAAGAGTTTCTGAGAACATGAAAATTCTACGAAATTTTGATGATTTTAGCAACTTTCAAATTTCTCAATTTTTTTTGCTTCCAAGTGGTTTTTATGGCCTATAACACAGTTTTGTTGATTTTGAAGAGTTTCTGAGAAACTGAAAATTTCATGAAATTTTGATGAATTTTTGACTTTCAATTTTTTTTGCTTCCAAGTGGTTTTTATGGCCTAAAACACACTTTTGTTGATTTTGAAGAGTTTCTGAGAAACTTAAAATTTCATGAAATTTTGATGAATTTTTGACTTTCAAATTTTTTTGCTTCCAAGTGGTTTTTATGGCCTATAACACACTTTTGTTGATTTTGAAGAGTTTCTGAGAAACTTAAAATTTCATGAAATTTTGATGAATTATTGACTTTCAAATTTTTTTGCTTCCAAGTGGTTTTTATGGCCTATAACACACTTTTGTTGATTTTGAAGAGTTTCTGAGAACATGAAAATTCTACGAAATTTTGATGATTTTAGCAACTTTCAAATTTCTCAAATTTTTTTGCTTCCAAGTGGTTTTTATGGCCTATAACACAGTTTTGTTGATTTTGAAGAGTTTCTGAGAAACTGAAAATTTCATGAAATTTTGATGAATTATTGACTTTCAAATTTTTTTGCTTCCAAGTGGTTTTTATGGCCTAAAACACACTTTTGTTGATTTTGAAGAGTTTCTGAGAACATGAAAATTTCATGAAATTTTGATGAATTATTGACTTTCAAATTTTTTTGCTTCCAAGTGGTTTTTATGGCCTATAACACACTTTTGTTGATTTTGAAGAGTTTCTGAGAACATGAAAATTCTACGAAATTTTGATGATTTTAGCAACTTTCAAATTTCTCAAATTTTTTTGCTTCCAAGTGGTTTTTATGGCCTATAACACAGTTTTGTTGATTTTGAAGAGTTTCTGAGAAACTGAAAATTTCATGAAATTTTGATAAATTTTTGACTTTCAAATTTTTTTGCTTCCAAGTGGTTTTTATGGCCTATAACACACTTTTGTTGATTTTGAAGAGTTTCTGAGAACATGAAAATTCTACGAAATTTTGATGATTTTAGCAACTTTCAAATTTCTCAAATTTTTTTGCTTCCAAGTGGTTTTTATGGCCTATAACACAGTTTTGTTCATTTTGAAGAGTTTCTGAGAAACTGAAAATTTCATGATTTTTGATGAATTTTTGACTTTCAAATTTTTTTGCTTCCAAGTGGTTTTTATGGCCTAAAACACACTTTTGTTGATTTTGAAGAGTTTCTGAGAACATGAAAATTTCATGAAATTTTGATGAATTATTGACTTTCAAATTTTTTTGCTTCCAAGTGGTTTTTATGGCCTAAAACACACTTTTGTTGATTTTGAAGAGTTTCTGAGAAACTTAAAATTGCATGAAATTTTGATGAATTATTGACTTTCAAATTTTTTTGCTTCCAAGTGGTTTTTATGGCCTATAACACACTTTTGTTGATTTTGAAGAGTTTCTGAGAACATGAAAATTCTACGAAATTTTGATGATTTTAGCAACTTTCAAATTTCTCAAATTTTTTTGCTTCCAAGTGGTTTTTATGGCCTATAACACAGTTTTGTTGATTTTGAAGAGTTTCTGAGAAACTGAAAATTTCATGATTTTTGATGAATTTTTGACTTTCAAATTTTTTTGCTTCCAAGTGGTTTTTATGGCCTAAAACACACTTTTGTTGATTTTGAAGAGTTTCTGAGAACATGAAAATTTCATGAAATTATGATGAATTATTGACTTTCAAATTTTTTTGCTTCCAAGTGGTTTTTATGGCCTATAACACACTTTTGTTGATTTTGAAGAGTTTCTGAGAACATGAAAATTCTACGAAATTTTGATGATTTTAGCAACTTTCAAATTTCTCAAATTTTTTTGCTTCCAAGTGGTTTTTATGGCCTATAACACAGTTTTGTTGATTTTGAAGAGTTTCTGAGAAACTGAAAATTTCATGATTTTTGATGAATTTTTGACTTTCAAATTTTTTTGCTTCCAAGTGGTTTTTATGGCCTAAAACACACTTTTGTTGATTTTGAAGAGTTTCTGAGAACATGAAAATTTCATGAAATTTTGATGAATTATTGACTTTCAAATTTTTTTGCTTCCAAGTGGTTTTTATGGCCTAAAACACACTTTTGTTGATTTTGAAGAGTTTCTGAGAAACTTAAAATTGCATGAAATTTTGATGAATTATTGACTTTCAAATTTTTTTGCTTCCAAGTGGTTTTTATGGCCTATAACACACTTTTGTTGATTTTGAAGAGTTTCTGAGAACATGAAAATTCTACGAAATTTTGATGATTTTAGCAACTTTCAAATTTCTCAAATTTTTTTGCTTCCAAGTGGTTTTTATGGCCTATAACACAGTTTTGTTGATTTTGAAGAGTTTCTGAGAAACTGAAAATTTCATGATTTTTGATGAATTTTTGACTTTCAAATTTTTTTGCTTCCAAGTGGTTTTTATGGCCTAAAACACACCTTTGTTGATTTTGAAGAGTTTCTGAGAACATGAAAATTTCATGAAATTATGATGAATTATTGACTTTCAAATTTTTTTGCTTCCAAGTGGTTTTTATGGCCTATAACACACTTTTGTTGATTTTGAAGAGTTTCTGAGAACATGAAAATTCTACGAAATTTTGATGATTTTAGCAACTTTCAAATTTCTCAAATTTTTTTGCTTCCAAGTGGTTTTTATGGCCTATAACACAGTTTTGTTGATTTTGAAGAGTTTCTGAGAAACTGAAAATTTCATGATTTTTGATGAATTTTTGACTTTCAAATTTTTTTGCTTCCAAGTGGTTTTTATGGCCTAAAACACACTTTTGTTGATTTTGAAGAGTTTCTGAGAACATGAAAATTTCATGAAATTTTGATGAATTATTGACTTTCAAATTTTTTTGCTTCCAAGTGGTTTTTATGGCCTAAAACACACTTTTGTTGATTTTGAAGAGTTTCTGAGAAACTTAAAATTGCATGAAATTTTGATGAATTATTGACTTTCAAATTTTTTTGCTTCCAAGTGGTTTTTATGGCCTATAACACACTTTTGTTGATTTTGAAGAGTTTCTGAGAACATGAAAATTCTACGAAATTTTGATGATTTTAGCAACTTTCAAATTTCTCAAATTTTTTTGCTTCCAAGTGGTTTTTATGGCCTATAACACAGTTTTGTTGATTTTGAAGAGTTTTTGAGAAACTGAAAATTTCATGATTTTTGATGAATTTTTGACTTTCAAATTTTTTTGCTTCCAAGTGGTTTTTATGGCCTAAAACACACTTTTGTTGATTTTGAAGAGTTTCTGAGAACATGAAAATTTCATGAAATTTTGATGAATTATTGACTTTCAAATTTTTTTGCTTCCAAGTGGTTTTTATGGCCTATAACACACTTTTGTTGATTTTGAAGAGTTTCTGAGAACATGAAAATTCTACGAAATTTTCATGATTTTAGCAACTTTCAAATTTCTCAAATTTTTTTGCTTCCAAGTGGTTTTTATGGCCTATAACACAGTTTTGTTGATTTTGAAGAGTTTCTGAGAAACTGAAAATTTCATGAAATTTTGATGAATTTGACTTTCAATTTTTTTTGCTTCCAAGTGGTTTTTATGGCCTAAAACAAACTTTTGTTGATTTTGAAGAGTTTCTGAGAAACTTAAAATTTCATGAAATTTTGATGAATTTTTGACTTTCAAATTTTTTTGCTTCCAAGTGGTTTTTATGGCCTATAACACACTTTTGTTGATTTTGAAGAGTTTCTGAGAACATGAAAATTCTACGAAATTTTGATGATTTTAGCAACTTTCAAATTTCTCAAATTTTTTTGCTTCCAAGTGGTTTTTATGGCCTATAACACACTTTTGTTGATTTTGAAGAGTTTCTGAGAAACTGAAAATTTCATGATTTTTGATGAATTTTTGACTTTCAAATTTTTTTGCTTCCAAGTGGTTTTTATGGCCTAAAACACACTTTTGTTGATTTTGAAGAGTTTCTGAGAACATGAAAATTTCATGAAATTTTGATGAATTATTGACTTTCAAATTTTTTTGCTTCCAAGTGGTTTTTATGGCCTAAAACACACTTTTGTTGATTTTGAAGAGTTTCTGAGAAACTTAAAATTGCATGAAATTTTGATGAATTATTGACTTTCAAATTTTTTTGCTTCCAAGTGGTTTTTATGGCCTATAACACACTTTTGTTGATTTTGAAGAGTTTCTGAGAACATGAAAATTCTACGAAATTTTGATGATTTTAGCAACTTTCAAATTTCTCAAATTTTTTTGCTTCCAAGTGGTTTTTATGGCCTATAACACAGTTTTGTTGATTTTGAAGAGTTTCTGAGAAACTGAAAATTTCATGATTTTTGATGAATTTTTGACTTTCAAATTTTTTTGCTTCCAAGTGGTTTTTATGGCCTAAAACACACTTTTGTTGATTTTGAAGAGTTTCTGAGAAACTTAAAATTTCATGAAATTTTGATGAATTATTGACTTTCAAATTTTTTTGCTTCCAAGTGGTTTTTATGGCCTATAACACACTTTTGTTGATTTTGAAGAGTTTCTGAGAACATGAAAATTCTACGAAATTTTGATGATTTTAGCAACTTTCAAATTTCTCAAATTTTTTTGCTTCCAAGTGGTTTTTATGGCCTATAACACAGTTTTGTTGATTTTGAAGAGTTTCTGAGAAACTGAAAATTTCATGAAATTTTGATGAATTTTTGACTTTCAATTTTTTTTGCTTCCAAGTGGTTTTTATGGCCTAAAACACACTTTTGTTGATTTTGAAGAGTTTCTGAGAAACTTAAAATTTCATGAAATTTTGATGAATTTTTGACTTTCAAATTTTTTTGCTTCCAAGTGGTTTTTATGGCCTATAACACACTTTTGTTGATTTTGAAGAGTTTCTGAGAAACTTAAAATTTCATGAAATTTTGATGAATTATTGACTTTCAAATTTTTTTGCTTCCAAGTGGTTTTTATGGCCTATAACACACTTTTGTTGATTTTGAAGAGTTTCTGAGAACATGAAAATTCTACGAAATTTTGATGATTTTAGCAACTTTCAAATTTCTCAAATTTTTTTGCTTCCAAGTGGTTTTTATGGCCTATAACACAGTTTTGTTGATTTTGAAGAGTTTCTGAGAAACTGAAAATTTCATGAAATTTTGATGAATTATTGACTTTCAAATTTTTTTGCTTCCAAGTGGTTTTTATGGCCTAAAACACACTTTTGTTGATTTTGAAGAGTTTCTGAGAACATGAAAATTTCATGAAATTTTGATGAATTATTGACTTTCAAATTTTTTTGCTTCCAAGTGGTTTTTATGGCCTATAACACACTTTTGTTGATTTTGAAGAGTTTCTGAGAACATGAAAATTCTACGAAATTTTGATGATTTTAGCAACTTTCAAATTTCTCAAATTTTTTTGCTTCCAAGTGGTTTTTATGGCCTATAACACAGTTTTGTTGATTTTGAAGAGTTTCTGAGAAACTGAAAATTTCATGAAATTTTGATAAATTTTTGACTTTCAAATTTTTTTGCTTCCAAGTGGTTTTTATGGCCTATAACACACTTTTGTTGATTTTGAAGAGTTTCTGAGAACATGAAAATTCTACGAAATTTTGATGATTTTAGCAACTTTCAAATTTCTCAAATTTTTTTGCTTCCAAGTGGTTTTTATGGCCTATAACACAGTTTTGTTGATTTTGAAGAGTTTCTGAGAAACTGAAAATTTCATGATTTTTGATGAATTTTTGACTTTCAAATTTTTTTGCTTCCAAGTGGTTTTTATGGCCTAAAACACACTTTTGTTGATTTTGAAGAGTTTCTGAGAACATGAAAATTTCATGAAATTTTGATGAATTATTGACTTTCAAATTTTTTTGCTTCCAAGTGGTTTTTATGGCCTAAAACACACTTTTGTTGATTTTGAAGAGTTTCTGAGAAACTTAAAATTGCATGAAATTTTGATGAATTATTGACTTTCAAATTTTTTTGCTTCCAAGTGGTTTTTATGGCCTATAACACACTTTTGTTGATTTTGAAGAGTTTCTGAGAACATGAAAATTCTACGAAATTTTGATGATTTTAGCAACTTTCAAATTTCTCAAATTTTTTTGCTTCCAAGTGGTTTTTATGGCCTATAACACAGTTTTGTTGATTTTGAAGAGTTTCTGAGAAACTGAAAATTTCATGAATTTTGATGAATTTTTGACTTTCAAATTTTTTTGCTTCCAAGTGGTTTTTATGGCCTAAAACACACTTTTGTTGATTTTGAAGAGTTTCTGAGAACATGAAAATTTCATGAAATTATGATGAATTATTGACTTTCAAATTTTTTTGCTTCCAAGTGGTTTTTATGGCCTATAACACACTTTTGTTGATTTTGAAGAGTTTCTGAGAACATGAAAATTCTACGAAATTTTGATGATTTTAGCAACTTTCAAATTTCTCAAATTTTTTTGCTTCCAAGTGGTTTTTATGGCCTATAACACAGTTTTGTTGATTTTGAAGAGTTTCTGAGAAACTGAAAATTTCATGATTTTTGATGAATTTTTGACTTTCAAATTTTTTTGCTTCCAAGTGGTTTTTATGGCCTAAAACACACTTTTGTTGATTTTGAAGAGTTTCTGAGAACATGAAAATTTCATGAAATTTTGATGAATTATTGACTTTCAAATTTTTTTGCTTCCAAGTGGTTTTTATGGCCTAAAACACACTTTTGTTGATTTTGAAGAGTTTCTGAGAAACTTAAAATTGCATGAAATTTTGATGAATTATTGACTTTCAAATTTTTTTGCTTCCAAGTGGTTTTTATGGCCTATAACACACTTTTGTTGATTTTGAAGAGTTTCTGAGAACATGAAAATTCTACGAAATTTTGATGATTTTAGCAACTTTCAAATTTCTCAAATTTTTTTGCTTCCAAGTGGTTTTTATGGCCTATAACACAGTTTTGTTGATTTTGAAGAGTTTCTGAGAAACTGAAAATTTCATGATTTTTGATGAATTTTTGACTTTCAAATTTTTTTGCTTCCAAGTGGTTTTTATGGCCTAAAACACACCTTTGTTGATTTTGAAGAGTTTCTGAGAACATGAAAATTTCATGAAATTATGATGAATTATTGACTTTCAAATTTTTTTGCTTCCAAGTGGTTTTTATGGCCTATAACACACTTTTGTTGATTTTGAAGAGTTTCTGAGAACATGAAAATTCTACGAAATTTTGATGATTTTAGCAACTTTCAAATTTCTCAAATTTTTTTGCTTCCAAGTGGTTTTTATGGCCTATAACACAGTTTTGTTGATTTTGAAGAGTTTCTGAGAAACTGAAAATTTCATGATTTTTGATGAATTTTTGACTTTCAAATTTTTTTGCTTCCAAGTGGTTTTTATGGCCTAAAACACACTTTTGTTGATTTTGAAGAGTTTCTGAGAACATGAAAATTTCATGAAATTTTGATGAATTATTGACTTTCAAATTTTTTTGCTTCCAAGTGGTTTTTATGGCCTAAAACACACTTTTGTTGATTTTGAAGAGTTTCTGAGAAACTTAAAATTGCATGAAATTTTGATGAATTATTGACTTTCAAATTTTTTTGCTTCCAAGTGGTTTTTATGGCCTATAACACACTTTTGTTGATTTTGAAGAGTTTCTGAGAACATGAAAATTCTACGAAATTTTGATGATTTTAGCAACTTTCAAATTTCTCAAATTTTTTTGCTTCCAAGTGGTTTTTATGGCCTATAACACAGTTTTGTTGATTTTGAAGAGTTTTTGAGAAACTGAAAATTTCATGATTTTTGATGAATTTTTGACTTTCAAATTTTTTTGCTTCCAAGTGGTTTTTATGGCCTAAAACACACTTTTGTTGATTTTGAAGAGTTTCTGAGAACATGAAAATTTCATGAAATTTTGATGAATTATTGACTTTCAAATTTTTTTGCTTCCAAGTGGTTTTTATGGCCTATAACACACTTTTGTTGATTTTGAAGAGTTTCTGAGAACATGAAAATTCTACGAAATTTTCATGATTTTAGCAACTTTCAAATTTCTCAAATTTTTTTGCTTCCAAGTGGTTTTTATGGCCTATAACACAGTTTTGTTGATTTTGAAGAGTTTCTGAGAAACTGAAAATTTCATGAAATTTTGATGAATTTGACTTTCAATTTTTTTTGCTTCCAAGTGGTTTTTATGGCCTAAAACAAACTTTTGTTGATTTTGAAGAGTTTCTGAGAAACTTAAAATTTCATGAAATTTTGATGAATTTTTGACTTTCAAATTTTTTTGCTTCCAAGTGGTTTTTATGGCCTATAACACACTTTTGTTGATTTTGAAGAGTTTCTGAGAACATGAAAATTCTACGAAATTTTGATGATTTTAGCAACTTTCAAATTTCTCAAATTTTTTTGCTTCCAAGTGGTTTTTATGGCCTATAACACACTTTTGTTGATTTTGAAGAGTTTCTGAGAAACTGAAAATTTCATGATTTTTGATGAATTTTTGACTTTCAAATTTTTTTGCTTCCAAGTGGTTTTTATGGCCTAAAACACACTTTTGTTGATTTTGAAGAGTTTCTGAGAAACTTAAATTTCATGAAATTTTGATGAATTTTTGACTTTCAAATTTTTTTGCTTCCAAGTGTTTTTTATGGCCTAAAACACACTTTTGTTGATTTTGAAGAGTTTCTGAGAAACTGAAAATTTCATGAATTTTTGACTTTCAAATTTTTTTGCTTCCAAGTGGTTTTTATGGCCTAAAACACACTTTTGTTGATTTTGAAGAGTTTCTGAGAAACTTAAAATTTCATGAAATTTTGATGAATTTTTGACTTTCAAATTTTTTTGCTTCCAAGTGGTTTTTATGGCCTAAAACACACTTTTGTTGATTTTGAAGAGTTTCTGAGAAACTTAAAATTGCATGAAATTTTGATGAATTATTGACTTTCAAATTTTTTTGCTTCCAAGTGGTTTTTATGGCCTATAACACACTTTTGTTGATTTTGAAGAGTTTCTGAGAACATGAAAATTCTACGAAATTTTGATGATTTTAGCAACTTTCAAATTTCTCAAATTTTTTTGCTTCCAAGTGGTTTTTATGGCCTATAACACACTTTTGTTGATTTTGAAGAGTTTCTGAGAAACTGAAAATTTCATGATTTTTGATGAATTTTTGACTTTCAAATTTTTTTGCTTCCAAGTGGTTTTTATGGCCTATAACACACTTTTGTTGATTTTGAAGAGTTTCTGAGTACATGAAAATTCTACGAAATTTTGATGATTTTAGGAACTTTCAAATTTCTCAAATTTTTTTGCTTCCAAGTGGTTTTTATGGCCTATAACACACTTTTGTTGATTTTGAAGAGTTTCTGAGAAACTGAAAATTTCATGAAATTTTTGATGAATTTTTTACTTCCAAATTTTTTTGCTTCCAAGTGGTTTTTATGGCCTAAAACACACTTTTGTTGATTTTGAAGAGTTCCTGAGAAACTTAAAATTTCATGAAATTTTGATGAATTATTGACTTTCAAATTTTTTTGCTTCCAAGTGGTTTTTTATGGCCTATAACACACTTTTGTTGATTTTGAAGAGTTTCTGAGAACATAAAAATTCTACGAAATTTTGATGATTTTAGCAACTTTCAAATTTCTCAAATTTTTTTGCTTCCAAGTGGTTTTTATGGCCTATAACACACTTTTGTTGATTTTGAAGAGTTTCTGAGAAACTGAAAATTTCATGATTTTTGATGAATTTTTGACTTTCAAATTTTTTTGCTTCCAAGTGGTTTTTATGGCCTAAAACACACTTTTGTTGATTTTGAAGAGTTTCTGAGAAACTTAAATTTCATGAAATTTTGATGAATTTTTGACTTTCAAATTTTTTTGCTTCCAAGTGGTTTTTATGGCCTAAAACACACTTTTGTTGATTTTGAAGAGTTTCTGAGAAACTGAAAATTTCATGAAATTTTGATGAATTTTTGACTTTCAAATTTTTTTGCTTCCAAGTGGTTTTTATGGCCTATAACACACTTTTGTTGATTTTGAAGAGTTTCTGAGAACATGAAAATTCTACGAAATTTTGATGATTTTAGCAACTTTCAAATTTCTCAAATTTTTTTGCTTCCAAGTGGTTTTTATGGCCTATAACACACTTTTGTTGATTTTGAAGAGTTTCTGAGAAACTGAAAATTTCATGATTTTTGATGAATTTTTGACTTTCAAATTTTTTTGCTTCCAAGTGGTTTTTATGGCCTATAACACACTTTTGTTGATTTTGAAGAGTTTCTGAGTACATGAAAATTCTACGAAATTTTGATGATTTTAGGAACTTTCAAATTTCTCAAATTTTTTTGCTTCCAAGTGGTTTTTATGGCCTAAAACACACTTTTGTTGATTTTGAAGAGTTTCTGAGAAACTTAAAATTGCATGAAATTTTGATGAATTATTGACTTTCAAATTTTTTTGCTTCCAAGTGGTTTTTATGGCCTATAACACACTTTTGTTGATTTTGAAGAGTTTCTGAGAACATGAAAATTCTACGAAATTTTGATGATTTTAGCAACTTTCAAATTTCTCAAATTTTTTTGTTTCCAAGTGGTTTTTATGGCCTATAACACACTTTTGTTGATTTTGAAGAGTTTCTGAGAAACTGAAAATTTCATGATTTTTGATGAATTTTTGACTTTCAAATTTTTTTGCTTCCAAGTGGTTTTATGGCCTATAACACACTTTTGTTGATTTTGAAGAGTTTCTGAGTACATGAAAATTCTACGAAATTTTGATGATTTTAGGAACTTTCAAATTTCTCAAATTTTTTTGCTTCCAAGTGGTTTTTATGGCCTATAACACACTTTTGTTGATTTTGAAGAGTTTCTGAGAAACTTAAATTTCATGAAATTTTGATGAATTTTTGACTTTCAAATTTTTTTTGCTTCCAAGTGGTTTTTATGGCCTAAAACACACTTTTGTTGATTTTGAAGAGTTTCTGAGAAACTGAAAATTTCATGAATTTTTGACTTTCAAATTTTTTTGCTTCCAAGTGGTTTTTATGGCCTAAAACACACTTTTGTTGATTTTGAAGAGTTTCTGAGAAACTTAAAATTTCATGAAATTTTGATGAATTTTTGACTTTCAAATTTTTTTGCTTCCAAGTGGTTTTTATGGCCTAAAACACACTTTTGTTGATTTTGAAGAGTTTCTGAGAAACTTAAAATTGCATGAAATTTTGATGAATTATTGACTTTCAAATTTTTTTGCTTCCAAGTGGTTTTTATGGCCTATAACACACTTTTGTTGATTTTGAAGAGTTTCTGAGAACATGAAAATTCTACGAAATTTTTGATGATTTTAGCAACTTTCAAATTTCTCAAATTTTTTTGCTTCCAAGTGGTTTTTATGGCCTATAACACACTTTTGTTGATTTTGAAGAGTTTCTGAGAAACTGAAAATTTCATGATTTTTGATGAATTTTTGACTTTCAAATTTTTTTGCTTCCAAGTGGTTTTTATTGCCTATAACACACTTTTGTTGATTTTGAAGAGTTTCTGAGTACATGAAAATTCTACGAAATTTTGATGATTTTAGGAACTTTCAAATTTCTCAAATTTTTTTGCTTCCAAGTGGTTTTTATGGCCTATAACACACTTTTGTTGATTTTGAAGAGTTTCTGAGAAACTGAAAATTTCATGAAATTTTGATGAATTTTTTACTTTCAAATTTTTTTGCTTCCAAGTGGTTTTTATGGCCTAAAACACACTTTTGTTGATTTTGAAGAGTTCCTGAGAAACTTAAAATTTCATGAAATTTTGATGAATTATTGACTTTCAAATTTTTTTGCTTCCAAGTGGTTTTTATGGCCTATAACACACTTTTGTTGATTTTGAAGAGTTTCTGAGAACATAAAAATTCTACGAAATTTTGATGATTTTAGCAACTTTCAAATTCTCAAATTTTTTTGCTTCCAAGTGGTTTTTATGGCCTATAACACACTTTTGTTGATTTTGAAGAGTTTCTGAGAAACTGAAAATTTCATGATTTTTGATGAATTTTTGACTTTCAAATTTTTTTGCTTCCAAGTGGTTTCTATGGCCTAAAACACACTTTTGTTGATTTTGAAGAGTTTCTGAGAAACTTAAATTTCATGAAATTTTGATGAATTTTTGACTTTCAAATTTTTTTGCTTCCAAGTGGTTTTTATGGCCTAAAACACACTTTTGTTGATTTTGAAGAGTTTCTGAGAAACTGAAAATTTCATGAATTTTTGACTTGCAAATTTTTTTGCTTCCAAGTGGTTTTTATGGCCTAAAACACACTTTTGTTGATTTTGAAGAGTTACTGAGAAACTTAAAATTTCATGAAATTTTGATGAATTTTTGACTTTCAAATTTTTTTGCTTCCAAGTGGTTTTTATGGCCTAAAACACACTTTTGTTGATTTTGAAGAGTTTCTGAGAAACTTAAAATTGCATGAAATTTTGATGAATTATTGACTTTCAAATTTTTTTGCTTCCAAGTGGTTTTTATGGCCTATAACACACTTTTGTTGATTTTGAAGAGTTTCTGAGAACATGAAAATTCTACGAAATTTTGATGATTTTAGCAACTTTCAAATTTCTCAAATTTTTTTGCTTCCAAGTGGTTTTTATGGCCTATAACACACTTTTGTTGATTTTGAAGAGTTTCTGAGAAACTGAAAATTTCATGATTTTTGATGAATTTTTGACTTTCAAATTTTTTTGCTTCCAAGTGGTTTTTATGGCCTATAACACACTTTTGTTGATTTTGAAGAGTTTCTGAGTACATGAAAATTCTACGAAATTTTGATGATTTTAGCAACTTTCAAATTTCTCAAATTTTTTTGCTTCCAAGTGGTTTTTATGGCCTATAACACACTTTTGTTGATTTTGAAGAGTTTCTGAGAAACTGAAAATTTCATGAAATTTTGATGAATTTTTGACTTTCAAATTTTTTTGCTTCCAAGTGGTTTTTATGGCCTAAAACACACTTTTGTTGATTTTGAAGAGTTTCTGAGAAACTTAAATTTCATGAAATTTTGATGAATTTTTGACTTTCAAATTTTTTTGCTTCCAAGTGGTTTTTATGGCCTAAAACACACTTTTGTTGATTTTGAAGAGTTTCTGAGAAACTTAAAATTTCATGAAATTTTGATGAATTATTGACTTTCAAATTTTTTTGCTTCCAAGTGGTTTTTATGGCCTATAACACACTTTTGTTGATTTTGAAGAGTTTCTGAGAACATGAAAATTCTACGAAATTTTGATGATTTTAGCAACTTTCAAATTTCTCAAATTTTTTTGCTTCCAAGTGGTTTTTATGGCCTATAACACACTTTTGTTGATTTTGAAGAGTTTCTGAGAAACTGAAAATTTCATGAAATTTTGATGAATTTTTGACTTTCAAATTTTTTTGCTTCCAAGTGGTTTTTATGGCCTAAAACACACTTTTGTTGATTTTGAAGAGTTTCTGAGAAACTTAAATTTCATGAAATTTTGATGAATTTTTGACTTTCAAATTTTTTTGCTTCCAAGTGGTTTTTATGGCCTAAAACACACTTTTATTGATTTTGAAGAGTTTCTGAGAAACTTAAAATTTCATGAAATTTTGATGAATTTTTGACTTTCAAATTTTTTTGCTTCCAAGTGGTTTTTATGGCCTATAACACACTTTTGTTGATTTTGAAGAGTTTCTGAGAACATGAAAATTCTACGAAATTTTGATGATTTTAGCAGCTTTCAAATTTCTCAAATTTTTTTGCTTCCAAGTGGTTTTTATGGCCTATAACACACTTTTGTTGATTTTGAAGAGTTTCTGAGAAACTTAAAATTTCATGAAATTTTGATGAATTATTGACTTTCAAATTTTTTTGCTTCCAAGTGGTTTTTATGGCCTATAACACACTTTTGTTGATTTTGAAGAGTTTCTGAGAACATGAAAATTCTACGAAATTTTGATGATTTTAGCAACTTTCAAATTTCTCAAATTTTTTTGCTTCCAAGTGGTTTTTATGGCCTATAACACACTTTTGTTGATTTTGAAGAGTTTCTGAGAAACTGAAAATTTCATGAAATTTTGATGAATTTTTGACTTTCAAATTTTTTTGCTTCCAAGTGGTTTTTATGGCCTAAAACACACTTTTGTTGATTTTGAAGAGTTTCTGAGAAACTTAAATTTCATGAAATTTTGATGAATTTTTGACTTTCAAATTTTTTTGCTTCCAAGTGGTTTTTATGGCCTAAAACACACTTTTATTGATTTTGAAGAGTTTCTGAGAAACTTAAAATTTCATGAAATTTTGATGAATTTTTGACTTTCAAATTTTTTTGCTTCCAAGTGGTTTTTATGGCCTATAACACACTTTTGTTGATTTTGAAGAGTTTCTGAGAACATGAAAATTCTACGAAATTTTGATGATTTTAGCAACTTTCAAATTTCTCAAATTTTTTTGCTTCCAAGTGGTTTTTATGGCCTATAACACACTTTTGTTGATTTTAAATAGTTTCTGAGAAACTGAAAATTTCATGAAATTTTGATGAATTTTTGACTTTCAAATTTTTTTGCTTCCAAGTGGTTTTTATGGCCTAAAACACACTTTTGTTGATTTTGAAGAGTTTCTGAGAAACTTAAAATTTCATGAAATTTTGATGAATTTTTGACTTTCAAATTTTTTTGCTTCCAAGTGGTTTTTATGGCCTATAACACACTTTTGTTGATTTTGAAGAGTTTCTGAGAACATGAAAATTCTACGAAATTTTGATGATTTTAGCAACTTTCAAATTTCTCAAATTTTTTTGCTTCCAAGTGGTTTTTATGGCCTATAACACACTTTTGTTGATTTTGAAGAGTTTCTGAGAAACTGAAAATTTCATGATTTTTGATGAATTTTTGACTTTCAAATTTTTTTGCTTCCAAGTGGTTTTTATGGCCTAAAACACACTTTTGTTGATTTTGAAGAGTTTCTGAGAACATGAAAATTTCATGAAATTTTGATGAATTATTGACTTTCAAATTTTTTTGCTTCCAAGTGGTTTTTATGGCCTAAAACACACTTTTGTTGATTTTGAAGAGTTTCTGAGAAACTTAAAATTTCATGAAATTTTGATGAATTTTTGACTTTCAAATTTTTTTGCTTCCAAGTGGTTTTTATGGCCTATAACACACTTTTGTTGATTTTGAAGAGTTTCTGAGAACATGAAAATTCTACGAAATTTTGATGATTTTAGCAACTTTCAAATTTCTCAAATTTTTTTGCTTCCAAGTGGTTTTTATGGCCTATAACACAGTTTTGTTGATTTTGAAGAGTTTCTGAGAAACTGAAAATTTCATGATTTTTGATGAATTTTTGACTTTCAAATTTTTTTGCTTCCAAGTGGTTTTTATGGCCTAAAACACACTTTTGTTGATTTTGAAGAGTTTCTGAGAACATGAAAATTTCATGAAATTTTGATGAATTATTGACTTTCAAATTTTTTTGCTTCCAAGTGGTTTTTATGGCCTATAACACACTTTTGTTGATTTTGAAGAGTTTCTGAGAAACTGAAAATTTCATGATTTTTGATGAATTTTTGACTTTCAAATTTTTTTGCTTCCAAGTGGTTTTTATGGCCTATAACACACTTTTGTTGATTTTGAAGAGTTTCTGAGTACATGAAAATTCTACGAAATTTTGATGATTTTAGCAACTTTCAAATTTCTCAAATTTTTTTGCTTCCAAGTGGTTTTTATGGCCTATAACACAGTTTTGTTGATTTTGAAGAGTTTCTGAGAAACTGAAAATTTCATGATTTTTGATGAATTTTTGACTTTCAAATTTTTTTGCTTCCAAGTGGTTTTTATGGCCTATAACACACTTTTGTTGATTTTGAAGAGTTTCTGAGTACATGAAAATTCTACGAAATTTGGATGATTTTAGCAACTTTCAAATTTCTCAAATTTTTTTGCTTCCAAGTGGTTTTTATGGCCTATAACACAGTTTTGTTGATTTTGAAGAGTTTCTGAGAAACTGAAAATTTCATGAAATTTTGATGAATTTTTGACTTTCAAATTTTTTTGCTTCCAAGTGGTTTTTATGGCCTAAAACACACTTTTGTTGATTTTGAAGAGTTTCTGAGAAACTTAAAATTTCATGAAATTTTGATGAATTTTTGATTTTCAAATTTTTTTGCTTCCAAGTGGTTTTTATGGCCTATAACACAGTTTTGTTGATTTTGAAGAGTTTCTGAGAAACTGAAAATTTCATGATTTTTGATGAATTTTTGACTTTCAAATTTTTTTGCTTCCAAGTGGTTTTTATGGCCTATAACACACTTTTGTTGATTTTGAAGAGTTTCTGAGAACATGAAAATTTCATGAAATTTTGATGAATTATTGACTTTCAAATTTTTTTGCTTCCAAGTGGTTTTTATGGCCTAAAACACACTTTTGTTGATTTTGAAGAGTTTCTGAGAAACTTAAAATTGCATGAAATTTTGATGAATTATTGACTTTCAAATTTTTTTGCTTCCAAGTGGTTTTTATGGCCTATAACACACTTTTGTTGATTTTGAAGAGTTTCTGAGAAACTTAAAATTGCATGAAATTTTGATGAATTATTGACTTTCAAATTTTTTTGCTTCCAAGTGGTTTTTATGGCCTATAACACACTTTTGTTGATTTTGAAGAGTTTCTGAGAACATGAAAATTCTACGAAATTTTGATGATTTTAGCAACTTTCAAATTTCTCAAATTTTTTTGCTTCCAAGTGGTTTTTATGGCCTATAACACAGTTTTGTTGATTTTGAAGAGTTTCTGAGAAACTGAAAATTTCATGAAATTTTGATAAATTTTTGACTTTCAAATTTTTTTGCTTCCAAGTGGTTTTTATGGCCTATAACACACTTTTGTTGATTTTGAAGAGTTTCTGAGAACATGAAAATTCCATGAAATTTTGATGAATTTTTGACTTTCAAATTTTTTTGCTTCCAAGTGGTTTTTATGGCCTAAAACACACTTTTGTTGATTTTGAAGAGTTTCTGAGAAACTTAAAATTTCATGAAATTTTGATGAATTTTTGATTTTCAAATTTTTTTGCTTCCAAGTGGTTTTTATGGCCTATAACACACTTTTGTTGATTTTGAAGAGTTTCTGAGAACATGAAAATTCTACGAAATTTTGATGATTTTAGCAACTTTCAAATTTCTCAAATTTTTTTGCTTCCAAGTGGTTTTTATGGCCTATAACACAGTTTTGTTGATTTTGAAGAGTTTCTGAGAAACTGAAAATTTCATGATTTTTGATGAATTTTTGACTTTCAAATTTTTTTGCTTCCAAGTGGTTTTTATGGCCTATAACACACTTTTGTTGATTTTGAAGAGTTTCTGAGAACATGAAAATTTCATGAAATTTTGATGAATTATTGACTTTCAAATTTTTTTGCTTCCAAGTGGTTTTTATGGCCTAAAACACACTTTTGTTGATTTTGAAGAGTTTCTGAGAAACTTAAAATTGCATGAAATTTTGATGAATTATTGACTTTCAAATTTTTTTGCTTCCAAGTGGTTTTTATGGCCTATAACACACTTTTGTTGATTTTGAAGAGTTTCTGAGAAACTTAAAATTGCATGAAATTTTGATGAATTATTGACTTTCAAATTTTTTTGCTTCCAAGTGGTTTTTATGGCCTATAACACACTTTTGTTGATTTTGAAGAGTTTCTGAGAACATGAAAATTCTACGAAATTTTGATGATTTTAGCAACTTTCAAATTTCTCAAATTTTTTTGCTTCCAAGTGGTTTTTATGGCCTATAACACAGTTTTGTTGATTTTGAAGAGTTTCTGAGAAACTGAAAATTTCATGAAATTTTGATAAATTTTTGACTTTCAAATTTTTTTGCTTCCAAGTGGTTTTTATGGCCTATAACACACTTTTGTTGATTTTGAAGAGTTTCTGAGAACATGAAAATTCTACGAAATTTTGATGATTTTAGCAACTTTCAAATTTCTCAAATTTTTTTGCTTCCAAGTGGTTTTTATGGCCTATAACACAGTTTTGTTGATTTTGAAGAGTTTCTGAGAAACTGAAAATTTCATGATTTTTGATGAATTTTTGACTTTCAAATTTTTTTGCTTCCAAGTGGTTTTTATGGCCTAAAACACACTTTTGTTGATTTTGAAGAGTTTCTGAGAAACTTAAATTTCATGAAATTTTGATGAATTTTTGACTTTCAAATTTTTTTGCTTCCAAGTGGTTTTTATGGCCTAAAACACACTTTTGTTGATTTTGAAGAGTTTCTGAGAAACTGAAAATTTCATGAATTTTTGACTTTCAAATTTTTTTGCTTCCAAGTGGTTTTTATGGCCTAAAACACACTTTTGTTGATTTTGAAGAGTTTCTGAGAAACTTAAAATTGCATGAAATTTTGATGAATTATTGACTTTCAAATTTTTTTGCTTCCAAGTGGTTTTTATGGCCTAAAACACACTTTTGTTGATTTTGAAGAGTTTCTGAGAAACTTAAAATTGCATGAAATTTTGATGAATTATTGACTTTCAAATTTTTTTGCTTCCAAGTGGTTTTTATGGCCTATAACACACTTTTGTTGATTTTGAAGAGTTTCTGAGAACATGAAAATTCTACGAAATTTTGATGATTTTAGCAACTTTCAAATTTCTCAAATTTTTTTGCTTCCAAGTGGTTTTTATGGCCTATAACACACTTTTGTTGATTTTGAAGAGTTTCTGAGAAACTGAAAATTTCATGAAATTTTGATGAATTTTTTACTTTCAAATTTTTTTGCTTCCAAGTGGTTTTTATGGCCTAAAACACACTTTTGTTGATTTTGAAGAGTTCCTGAGAAACTTAAAATTTCATGAAATTTTGATGAATTATTGACTTTCAAATTTTTTTGCTTCCAAGTGGTTTTTATGGCCTATAACACACTTTTGTTGATTTTGAAGAGTTTCTGAGAACATGAAAATTCTACGAAATTTTGATGATTTTAGCAACTTTCAAATTTCTCAAATTTTTTTGCTTCCAAGTGGTTTTTATGGCCTATAACACAGTTTTGTTGATTTTGAAGAGTTTCTGAGAAACTGAAAATTTCATGAAATTTTGATAAATTTTTGACTTTCAAATTTTTTTGCTTCCAAGTGGTTTTTATGGCCTATAACACACTTTTGTTGATTTTGAAGAGTTTCTGAGAACATGAAAATTCTACGAAATTTTGATGATTTTAGCAACTTTCAAATTTCTCAAATTTTTTTGCTTCCAAGTGGTTTTTATGGCCTATAACACAGTTTTGTTGATTTTGAAGAGTTTCTGAGAAACTGAAAATTTCATGATTTTTGATGAATTTTTGACTTTCAAATTTTTTTGCTTCCAAGTGGTTTTTATGGCCTAAAACACACTTTTGTTGATTTTGAAGAGTTTCTGAGAAACTTAAATTTCATGAAATTTTGATGAATTTTTGACTTTCAAATTTTTTTGCTTCCAAGTGGTTTTTATGGCCTAAAACACACTTTTGTTGATTTTGAAGAGTTTCTGAGAAACTGAAAATTTCATGAATTTTTGACTTTCAAATTTTTTTGCTTCCAAGTGGTTTTTATGGCCTAAAACACACTTTTGTTGATTTTGAAGAGTTTCTGAGAAACTTAAAATTGCATGAAATTTTGATGAATTATTGACTTTCAAATTTTTTTGCTTCCAAGTGGTTTTTATGGCCTATAACACACTTTTGTTGATTTTGAAGAGTTTCTGAGAACATGAAAATTCTACGAAATTTTGATGATTTTAGCAACTTTCAAATTTCTCAAATTTTTTTGTTTCCAAGTGGTTTTTATGGCCTATAACACACTTTTGTTGATTTTGAAGAGTTTCTGAGAAACTGAAAATTTCATGATTTTTGATGAATTTTTGACTTTCAAATTTTTTTGCTTCCAAGTGGTTTTTATGGCCTATAACACACTTTTGTTGATTTTGAAGAGTTTCTGAGTACATGAAAATTCTACGAAATTTTGATGATTTTAGGAACTTTCAAATTTCTCAAATTTTTTTGCTTCCAAGTGGTTTTTATGGCCTATAACACACTTTTGTTGATTTTGAAGAGTTTCTGAGAAACTTAAATTTCATGAAATTTTGATGAATTTTTGACTTTCAAATTTTTTTGCTTCCAAGTGGTTTTTATGGCCTAAAACACACTTTTGTTGATTTTGAAGAGTTTCTGAGAAACTGAAAATTTCATGAATTTTTGACTTTCAAATTTTTTTGCTTCCAAGTGGTTTTTATGGCCTAAAACACACTTTTGTTGATTTTGAAGAGTTTCTGAGAAACTTAAAATTTCATGAAATTTTGATGAATTTTTGACTTTCAAATTTTTTTGCTTCCAAGTGGTTTTTATGGCCTAAAACACACTTTTGTTGATTTTGAAGAGTTTCTGAGAAACTTAAAATTGCATGAAATTTTGATGAATTATTGACTTTCAAATTTTTTTGCTTCCAAGTGGTTTTTATGGCCTATAACACACTTTTGTTGATTTTGAAGAGTTTCTGAGAACATGAAAATTCTACGAAATTTTGATGATTTTAGCAACTTTCAAATTTCTCAAATTTTTTTGCTTCCAAGTGGTTTTTATGGCCTATAACACACTTTTGTTGATTTTGAAGAGTTTCTGAGAAACTGAAAATTTCATGATTTTTGATGAATTTTTGACTTTCAAATTTTTTTGCTTCCAAGTGGTTTTTATGGCCTATAACACACTTTTGTTGATTTTGAAGAGTTTCTGAGTACATGAAAATTCTACGAAATTTTGATGATTTTAGGAACTTTCAAATTTCTCAAATTTTTTTGCTTCCAAGTGGTTTTTATGGCCTATAACACACTTTTGTTGATTTTGAAGAGTTTCTGAGAAACTGAAAATTTCATGAAATTTTGATGAATTTTTTACTTTCAAATTTTTTTGCTTCCAAGTGGTTTTTATGGCCTAAAACACACTTTTGTTGATTTTGAAGAGTTTCTGAGAAACTTAAAATTGCATGAAATTTTGATGAATTATTGACTTTCAAATTTTTTTGCTTCCAAGTGGTTTTTATGGCCTATAACACACTTTTGTTGATTTTGAAGAGTTTCTGAGAACATGAAAATTCTACGAAATTTTGATGATTTTAGCAACTTTCAAATTTCTCAAATTTTTTTGCTTCCAAGTGGTTTTTATGGCCTATAACACACTTTTGTTGATTTTGAAGAGTTTCTGAGAAACTGAAAATTTCATGATTTTTGATGAATTTTTGACTTTCAAATTTTTTTGCTTCCAAGTGGTTTTTATGGCCTATAACACACTTTTGTTGATTTTGAAGAGTTTCTGAGTACATGAAAATTCTACGAAATTTGGATGATTTTAGCAACTTTCAAATTTCTCAAATTTTTTTGCTTCCAAGTGGTTTTTATGGCCTATAACACAGTTTTGTTGATTTTGAAGAGTTTCTGAGAAACTGAAAATTTCATGAAATTTTGATGAATTTTTGACTTTCAAATTTTTTTGCTTCCAAGTGGTTTTTATGGCCTAAAACACACTTTTGTTGATTTTGAAGAGTTTCTGAGAAACTTAAAATTTCATGAAATTTTGATGAATTTTTGATTTTCAAATTTTTTTGCTTCCAAGTGGTTTTTATGGCCTATAACACAGTTTTGTTGATTTTGAAGAGTTTCTGAGAAACTGAAAATTTCATGATTTTTGATGAATTTTTGACTTTCAAATTTTTTTGCTTCCAAGTGGTTTTTATGGCCTATAACACACTTTTGTTGATTTTGAAGAGTTTCTGAGAACATGAAAATTTCATGAAATTTTGATGAATTATTGACTTTCAAATTTTTTTGCTTCCAAGTGGTTTTTATGGCCTAAAACACACTTTTGTTGATTTTGAAGAGTTTCTGAGAAACTTAAAATTGCATGAAATTTTGATGAATTATTGACTTTCAAATTTTTTTGCTTCCAAGTGGTTTTTATGGCCTATAACACACTTTTGTTGATTTTGAAGAGTTTCTGAGAAACTTAAAATTGCATGAAATTTTGATGAATTATTGACTTTCAAATTTTTTTGCTTCCAAGTGGTTTTTATGGCCTATAACACACTTTTGTTGATTTTGAAGAGTTTCTGAGAACATGAAAATTCTACGAAATTTTGATGATTTTAGCAACTTTCAAATTTCTCAAATTTTTTTGCTTCCAAGTGGTTTTTATGGCCTATAACACAGTTTTGTTGATTTTGAAGAGTTTCTGAGAAACTGAAAATTTCATGAAATTTTGATAAATTTTTGACTTTCAAATTTTTTTGCTTCCAAGTGGTTTTTATGGCCTATAACACACTTTTGTTGATTTTGAAGAGTTTCTGAGAACATGAAAATTCCATGAAATTTTGATGAATTTTTGACTTTCAAATTTTTTTGCTTCCAAGTGGTTTTTATGGCCTAAAACACACTTTTGTTGATTTTGAAGAGTTTCTGAGAAACTTAAAATTTCATGAAATTTTGATGAATTTTTGATTTTCAAATTTTTTTGCTTCCAAGTGGTTTTTATGGCCTATAACACACTTTTGTTGATTTTGAAGAGTTTCTGAGAACATGAAAATTCTACGAAATTTTGATGATTTTAGCAACTTTCAAATTTCTCAAATTTTTTTGCTTCCAAGTGGTTTTTATGGCCTATAACACAGTTTTGTTGATTTTGAAGAGTTTCTGAGAAACTGAAAATTTCATGATTTTGATGAATTTTTGACTTTCAAATTTTTTTGCTTCCAAGTGGTTTTTATGGCCTATAACACACTTTTGTTGATTTTGAAGAGTTTCTGAGAACATGAAAATTTCATGAAATTTTGATGAATTATTGACTTTCAAATTTTTTTGCTTCCAAGTGGTTTTTATGGCCTAAAACACACTTTTGTTGATTTTGAAGAGTTTCTGAGAAACTTAAAATTGCATGAAATTTTGATGAATTATTGACTTTCAAATTTTTTTGCTTCCAAGTGGTTTTTATGGCCTATAACACACTTTTGTTGATTTTGAAGAGTTTCTGAGAAACTTAAAATTGCATGAAATTTTGATGAATTATTGACTTTCAAATTTTTTTGCTTCCAAGTGGTTTTTATGGCCTATAACACACTTTTGTTGATTTTGAAGAGTTTCTGAGAACATGAAAATTCTACGAAATTTTGATGATTTTAGCAACTTTCAAATTTCTCAAATTTTTTTGCTTCCAAGTGGTTTTTATGGCCTATAACACAGTTTTGTTGATTTTGAAGAGTTTCTGAGAAACTGAAAATTTCATGAAATTTTGATAAATTTTTGACTTTCAAATTTTTTTGCTTCCAAGTGGTTTTTATGGCCTATAACACACTTTTGTTGATTTTGAAGAGTTTCTGAGAACATGAAAATTCTACGAAATTTTGATGATTTTAGCAACTTTCAAATTTCTCAAATTTTTTTGCTTCCAAGTGGTTTTTATGGCCTATAACACAGTTTTGTTGATTTTGAAGAGTTTCTGAGAAACTGAAAATTTCATGATTTTTGATGAATTTTTGACTTTCAAATTTTTTTGCTTCCAAGTGGTTTTTATGGCCTAAAACACACTTTTGTTGATTTTGAAGAGTTTCTGAGAAACTTAAATTTCATGAAATTTTGATGAATTTTTGACTTTCAAATTTTTTTGCTTCCAAGTGGTTTTTATGGCCTAAAACACACTTTTGTTGATTTTGAAGAGTTTCTGAGAAACTGAAAATTTCATGAATTTTTGACTTTCAAATTTTTTTGCTTCCAAGTGGTTTTTATGGCCTAAAACACACTTTTGTTGATTTTGAAGAGTTTCTGAGAAACTTAAAATTGCATGAAATTTTGATGAATTATTGACTTTCAAATTTTTTTGCTTCCAAGTGGTTTTTATGGCCTATAACACACTTTTGTTGATTTTGAAGAGTTTCTGAGAACATGAAAATTCTACGAAATTTTGATGATTTTAGCAACTTTCAAATTTCTCAAATTTTTTTGTTTCCAAGTGGTTTTTATGGCCTATAACACACTTTTGTTGATTTTGAAGAGTTTCTGAGAAACTGAAAATTTCATGATTTTTGATGAATTTTTGACTTTCAAATTTTTTTGCTTCCAAGTGGTTTTTATGGCCTATAACACACTTTTGTTGATTTTGAAGAGTTTCTGAGTACATGAAAATTCTACGAAATTTTGATGATTTTAGGAACTTTCAAATTTCTCAAATTTTTTTGCTTCCAAGTGGTTTTTATGGCCTATAACACACTTTTGTTGATTTTGAAGAGTTTCTGAGAAACTTAAATTTCATGAAATTTTGATGAATTTTTGACTTTCAAATTTTTTTGCTTCCAAGTGGTTTTTATGGCCTAAAACACACTTTTGTTGATTTTGAAGAGTTTCTGAGAAACTGAAAATTTCATGAATTTTTGACTTTCAAATTTTTTTGCTTCCAAGTGGTTTTTATGGCCTAAAACACACTTTTGTTGATTTTGAAGAGTTTCTGAGAAACTTAAAATTTCATGAAATTTTGATGAATTTTTGACTTTCAAATTTTTTTGCTTCCAAGTGGTTTTTATGGCCTAAAACACACTTTTGTTGATTTTGAAGAGTTTCTGAGAAACTTAAAATTGCATGAAATTTTGATGAATTATTGACTTTCAAATTTTTTTGCTTCCAAGTGGTTTTTATGGCCTATAACACACTTTTGTTGATTTTGAAGAGTTTCTGAGAACATGAAAATTCTACGAAATTTTGATGATTTTAGCAACTTTCAAATTTCTCAAATTTTTTTGCTTCCAAGTGGTTTTTATGGCCTATAACACACTTTTGTTGATTTTGAAGAGTTTCTGAGAAACTGAAAATTTCATGATTTTTGATGAATTTTTGACTTTCAAATTTTTTTGCTTCCAAGTGGTTTTTATGGCCTATAACACACTTTTGTTGATTTTGAAGAGTTTCTGAGTACATGAAAATTCTACGAAATTTTGATGATTTTAGGAACTTTCAAATTTCTCAAATTTTTTTGCTTCCAAGTGGTTTTTATGGCCTATAACACACTTTTGTTGATTTTGAAGAGTTTCTGAGAAACTGAAAATTTCATGAAATTTTGATGAATTTTTTACTTTCAAATTTTTTGCTTCCAAGTGGTTTTTATGGCCTAAAACACACTTTTGTTGATTTTGAAGAGTTCCTGAGAAACTTAAAATTTCATGAAATTTTGATGAATTATTGACTTTCAAATTTTTTTGCTTCCAAGTGGTTTTTATGGCCTATAACACACTTTTGTTGATTTTGAAGAGTTTCTGAGAACATGAAAATTCTACGAAATTTTGATGATTTTAGCAACTTTCAAATTTCTCAAATTTTTTTGCTTCCAAGTGGTTTTTATGGCCTATAACACAGTTTTGTTGATTTTGAAGAGTTTCTGAGAAACTGAAAATTTCATGAAATTTTGATAAATTTTTGACTTTCAAATTTTTTTGCTTCCAAGTGGTTTTTATGGCCTATAACACACTTTTGTTGATTTTGAAGAGTTTCTGAGAACATGAAAATTCTACGAAATTTTGATGATTTTAGCAACTTTCAAATTTCTCAAATTTTTTTGCTTCCAAGTGGTTTTTATGGCCTATAACACAGTTTTGTTGATTTTGAAGAGTTTCTGAGAAACTGAAAATTTCATGATTTTTGATGAATTTTTGACTTTCAAATTTTTTTGCTTCCAAGTGGTTTTTATGGCCTAAAACACACTTTTGTTGATTTTGAAGAGTTTCTGAGAAACTTAAATTTCATGAAATTTTGATGAATTTTTGACTTTCAAATTTTTTGCTTCCAAGTGGTTTTTATGGCCTAAAACACACTTTTGTTGATTTTGAAGAGTTTCTGAGAAACTGAAAATTTCATGAATTTTTGACTTTCAAATTTTTTTGCTTCCAAGTGGTTTTTATGGCCTAAAACACACTTTTGTTGATTTTGAAGAGTTTCTGAGAAACTTAAAATTGCATGAAATTTTGATGAATTATTGACTTTCAAATTTTTTTGCTTCCAAGTGGTTTTTATGGCCTATAACACACTTTTGTTGATTTTGAAGAGTTTCTGAGAACATGAAAATTCTACGAAATTTTGATGATTTTAGCAACTTTCAAATTTCTCAAATTTTTTTGTTTCCAAGTGGTTTTTATGGCCTATAACACACTTTTGTTGATTTTGAAGAGTTTCTGAGAAACTGAAAATTTCATGATTTTTGATGAATTTTTGACTTTCAAATTTTTTTGCTTCCAAGTGGTTTTTATGGCCTATAACACACTTTTGTTGATTTTGAAGAGTTTCTGAGTACATGAAAATTCTACGAAATTTTGATGATTTTAGGAACTTTCAAATTTCTCAAATTTTTTTGCTTCCAAGTGGTTTTTATGGCCTATAACACACTTTTGTTGATTTTGAAGAGTTTCTGAGAAACTTAAATTTCATGAAATTTTGATGAATTTTTGACTTTCAAATTTTTTTGCTTCCAAGTGGTTTTTATGGCCTAAAACACACTTTTGTTGATTTTGAAGAGTTTCTGAGAAACTGAAAATTTCATGAATTTTTGACTTTCAAATTTTTTTGCTTCCAAGTGGTTTTTATGGCCTAAAACACACTTTTGTTGATTTTGAAGAGTTTCTGAGAAACTTAAAAATTTCATGAAATTTTGATGAATTTTTGACTTTCAAATTTTTTTGCTTCCAAGTGGTTTTTATGGCCTAAAACACACTTTTGTTGATTTTGAAGAGTTTCTGAGAAACTTAAAATTGCATGAAATTTTGATGAATTATTGACTTTCAAATTTTTTTGCTTCCAAGTGGTTTTTATGGCCTATAACACACTTTTGTTGATTTTGAAGAGTTTCTGAGAACATGAAAATTCTACGAAATTTTGATGATTTTAGCAACTTTCAAATTTCTCAAATTTTTTTGCTTCCAAGTGGTTTTTATGGCCTATAACACACTTTTGTTGATTTTGAAGAGTTTCTGAGAAACTGAAAATTTCATGATTTTTGATGAATTTTTGACTTTCAAATTTTTTTGCTTCCACGTGGTTTTTATGGCCTATAACACACTTTTGTTGATTTTGAAGAGTTTCTGAGTACATGAAAATTCTACGAAATTTTGATGATTTTAGGAACTTTCAAATTTCTCAAATTTTTTTGCTTCCAAGTGGTTTTTATGGCCTATAACACACTTTTGTTGATTTTGAAGAGTTTCTGAGAAACTGAAAATTTCATGAAATTTTGATGAATTTTTTACTTTCAAATTTTTTTGCTTCCAAGTGGTTTTTATGGCCTAAAACACACTTTTGTTGATTTTGAAGAGTTCCTGAGAAACTTAAAATTTCATGAAATTTTGATGAATTATTGACTTTCAAATTTTTTTGCTTCCAAGTGGTTTTTATGGCCTATAACACACTTTTGTTGATTTTGAAGAGTTTCTGAGAACATAAAAATTCTACGAAATTTTGATGATTTTAGCAACTTTCAAATTTCTCAAATTTTTTTGCTTCCAAGTGGTTTTTATGGCCTATAACACACTTTTGTTGATTTTGAAGAGTTTCTGAGAAACTGAAAATTTCATGATTTTTGATGAATTTTTGACTTTCAAATTTTTTTGCTTCCAAGTGGTTTTTATGGCCTAAAACACACTTTTGTTGATTTTGAAGAGTTTCTGAGAAACTGAAAATTTCATGAATTTTTGACTTTCAAATTTTTTTGCTTCCAAGTGGTTTTTATGGCCTAAAACACACTTTTGTTGATTTTGAAGAGTTTCTGAGAAACTTAAAATTGCATGAAATTTTGATGAATTATTGACTTTCAAATTTTTTTGCTTCCAAGTGGTTTTTATGGCCTATAACACACTTTTGTTGATTTTGAAGAGTTTCTGAGAACATGAAAATTCTACGAAATTTTGATGATTTTAGCAACTTTCAAATTTCTCAAATTTTTTTGTTTCCAAGTGGTTTTTATGGCCTATAACACACTTTTGTTGATTTTGAAGAGTTTCTGAGAAACTGAAAATTTCATGATTTTTGATGAATTTTTGACTTTCAAATTTTTTTGCTTCCAAGTGGTTTTTATGGCCTATAACACACTTTTGTTGATTTTGAAGAGTTTCTGAGTACATGAAAATTCTACGAAATTTTGATGATTTTAGGAACTTTCAAATTTCTCAAATTTTTTTGCTTCCAAGTGGTTTTTATGGCCTATAACACACTTTTGTTGATTTTGAAGAGTTTCTGAGAAACTTAAATTTCATGAAATTTTGATGAATTTTTGACTTTCAAATTTTTTTGCTTCCAAGTGGTTTTTATGGCCTAAAACACACTTTTGTTGATTTTGAAGAGTTTCTGAGAAACTGAAAATTTCATGAATTTTTGACTTTCAAATTTTTTTGCTTCCAAGTGGTTTTTATGGCCTAAAACACACTTTTGTTGATTTTGAAGAGTTTCTGAGAAACTTAAAATTTCATGAAATTTTGATGAATTTTTGACTTTCAAATTTTTTTGCTTCCAAGTGGTTTTTATGGCCTAAAACACACTTTTGTTGATTTTGAAGAGTTTCTGAGAAACTTAAAATTGCATGAAATTTTGATGAATTATTGACTTTCAAATTTTTTTGCTTCCAAGTGGTTTTTATGGCCTATAACACACTTTTGTTGATTTTGAAGAGTTTCTGAGAACATGAAAATTCTACGAAATTTTGATGATTTTAGCAACTTTCAAATTTCTCAAATTTTTTTGCTTCCAAGTGGTTTTTATGGCCTATAACACACTTTTGTTGATTTTGAAGAGTTTCTGAGAAACTGAAAATTTCATGATTTTTGATGAATTTTTGACTTTCAAATTTTTTTGCTTCCAAGTGGTTTTTATGGCCTATAACACACTTTTGTTGATTTTGAAGAGTTTCTGAGTACATGAAAATTCTACGAAATTTTGATGATTTTAGGAACTTTCAAATTTCTCAAATTTTTTTGCTTCCAAGTGGTTTTTATGGCCTATAACACACTTTTGTTGATTTTGAAGAGTTTCTGAGAAACTGAAAATTTCATGAAATTTTGATGAATTTTTTACTTTCAAATTTTTTTGCTTCCAAGTGGTTTTTATGGCCTAAAACACACTTTTGTTGATTTTGAAGAGTTCCTGAGAAACTTAAAATTTCATGAAATTTTGATGAATTATTGACTTTCAAATTTTTTTGCTTCCAAGTGGTTTTTATGGCCTATAACACACTTTTGTTGATTTTGAAGAGTTTCTGAGAACATAAAAATTCTACGAAATTTTGATGATTTTAGCAACTTTCAAATTTCTCAAACTTTTTTGCTTCCAAGTGGTTTTTATGGCCTATAACACACTTTTGTTGATTTTGAAGAGTTTCTGAGAAACTGAAAATTTCATGATTTTTGATGAATTTTTGACTTTCAAATTTTTTTGCTTCCAAGTGGTTTTTATGGCCTAAAACACACTTTTGTTGATTTTGAAGAGTTTCTGAGAAACTGAAAATTTCATGAATTTTTGACTTTCAAATTTTTTTGCTTCCAAGTGGTTTTTATGGCCTAAAACACACTTTTGTTGATTTTGAAGAGTTTCTGAGAAACTTAAAATTGCATGAAATTTTGATGAATTATTGACTTTCAAATTTTTTTGCTTCCAAGTGGTTTTTATGGCCTATAACACACTTTTGTTGATTTTGAAGAGTTTCTGAGAACATGAAAATTCTACGAAATTTTGATGATTTTAGCAACTTTCAAATTTCTCAAATTTTTTTGTTTCCAAGTGGTTTTTATGGCCTATAACACACTTTTGTTGATTTTGAAGAGTTTCTGAGAAACTGAAAATTTCATGATTTTTGATGAATTTTTGACTTTCAAATTTTTTTGCTTCCAAGTGGTTTTTATGGCCTATAACACACTTTTGTTGATTTTGAAGAGTTTCTGAGTACATGAAAATTCTACGAAATTTTGATGATTTTAGGAACTTTCAAATTTCTCAAATTTTTTTGCTTCCAAGTGGTTTTTATGGCCTATAACACACTTTTGTTGATTTTGAAGAGTTTCTGAGAAACTTAAATTTCATGAAATTTTGATGAATTTTTGACTTTCAAATTTTTTTGCTTCCAAGTGGTTTTTATGGCCTAAAACACACTTTTGTTGATTTTGAAGAGTTTCTGAGAAACTGAAAATTTCATGAATTTTTGACTTTCAAATTTTTTTGCTTCCAAGTGGTTTTTATGGCCTAAAACACACTTTTGTTGATTTTGAAGAGTTTCTGAGAAACTTAAAATTTCATGAAATTTTGATGAATTTTTGACTTTCAAATTTTTTTGCTTCCAAGTGGTTTTTATGGCCTAAAACACACTTTTGTTGATTTTGAAGAGTTTCTGAGAAACTTAAAATTGCATGAAATTTTGATGAATTATTGACTTTCAAATTTTTTTGCTTCCAAGTGGTTTTTATGGCCTATAACACACTTTTGTTGATTTTGAAGAGTTTCTGAGAACATGAAAATTCTACGAAATTTTGATGATTTTAGCAACTTTCAAATTTCTCAAATTTTTTTGCTTCCAAGTGGTTTTTATGGCCTATAACACACTTTTGTTGATTTTGAAGAGTTTCTGAGAAACTGAAAATTTCATGATTTTTGATGAATTTTTGACTTTCAAATTTTTTTGCTTCCAAGTGGTTTTTATGGCCTATAACACACTTTTGTTGATTTTGAAGAGTTTCTGAGTACATGAAAATTCTACGAAATTTTGATGATTTTAGGAACTTTCAAATTTCTCAAATTTTTTTGCTTCCAAGTGGTTTTTATGGCCTATAACACACTTTTGTTGATTTTGAAGAGTTTCTGAGAAACTGAAAATTTCATGAAATTTTGATGAATTTTTTACTTTCAAATTTTTTTGCTTCCAAGTGGTTTTTATGGCCTAAAACACACTTTTGTTGATTTTGAAGAGTTCCTGAGAAACTTAAAATTTCATGAAATTTTGATGAATTATTGACTTTCAAATTTTTTTGCTTCCAAGTGGTTTTTATGGCCTATAACACACTTTTGTTGATTTTGAAGAGTTTCTGAGAACATAAAAATTCTACGAAATTTTGATGATTTTAGCAACTTTCAAATTTCTCAAATTTTTTTGCTTCCAAGTGGTTTTTATGGCCTATAACACACTTTTGTTGATTTTGAAGAGTTTCTGAGAAACTGAAAATTTCATGATTTTTGATGAATTTTTGACTTTCAAATTTTTTTGCTTCCAAGTGGTTTTTATGGCCTATAACACACTTTTGTTGATTTTGAAGAGTTTCTGAGTACATGAAAATTCTACGAAATTTTGATGATTTTAGCAACTTTCAAATTTCTCAAATTTTTTTGCTTCCAAGTGGTTTTTATGACCTATAACACACTTTTGTTGATTTTGAAGAGTTTCTGAGAAACTGAAAATTTCATGAAATTTTGATGAATTTTTGACTTTCAAATTTTTTTGCTTCCAAGTGGTTTTTATGGCCTAAAACACACTTTTGTTGATTTTGAAGAGTTTCTGAGAAACTTAAATTTCATGAAATTTTGATGAATTTTTGACTTTCAAATTTTTTTGCTTCCAAGTGGTTTTTATGGCCTAAAACACACTTTTGTTGATTTTGAAGAGTTTCTGAGAAACTTAAAATTTCATGAAATTTTGATGAATTATTGACTTTCAAATTTTTTTGCTTCCAAGTGGTTTTTATGGCCTATAACACACTTTTGTTGATTTTGAAGAGTTTCTGAGAACATGAAAATTCTACGAAATTTTGATGATTTTAGCAACTTTCAAATTTCTCAAATTTTTTTGCTTCCAAGTGGTTTTTATGGCCTATAACACACTTTTGTTGATTTTGAAGAGTTTCTGAGAAACTGAAAATTTCATGAAATTTTGATGAATTTTTGACTTTCAAATTTTTTTGCTTCCAAGTGGTTTTTATGGCCTAAAACACACTTTTGTTGATTTTGAAGAGTTTCTGAGAAACTTAAATTTCATGAAATTTTGATGAATTTTTGACTTTCAAATTTTTTTGCTTCCAAGTGGTTTTTATGGCCTAAAACACACTTTTATTGATTTTGAAGAGTTTCTGAGAAACTTAAAATTTCATGAAATTTTGATGAATTTTTGACTTTCAAATTTTTTTGCTTCCAAGTGGTTTTTATGGCCTATAACACACTTTTGTTGATTTTGAAGAGTTTCTGAGAACATGAAAATTCTACGAAATTTTGATGATTTTAGCAACTTTCAAATTTCTCAAATTTTTTTGCTTCCAAGTGGTTTTTATGGCCTAAAACACACTTTTGTTGATTTTGAAGAGTTTCTGAGAAACTTAAAATTTCATGAAATTTTGATGAATTTTTGACTTTCAAATTTTTTTGCTTCCAAGTGGTTTTTATGGCCTATAACACACTTTTGTTGATTTTGAAGAGTTTCTGAGAACATGAAAATTCTACGAAATTTTGATGATTTTAGCAACTTTCAAATTTCTCAAATTTTTTTGCTTCCAAGTGGTTTTTATGGCCTATAACACACTTTTGTTGATTTTGAAGAGTTTCTGAGAAACTGAAAATTTCATGATTTTTGATGAATTTTTGACTTTCAAATTTTTTTGCTTCCAAGTGGTTTTTATGGCCTAAAACACACTTTTGTTGATTTTGAAGAGTTTCTGAGAACATGAAAATTTCATGAAATTTTGATGAATTATTGACTTTCAAATTTTTTTGCTTCCAAGTGGTTTTTATGGCCTAAAACACACTTTTGTTGATTTTGAAGAGTTTCTGAGAAACTTAAAATATCATGAAATTTTGATGAATTTTTGACTTTCAAATTTTTTTGCTTCCAAGTGGTTTTTATGGCCTATAACACACTTTTGTTGATTTTGAAGAGTTTCTGAGAACATGAAAATTCTACGAAATTTTGATGATTTTAGCAACTTTCAAATTTCTCAAATTTTTTTGCTTCCAAGTGGTTTTTATGGCCTATAACACAGTTTTGTTGATTTTGAAGAGTTTCTGAGAAACTGAAAATTTCATGATTTTTGATGAATTTTTGACTTTCAAATTTTTTTGCTTCCAAGTGGTTTTTATGGCCTAAAACACACTTTTGTTGATTTTGAAGAGTTTCTGAGAACATGAAAATTTCATGAAATTTTGATGAATTATTGACTTTCAAATTTTTTTGCTTCCAAGTGGTTTTTATGGCCTATAACACACTTTTGTTGATTTTGAAGAGTTTCTGAGAAACTGAAAATTTCATGATTTTTGATGAATTTTTGACTTTCAAATTTTTTTGCTTCCAAGTGGTTTTTATGGCCTATAACACACTTTTGTTGATTTTGAAGAGTTTCTGAGTACATGAAAATTCTACGAAATTTTGATGATTTTAGCAACTTTCAAATTTCTCAAATTTTTTTGCTTCCAAGTGGTTTTTATGGCCTATAACACAGTTTTGTTGATTTTGAAGAGTTTCTGAGAAACTGAAAATTTCATGATTTTTGATGAATTTTTGACTTTCAAATTTTTTTGCTTCCAAGTGGTTTTTATGGCCTATAACACACTTTTGTTGATTTTGAAGAGTTTCTGAGTACATGAAAATTCTACGAAATTTGGATGATTTTAGCAACTTTCAAATTTCTCAAATTTTTTTGCTTCCAAGTGGTTTTTATGGCCTATAACACAGTTTTGTTGATTTTGAAGAGTTTCTGAGAAACTGAAAATTTCATGAAATTTTGATGAATTTTTGACTTTCAAATTTTTTTGCTTCCAAGTGGTTTTTATGGCCTATAACACACTTTTGTTGATTTTGAAGAGTTTCTGAGAAACTGAAAATTTCATGAAATTTTGATGAATTTTTGACTTTCAAATTTTTTTGCTTCCAAGTGGTTTTTATGGCCTAAAACACACTTTTGTTGATTTTGAAGAGTTTCTGAGAAACTTAAATTTCATGAAATTTTGATGAATTTTTGACTTTCAAATTTTTTTGCTTCCAAGTGGTTTTTATGGCCTAAAACACACTTTTATTGATTTTGAAGAGTTTCTGAGAAACTTAAAATTTCATGAAATTTTGATGAATTTTTGACTTTCAAATTTTTTTGCTTCCAAGTGGTTTTTATGGCCTATAACACACTTTTGTTGATTTTGAAGAGTTTCTGAGAACATGAAAATTCTACGAAATTTTGATGATTTTAGCAACTTTCAAATTTCTCAAATTTTTTTGCTTCCAAGTGGTTTTTATGGCCTAAAACACACTTTTGTTGATTTTGAAGAGTTTCTGAGAAACTTAAAATTTCATGAAATTTTGATGAATTTTTGACTTTCAAATTTTTTTGCTTCCAAGTGGTTTTTATGGCCTATAACACACTTTTGTTGATTTTGAAGAGTTTCTGAGAACATGAAAATTCTACGAAATTTTGATGATTTTAGCAACTTTCAAATTTCTCAAATTTTTTTGCTTCCAAGTGGTTTTTATGGCCTATAACACACTTTTGTTGATTTTGAAGAGTTTCTGAGAAACTGAAAATTTCATGATTTTTGATGAATTTTTGACTTTCAAATTTTTTTGCTTCCAAGTGGTTTTTATGGCCTAAAACACACTTTTGTTGATTTTGAAGAGTTTCTGAGAACATGAAAATTTCATGAAATTTTGATGAATTATTGACTTTCAAATTTTTTTGCTTCCAAGTGGTTTTTATGGCCTAAAACACACTTTTGTTGATTTTGAAGAGTTTCTGAGAAACTTAAAATATCATGAAATTTTGATGAATTTTTGACTTTCAAATTTTTTTGCTTCCAAGTGGTTTTTATGGCCTATAACACACTTTTGTTGATTTTGAAGAGTTTCTGAGAACATGAAAATTCTACGAAATTTTGATGATTTTAGCAACTTTCAAATTTCTCAAATTTTTTTGCTTCCAAGTGGTTTTTATGGCCTATAACACAGTTTTGTTGATTTTGAAGAGTTTCTGAGAAACTGAAAATTTCATGATTTTTGATGAATTTTTGACTTTCAAATTTTTTTGCTTCCAAGTGGTTTTTATGGCCTAAAACACACTTTTGTTGATTTTGAAGAGTTTCTGAGAACATGAAAATTTCATGAAATTTTGATGAATTATTGACTTTCAAATTTTTTTGCTTCCAAGTGGTTTTTATGGCCTATAACACACTTTTGTTGATTTTGAAGAGTTTCTGAGAAACTGAAAATTTCATGATTTTTGATGAATTTTTGACTTTCAAATTTTTTTGCTTCCAAGTGGTTTTTATGGCCTATAACACACTTTTGTTGATTTTGAAGAGTTTCTGAGTACATGAAAATTCTACGAAATTTTGATGATTTTAGCAACTTTCAAATTTCTCAAATTTTTTTGCTTCCAAGTGGTTTTTATGGCCTATAACACAGTTTTGTTGATTTTGAAGAGTTTCTGAGAAACTGAAAATTTCATGATTTTTGATGAATTTTTGACTTTCAAATTTTTTTGCTTCCAAGTGGTTTTTATGGCCTATAACACACTTTTGTTGATTTTGAAGAGTTTCTGAGTACATGAAAATTCTACGAAATTTGGATGATTTTAGCAACTTTCAAATTTCTCAAATTTTTTTGCTTCCAAGTGGTTTTTATGGCCTATAACACAGTTTTGTTGATTTTGAAGAGTTTCTGAGAAACTGAAAATTTCATGAAATTTTGATGAATTTTTGACTTTCAAATTTTTTTGCTTCCAAGTGGTTTTTATGGCCTAAAACACACTTTTGTTGATTTTGAAGAGTTTCTGAGAAACTTAAAATTTCATGAAATTTTGATGAATTTTTGATTTTCAAATTTTTTTGCTTCCAAGTGGTTTTTATGGCCTATAACACACTTTTGTTGATTTTGAAGAGTTTCTGAGAACATGAAAATTCTACGAAATTTTGATGATTTTAGCAACTTTCAAATTTCTCAAATTTTTTTGCTTCCAAGTGGTTTTTATGGCCTATAACACAGTTTTGTTGATTTTGAAGAGTTTCTGAGAAACTGAAAATTTCATGATTTTTGATGAATTTTTGACTTTCAAATTTTTTTGCTTCCAAGTGGTTTTTATGGCCTATAACACACTTTTGTTGATTTTGAAGAGTTTCTGAGAACATGAAAATTTCATGAAATTTTGATGAATTATTGACTTTCAAATTTTTTTGCTTCCAAGTGGTTTTTATGGCCTAAAACACACTTTTGTTGATTTTGAAGAGTTTCTGAGAAACTTAAAATTGCATGAAATTTTGATGAATTATTGACTTTCAAATTTTTTTGCTTCCAAGTGGTTTTTATGGCCTATAACACACTTTTGTTGATTTTGAAGAGTTTCTGAGAAACTTAAAATTGCATGAAATTTTGATGAATTATTGACTTTCAAATTTTTTTGCTTCCAAGTGGTTTTTATGGCCTATAACACACTTTTGTTGATTTTGAAGAGTTTCTGAGAACATGAAAATTCTACGAAATTTTGATGATTTTAGCAACTTTCAAATTTCTCAAATTTTTTTGCTTCCAAGTGGTTTTTATGGCCTATAACACAGTTTTGTTGATTTTGAAGAGTTTCTGAGAAACTGAAAATTTCATGAAATTTTGATAAATTTTTGACTTTCAAATTTTTTTGCTTCCAAGTGGTTTTTATGGCCTATAACACACTTTTGTTGATTTTGAAGAGTTTCTGAGAACATGAAAATTCTACGAAATTTTGATGATTTTAGCAACTTTCAAATTTCTCAAATTTTTTTGCTTCCAAGTGGTTTTTATGGCCTATAACACAGTTTTGTTGATTTTGAAGAGTTTCTGAGAAACTGAAAATTTCATGATTTTTGATGAATTTTTGACTTTCAAATTTTTTTGCTTCCAAGTGGTTTTTATGGCCTAAAACACACTTTTGTTGATTTTGAAGAGTTTCTGAGAACATGAAAATTTCATGAAATTTTGATGAATTATTGACTTTCAAATTTTTTTGCTTCCAAGTGGTTTTTATGGCCTAAAACACACTTTTGTTGATTTTGAAGAGTTTCTGAGAAACTTAAAATTGCATGAAATTTTGATGAATTATTGACTTTCAAATTTTTTTGCTTCCAAGTGGTTTTTATGGCCTATAACACACTTTTGTTGATTTTGAAGAGTTTCTGAGAACATGAAAATTCTACGAAATTTTGATGATTTTAGCAACTTTCAAATTTCTCAAATTTTTTTGCTTCCAAGTGGTTTTTATGGCCTATAACACACTTTTGTTGATTTTGAAGAGTTTCTGAGAAACTGAAAATTTCATGAAATTTTGATGAATTTTTGACTTTCAAATTTTTTTGCTTCCAAGTGGTTTTTATGGCCTAAAACACACTTTTGTTGATTTTGAAGAGTTTCTGAGAAACTTAAATTTCATGAAATTTTGATGAATTTTTGACTTTCAAATTTTTTTGCTTCCAAGTGGTTTTTATGGCCTAAAACACACTTTTATTGATTTTGAAGAGTTTCTGAGAAACTTAAAATTTCATGAAATTTTGATGAATTTTTGACTTTCAAATTTTTTTGCTTCCAAGTGGTTTTTATGGCCTATAACACACTTTTGTTGATTTTGAAGAGTTTCTGAGAACATGAAAATTCTACGAAATTTTGATGATTTTAGCAACTTTCAAATTTCTCAAATTTTTTTGCTTCCAAGTGGTTTTTATGGCCTATAACACACTTTTGTTGATTTTAAATAGTTTCTGAGAAACTGAAAATTTCATGAAATTTTGATGAATTTTTGACTTTCAAATTTTTTTGCTTCCAAGTGGTTTTTATGGCCTAAAACACACTTTTGTTGATTTTGAAGAGTTTCTGAGAAACTTAAAATTTCATGAAATTTTGATGAATTTTTGACTTTCAAATTTTTTTGCTTCCAAGTGGTTTTTATGGCCTATAACACACTTTTGTTGATTTTGAAGAGTTTCTGAGAACATGAAAATTCTACGAAATTTTGATGATTTTAGCAACTTTCAAATTTCTCAAATTTTTTTGCTTCCAAGTGGTTTTTATGGCCTATAACACACTTTTGTTGATTTTGAAGAGTTTCTGAGAAACTGAAAATTTCATGATTTTTGATGAATTTTTGACTTTCAAATTTTTTTGCTTCCAAGTGGTTTTTATGGCCTAAAACACACTTTTGTTGATTTTGAAGAGTTTCTGAGAACATTGAAAATTTCATGAAATTTTGATGAATTATTGACTTTCAAATTTTTTTGCTTCCAAGTGGTTTTTATGGCCTAAAACACACTTTTGTTGATTTTGAAGAGTTTCTGAGAAACTTAAAATTTCATGAAATTTTGATGAATTTTTGACTTTCAAATTTTTTTGCTTCCAAGTGGTTTTTATGTCCTATAACACACTTTTGTTGATTTTGAAGAGTTTCTGAGAACATGAAAATTCTACGAAATTTTGATGATTTTAGCAACTTTCAAATTTCTCAAATTTTTTTGCTTCCAAGTGGTTTTTATGGCCTATAACACAGTTTTGTTGATTTTGAAGAGTTTCTGAGAAACTGAAAATTTCATGATTTTTGATGAATTTTTGACTTTCAAATTTTTTTGCTTCCAAGTGGTTTTTATGGCCTAAAACACACTTTTGTTGATTTTGAAGAGTTTCTGAGAACATGAAAATTTCATGAAATTTTGATGAATTATTGACTTTCAAATTTTTTTGCTTCCAAGTGGTTTTTATGGCCTATAACACACTTTTGTTGATTTTGAAGAGTTTCTGAGAAACTGAAAATTTCATGATTTTTGATGAATTTTTGACTTTCAAATTTTTTTGCTTCCAAGTGGTTTTTATGGCCTATAACACACTTTTGTTGATTTTGAAGAGTTTCTGAGTACATGAAAATTCTACGAAATTTTGATGATTTTAGCAACTTTCAAATTTCTCAAATTTTTTTGCTTCCAAGTGGTTTTTATGGCCTATAACACAGTTTTGTTGATTTTGAAGAGTTTCTGAGAAACTGAAAATTTCATGATTTTTGATGAATTTTTGACTTTCAAATTTTTTTGCTTCCAAGTGGTTTTTATGGCCTATAACACACTTTTGTTGATTTTGAAGAGTTTCTGAGTACATGAAAATTCTACGAAATTTGGATGATTTTAGCAACTTTCAAATTTCTCAAATTTTTTTGCTTCCAAGTGGTTTTTATGGCCTATAACACACTTTTGTTGATTTTGAAGAGTTTCTGAGAAACTTAAAATTTCATGAAATTTTGATGAATTATTGACTTTCAAATTTTTTTGCTTCCAAGTGGTTTTTATGGCCTATAACACACTTTTGTTGATTTTGAAGAGTTTCTGAGAACATGAAAATTCTACGAAATTTTGATGATTTTAGCAACTTTCAAATTTCTCAAATTTTTTTGGTTCCAAGTGGTTTTTATGTCCTATAACACACTTTTGTTGATTTTGAAGAGTTTCTGAGAAACTGAAAATTTCATGATTTTTGTTGAATTTTTGACTTTCAAATTTTTTTGCTTCCAAGTGGTTTTTATGGCCTAAAACACACTTTTGTTGATGTTGAAGAGTTTCTGAGAACATGAAAATTTCATGAAATTTTGATGAATTATTGACTTTCAAATTTTTTTGCTTCCAAGTGGTTTTTATGGCCTAAAACACACTTTTGTTGATTTTGAAGAGTTTCTGAGAAACTTAAAATTGCATGAAATTTTGATGAATTATTGACTTTCAAATTTTTTTGCTTCCAAGTGGTTTTTATGGCCTATAACACACTTTTGTTGATTTTGAAGAGTTTCTGAGAACATGAAAATTCTACGAAATTTTGATGATTTTAGCAACTTTCAAATTTCTCAAATTTTTTTGCTTCCAAGTGGTTTTTATGGCCTATAACACAGTTTTGTTGATTTTGAAGAGTTTCTGAGAAACTGAAAATTTCATGAAATTTTGATAAATTTTTGACTTTCAAATTTTTTTGCTTCCAAGTGGTTTTTATGGCCTATAACACACTTTTGTTGATTTTGAAGAGTTTCTGAGAACATGAAAATTCTACGAAATTTTGATGATTTTAGCAACTTTCAAATTTCTCAAATTTTTTTGCTTCCAAGTGGTTTTTATGGCCTATAACACAGTTTTGTTGATTTTGAAGAGTTTCTGAGAAACTGAAAATTTCATGATTTTTGATGAATTTTTGACTTTCAAATTTTTTTGCTTCCAAGTGGTTTTTATGGCCTAAAACACACTTTTGTTGATTTTGAAGAGTTTCTGAGAACATGAAAATTTCATGAAATTTTGATGAATTATTGACTTTCAAATTTTTTTGCTTCCAAGTGGTTTTTATGGCCTAAAACACACTTTTGTTGATTTTGAAGAGTTTCTGAGAAACTTAAAATTGCATGAAATTTTGATGAATTATTGACTTTCAAATTTTTTTGCTTCCAAGTGGTTTTTATGGCCTATAACACACTTTTGTTGATTTTGAAGAGTTTCTGAGAACATGAAAATTCTACGAAATTTTGATGATTTTAGCAACTTTCAAATTTCTCAAATTTTTTTGCTTCCAAGTGGTTTTTATGGCCTATAACACAGTTTTGTTGATTTTGAAGAGTTTCTGAGAAACTGAAAATTTCATGATTTTTGATGAATTTTTGACTTTCAAATTTTTTTGCTTCCAAGTGGTTTTTATGGCCTAAAACACACTTTTGTTGATTTTGAAGAGTTTCTGAGAAACTTAAAATTTCATGAAATTTTGATGAATTATTGACTTTCAAATTTTTTTGCTTCCAAGTGGTTTTTATGGCCTATAACACACTTTTGTTGATTTTGAAGAGTTTCTGAGAACATGAAAATTCTACGAAATTTTGATGATTTTAGCAACTTTCAAATTTCTCAATTTTTTTTGCTTCCAAGTGGTTTTTATGGCCTATAACACAGTTTTGTTGATTTTTAAGAGTTTCTGAGAAACTGAAAATTTCATGAAATTTTGATGAATTTTTGACTTTCAATTTTTTTTTGCTTCCAAGTGGTTTTTATGGCCTAAAACACACTTTTGTTGATTTTGAAGAGTTTCTGAGAAACTTAAAATTTCATGAAATTTTGATGAATTTTTGACTTTCAAATTTTTTTGCTTCCAAGTGGTTTTTATGGCCTATAACACACTTTTGTTGATTTGAAGAGTTTCTGAGAAACTTAAAATTTCATGAAATTTTGATGAATTATTGACTTTCAAATTTTTTTGCTTCCAAGTGGTTTTTATGGCCTATAACACACTTTTGTTGATTTTGAAGAGTTTCTGAGAACATGAAAATTCTACGAAATTTTGATGATTTTAGCAACTTTCAAATTTCTCAAATTTTTTTGGTTCCAAGTGGTTTTTATGTCCTATAACACACTTTTGTTGATTTTGAAGAGTTTCTGAGAAACTGAAAATTTCATGATTTTTGTTGAATTTTTGACTTTCAAATTTTTTTGCTTCCAAGTGGTTTTTATGGCCTAAAACACACTTTTGTTGATTTTGAAGAGTTTCTGAGAACATGAAAATTTCATGAAATTTTGATGAATTATTGACTTTCAAATTTTTTTGCTTCCAAGTGGTTTTTATGGCCTATAACACACTTTTGTTGATTTTGAAGAGTTTCTGAGAACATGAAAATTCTACGAAATTTTGATGATTTTAGCAACTTTCAAATTTCTCAAATTTTTTTGCTTCCAAGTGGTTTTTATGGCCTATAACACACTTTTGTTGATTTTGAAGAGTTTCTGAGAAACTGAAAATTTCATGATTTTTGATGAATTTTTGACTTTCAAATTTTTTTGCTTCCAAGTGGTTTTTATGGCCTAAAACACACTTTTGTTGATTTTGAAGAGTTTCTGAGAAACTTAAATTTCATGAAATTTTGATGAATTTTTGACTTTCAAATTTTTTTGCTTCCAAGTGGTTTTTATGGCCTAAAACACACTTTTGTTGATTTTGAAGAGTTTCTGAGAAACTTAAAATTTCATGAAATTTTGATGAATTTTTGACTTTCAAATTTTTTTGCTTCCAAGTGGTTTTTATGGCCTATAACACACTTTTGTTGATTTTGAAGAGTTTCTGAGAAACTTAAAATTTCATGAAATTTTGATGAATTATTGACTTTCAAATTTTTTTGCTTCCAAGTGGTTTTTATGGCCTATAACACACTTTTGTTGATTTTGAAGAGTTTCTGAGAACATGAAAATTCTACGAAATTTTGATGATTTTAGCAACTTTCAAATTTCTCAAATTTTTTTGCTTCCAAGTGGTTTTTATGGCCTATAACACACTTTTGTTGATTTTGAAGAGTTTCTGAGAAACTTAAAATTTCATGAAATTTTGATGAATTATTGACTTTCAAATTTTTTTGCTTCCAAGTGGTTTTTATGGCCTATAACACACTTTTGTTGATTTTGAAGAGTTTCTGAGAACATGAAAATTCTACGAAATTTTGATGATTTTAGCAACTTTCAAATTTCTCAAATTTTTTTGGTTCCAAGTGGTTTTTATGTCCTATAACACACTTTTGTTGATTTTGAAGAGTTTCTGAGAAACTGAAAATTTCATGATTTTTGTTGAATTTTTGACTTTCAAATTTTTTTGCTTCCAAGTGGTTTTTATGGCCTAAAACACACTTTTGTTGATTTTGAAGAGTTTCTGAGAACATGAAAATTTCATGAAATTTTGATGAATTATTGACTTTCAAATTTTTTTGCTTCCAAGTGGTTTTTATGGCCTATAACACACTTTTGTTGATTTTGAAGAGTTTCTGAGAACATGAAAATTCTACGAAATTTTGATGATTTTAGCAACTTTCAAATTTCTCAAATTTTTTTGCTTCCAAGTGGTTTTTATGGCCTATAACACAGTTTTGTTGATTTTGAAGAGTTTCTGAGAAACTGAAAATTTCATGAAATTTTGATGAATTTCTGACTTTCAAATTTTTTTGCTTCCAAGTGGTTTTTATGGCCTAAAACACACTTTTGTTGATTTTGAAGAGTTTCTGAGAAACTTAAAATTTCATGAAATTTTGATGAATTATTGACTTTCAAATTTTTTTGCTTCCAAGTGGTTTTTATGGCCTATAACACACTTTTGTTGATTTTGAAAAGTTTCTGAGAACATGAAAATTCTACGAAATTTTGATGATTTTAGCAACTTTCAAATTTCTCAAATTTTTTTGCTTCCAAGTGGTTTTTATGGCCTATAACACACTTTTGTTGATTTTGAAGAGTTTCCGAGAAACTGAAAATTTCATGATTTTTGATGAATTTTTGACTTTCAAATTTTTTTGCTTCCAAGTTGTTTTTATGGCCTAAAACACACTTTTATTGATTTTGAAGAGTTTCTGAGAGACTTAAAATTTCATGAAATTTTGATGAATTTTTGACTTTCAAATTTTTTTGCTTCCAAGTGGTTTTTATGGCCTATAACACACTTTTGTTGATTTTGAAGAGTTTCTGAGAACATGAAAATTCTACGAAATTTTGATGATTTTAGCAACTTTCAAATTTCTCAAATTTTTTTGCTTCCAAGTGGTTTTTATGGCCTATAACACACTTTTGTTGATTTTAAATAGTTTCTGAGAAACTGAAAATTTCATGAAATTTTGATGAATTTTTGACTTTCAAATTTTTTTGCTTCCAAGTGGTTTTTATGGCCTAAAACACACTTTTGTAGATTTTGAAGAGTTTCTGAGAAACTTAAAATTTCATGAAATTTTGATGAATTTTTGACTTTCAAATTTTTTTGCTTCCAAGTGGTTTTTATGGCCTAAAACACACTTTTGTTGATTTTGAGGAGTTTCTGAGAAACTTAAAATTTCATGAAATTTTGATGAATTTTTGACTTTCAAATTTTTTTGCTTCCAAGTGGTTTTTATGGCCTATAACACAGTTTTGTTGATTTTGAAGAGTTTCTGAGAACATGAAAATTCTACGAAATTTTGATGATTTTAGCAACTTTCAAATTTCTCAAATTCTTTTGCTTCCAAGTGTTTTTTATGCCTATAACACACTTTTGTTGATTTTGAATAGTTTCTGAGAAACTGAAAAATTTCATGAAATTTTGATGAATTTTTGACTTTCAAATTTTTTTGCTTCCAAGTGGTTTTTATGGCCTAAAACACACTTTTGTTGATTTTCAAGAGTTTCTGAGAAACTTAAAATTTCATGAAATTTTGATGAATTTTTGACTTTCAAATTTTTTTGCTTCCAAGTGGTTTTTATGGCCTATAACACACTTTTGTTGATTTTGAAGAGTTTCTGAGAAACTGAAAATTTCATGAAATTTTGATGAATTTTTGATTTTGAAATTTTTTTCCTTCCAAGTGGTTTTTATGGCCTATAACACACTTTTGTTGATTTTGAAGAGTTTCTGAGAAATTTAAAATTTCATGAAATTTTGATGAATTTTTGACTTTCAAATTTTTTTGCTTCCAAGTGGTTTTTATGGCCTAAAACACACTTTTGTTGATTTTGAAGAGTTTCTGAGAAACTTAAAATTTCATGAAATTTTTATGAATTTTTGACTTTCAAATTTTTTTGCTTCCAAGTGGTTTTTATGGCCTATAACACACTTTTGTTGATTTTGAAGAGTTTCTGAGAACATGAAAATTCTACGAAATTTTGATGATTTTAGCAACTTTCAAATTTCTCAAATTTTTTTGCTTCCAAGTGGTTTTTATGGCCTATAACACAGTTTTGTTGATTTTGAAGAGTTTCTGAGAAACTGAAAATTTCATGATTTTTGATGAATTTTTGACTTTCAAATTTTTTTGCTTCCAAGTGGTTTTTATGGCCTAAAACACACTTTTGTTGATTTTGAAGAGTTTCTGAGAACATGAAAATTCTACGAAATTTTGATGATTTTAGCAACTTTCAAATTTCTCAAATTTTTTTGCTTCCAAGTGGTTTTTATGGCCTATAACACAGTTTTGTTGATTTTGAAGAGTTTCTGAGAAACTGAAAATTTCATGATTTTTGATGAATTTTTGACTTTCAAATTTTTTTGCTTCCAAGTGGTTTTTATGGCCTAAAACACACTTTTGTTGATTTTGAAGAGTTTCTGAGAAACTTAAAATTGCATGAAATTTTGATGAATTATTGACTTTCAAATTTTTTTGCTTCCAAGTGGTTTTTATGGCCTATAACACACTTTTGTTGATTTTGAAGAGTTTCTGAGAACATGAAAATTCTACGAAATTTTGATGATTTTAGCAACTTTCAAATTTCTCAAATTTTTTTGCTTCCAAGTGGTTTTTATGGCCTATAACACAGTTTTGTTGATTTTGAAGAGTTTCTGAGAAACTGAAAATTTCATGATTTTTGATGAATTTTTGACTTTCAAATTTTTTTGCTTCCAAGTGGTTTTTATGGCCTAAAACACACTTTTGTTGATTTTGAAGAGTTTCTGAGAAACTTAAAATTTCATGAAATTTTGATGAATTATTGACTTTCAAATTTTTTTGCTTCCAAGTGGTTTTTATGGCCTATAACACACTTTTGTTGATTTTGAAGAGTTTCTGAGAACATGAAAATTCTACGAAATTTTGATGATTTTAGCAACTTTCAAATTTCTCAATTTTTTTTGCTTCCAAGTGGTTTTTATGGCCTATAACACAGTTTTGTTGATTTTTAAGAGTTTCTGAGAAACTGAAAATTTCATGAAATTTTGATGAATTTTTGACTTTCAATTTTTTTTGCTTCCAAGTGGTTTTTATGGCCTAAAACACACTTTTGTTGATTTTGAAGAGTTTCTGAGAAACTTAAAATTTCATGAAATTTTGATGAATTTTTGACTTTCAAATTTTTTTGCTTCCAAGTGGTTTTTATGGCCTATAACACACTTTTGTTGATTTTGAAGAGTTTCTGAGAAACTTAAAATTGCATGAAATTTTGATGAATTATTGACTTTCAAATTTTTTTGCTTCCAAGTGGTTTTTATGGCCTATAACACACTTTTGTTGATTTTGAAGAGTTTCTGAGAACATGAAAATTCTACGAAATTTTGATGATTTTAGCAACTTTCAAATTTCTCAAATTTTTTTGGTTCCAAGTGGTTTTTATGTCCTATAACACACTTTTGTTGATTTTGAAGAGTTTCTGAGAAACTGAAAATTTCATGATTTTTGTTGAATTTTTGACTTTCAAATTTTTTTGCTTCCAAGTGGTTTTTATGGCCTAAAACACACTTTTGTTGATTTTGAAGAGTTTCTGAGAACATGAAAATTTCATGAAATTTTGATGAATTATTGACTTTCAAATTTTTTTGCTTCCAAGTGGTTTTTATGGCCTATAACACACTTTTGTTGATTTTGAAGAGTTTCTGAGAACATGAAAATTCTACGAAATTTTGATGATTTTAGCAACTTTCAAATTTCTCAAATTTTTTTGCTTCCAAGTGGTTTTTATGGCCTATAACACAGTTTTGTTGATTTTGAAGAGTTTCTGAGAAACTGAAAATTTCATGAAATTTTGATGAATTTTTGACTTTCAAATTTTTTTGCTTCCAAGTGGTTTTTATGGCCTAAAACACACTTTTGGTGATTTTGAAGAGTTTCTGAGAAACTTAAAATTTCATGAAATTTTGATGAATTATTGACTTTCAAATTTTTTTGCTTCCAAGTGGTTTTTATGGCCTATAACACACTTTTGTTGATTTTGAAGAGTTTCTGAGAACATGAAAATTCTACGAAATTTTGATGATTTTAGCAACTTTCAAATTTCTCAAATTTTTTTGCTTCCAAGTGGTTTTTATGGCCTATAACACACTTTTGTTGATTTTGAAGAGTTTCTGAGAAACTGAAAATTTCATGATTTTTGATGAATTTTTGACTTTCAAATTTTTTTGCTTCCAAGTGGTTTTTATGGCCTAAAACACACTTTTGTTGATTTTGAAGAGTTTCTGAGAAACTTAAATTTCATGAAATTTTGATGAATTTTTGACTTTCAAATTTTTTTGCTTCCAAGTGGTTTTTATGGCCTAAAACACACTTTTGTTGATTTTGAAGAGTTTCTGAGAAACTTAAAATTTCATGAAATTTTGATGAATTATTGACTTTCAAATTTTTTTGCTTCCAAGTGGTTTTTATGGCCTATAACACACTTTTGTTGATTTTGAAGAGTTTCTGAGAACATGAAAATTCTACGAAATTTTGATGATTTTAGCAACTTTCAAATTTCTCAAATTTTTTTGCTTCCAAGTGGTTTTTATGGCCTATAACACAGTTTTGTTGATTTTGAAGAGTTTCTGAGAAACTGAAAATTTCATGATTTTTGATGAATTTTTGACTTTCAAATTTTTTTGCTTCCAAGCGGTTTTTATGGCCTAAAACACACTTTTGTTGATTTTGAAGAGTTTCTGAGAAACTTAAAATTTCATGAAATTTTTATGAATTATTGACTTTCAAATTTTTTTGCTTCCAAGTGGTTTTTATGGCCTATAACACACTTTTGTTGATTTTGAAGAGTTTCTGAGAACATGAAAATTCTACGAAATTTTGATGATTTTAGCAACTTTCAAATTTCTCAATTTTTTTTGCTTCCAAGTGGTTTTTATGGCCTATAACACAGTTTTGTTGATTTTGAAGAGTTTCTGAGAAACTGAAAATTTCATGAAATTTTGATGAATTTTTGACTTTCAATTTTTTTTGCTTCCAAGTGGTTTTTATGGCCTAAAACACACTTTTGTTGATTTTGAAGAGTTTCTGAGAAACTTAAAATTTCATGAAATTTTGATGAATTTTTGACTTTCAAATTTTTTTGCTTCCAAGTGGTTTTTATGGCCTATAACACACTTTTGTTGATTTTGAAGAGTTTCTGAGAAACTTAAAATTTCATGAAATTTTGATGAATTATTGACTTTCAAATTTTTTTGCTTCCAAGTGGTTTTTATGGCCTATAACACACTTTTGTTGATTTTGAAGAGTTTCTGAGAACATGAAAATTCTACGAAATTTTGATGATTTTAGCAACTTTCAAATTTCTCAAATTTTTTTGCTTCCAAGTGGTTTTTATGGCCTATAACACACTTTTGTTGATTTTGAAGAGTTTCTGAGAAACTTAAAATTTCATGAAATTTTGATGAATTATTGACTTTCAAATTTTTTTGCTTCCAAGTGGTTTTTATGGCCTATAACACACTTTTGTTGATTTTGAAGAGTTTCTGAGAACATGAAAATTCTACGAAATTTTGATGATTTTAGCAACTTTCAAATTTCTCAAATTTTTTTGCTTCCAAGTGGTTTTTATGGCCTATAACACACTTTTGTTGATTTTGAAGAGTTTCTGAGAAACTTAAAATTTCATGAAATTTTGATGAATTATTGACTTTCAAATTTTTTTGCTTCCAAGTGGTTTTTATGGCCTATAACACACTTTTGTTGATTTTGAAGAGTTTCTGAGAACATGAAAATTCTACGAAATTTTGATGATTTTAGCAACTTTCAAATTTCTCAAATTTTTTTGGTTCCAAGTGGTTTTTATGTCCTATAACACACTTTTGTTGATTTTGAAGAGTTTCTGAGAAACTGAAAATTTCATGATTTTTGTTGAATTTTTGACTTTCAAATTTTTTTGCTTCCAAGTGGTTTTTATGGCCTAAAACACACTTTTGTTGATTTTGAAGAGTTTCTGAGAACATGAAAATTTCATGAAATTTTGATGAATTATTGACTTTCAAATTTTTTTGCTTCCAAGTGGTTTTTATGGCCTATAACACACTTTTGTTGATTTTGAAGAGTTTCTGAGAACATGAAAATTCTACGAAATTTTGATGATTTTAGCAACTTTCAAATTTCTCAAATTTTTTTGCTTCCAAGTGGTTTTTATGGCCTATAACACAGTTTGTTGATTTTGAAGAGTTTCTGAGAAACTGAAAATTTCATGAAATTTTGATGAATTTTTGACTTTCAAATTTTTTTGCTTCCAAGTGGTTTTTATGGCCTAAAACACACTTTTGTTGATTTTGAAGAGTTTCTGAGAAACTTAAAATTTCATGAAATTTTGATGAATTATTGACTTTCAAATTTTTTTGCTTCCAAGTGGTTTTTATGGCCTATAACACACTTTTGTTGATTTTGAAGAGTTTCTGAGAACATGAAAATTCTACGAAATTTTGATGATTTTAGCAACTTTCAAATTTCTCAAATTTTTTTGCTTCCAAGTGGTTTTTATGGCCTATAACACACTTTTGTTGATTTTGAAGAGTTTCTGAGAAACTGAAAATTTCATGATTTTTGATGAATTTTTGACTTTCAATTTTTTTTGCTTCCCAAGTGGTTTTTATGGCCTAAAACACACTTTTGTTGATTTTGAAGAGTTTCTGAGAAACTTAAATTTCATGAAATTTTGATGAATTTTTGACTTTCAAATTTTTTTGCTTCCAAGTGGTTTTTATGGCCTAAAACACACTTTTGTTGATTTTGAAGAGTTTCTGAGAAACTTAAAATTTCATGAAATTTTGATGAATTATTGACTTTCAAATTTTTTTGCTTCCAAGTGGTTTTTATGGCCTATAACACACTTTTGTTGATTTTGAAGAGTTTCTGAGAACATGAAAATTCTACGAAATTTTGATGATTTTAGCAACTTTCAAATTTCTCAAATTTTTTTGCTTCCAAGTGGTTTTTATGGCCTATAACACAGTTTTGTTGATTTTGAAGAGTTTCTGAGAAACTGAAAATTTCATGAAATTTTGATGAATTTTTGACTTTCAAATTTTTTTGCTTCCAAGTGGTTTTTATGGCCTAAAACACACTTTTGTTGATTTTGAAGAGTTTCTGAGAAACTTAAAATTTCATGAAATTTTGATGAATTATTGACTTTCAAATTTTTTTGCTTCCAAGTGGTTTTTATGGCCTATAACACACTTTTGTTGATTTTGAAGAGTTTCTGAGAACATGAAAATTCTACGAAATTTTGATGATTTTAGCAACTTTCAAATTTCTCAAATTTTTTTGCTTCCAAGTGGTTTTTATGGCCTATAACACACTTTTGTTGATTTTGAAGAGTTTCCGAGAAACTGAAAATTTCATGATTTTTGATGAATTTTTGACTTTCAAATTTTTTTGCTTCCAAGTGGTTTTTATGGCCTAAAACACACTTTTATTGATTTTGAAGAGTTTCTGAGAGACTTAAAATTTCATGAAATTTTGATGAATTTTTGACTTTCAAATTTTTTTGCTTCCAAGTGGTTTTTATGGCCTAAAACACACTTTTGTAGATTTTGAAGAGTTTCTGAGAAACTTAAAATTTCATGAAATTTTGATGAATTTTTGACTTTCAAATTTTTTTGCTTCCAAGTGGTTTTTATGGCCTAAAACACACTTTTGTTGATTTTGAGGAGTTTCTGAGAAACTTAAAATTTCATGAAATTTTGATGAATTTTTGACTTTCAAATTTTTTTGCTTCCAAGTGGTTTTTATGGCCTATAACACACTTTTGTTGATTTTGAAGAGTTTCTGAGAACATGAAAATTCTACGAAATTTTGATGATTTTAGCAACTTTCAAATTTCTCAAATTCTTTTGCTTCCAAGTGTTTTTTATGCCTATAACACACTTTTATTGATTTTGAATAGTTTCTGAGAAACTGAAAAATTTCATGAAATTTTGATGAATTTTTGACTTTCAAATTTTTTTGCTTCCAAGTGGTTTTTATGGCCTATAACACACTTTTGTTTATTTTGAATAGTTTCTGAAAAACTTAAAATTTCATGAAATTTTGATGAATTATTGACTTTCAAATTTTTTTGCTTCCAAGTGTTTTTTATGGCCTAAAACACACTTTTGTTCATTTTGAAGAGTTTCTGAGAAACTTAAAATTTCATGAAATTTTGATGAATTTTTGACTTTCAAATTTTTTTGCTTCCAAGTGGTTTTTATGGCCTAAAACACACTATTGTTGATTTTGAAGAGTTTCTGAGAAACTTAAAATTTCATGAAATTTTGATGAATTTTTGACTTTCAAATTTTTTTGCTTCCAAGTGGTTTTTATGGCCTAAAACACACTTTTGTTGATTTTGAAGAGTTTCTGAGAACATGAAAATTCTACGAAATTTTGATGATTTTAGCAACTTTCAAATTTCTCAAATTTTTTTGCTTCCAAGTGGTTTTTATGGCCTATAACACACTTTTGTTGATTTTGAAGAGTTTCTGAGAAACTGAAAATTTCATGAATTTTTGATGAATTTTTTACTTTCAAATTTTTTTGCTTCCAAGTGTTTTTTATGGCCTAAAACACACTTTTGTTGATTTTGAATAGTTTCTGAGAAACTGAAAATTTCATGAAATTTTGATGAATTTTTGACTTTCAAATTTTTTTGCTTCCAAGTGGTTTTTATTGCCTAAAACACACTTTTGTTGATTTTGAAGAGTTTCTGAGAAACTTAAAATTTCATGAAATTTTGATGAATTTTTGACTTTCAAATTTTTTTGCTTCCAAGTGGTTTTTATGGCCTAAAACACATTTTTGTTGATTTTGAAGAGTTTCTGAGAAACTTAAAATTTCATGAAATTTTGATGAATTATTGACTTTCAAATTTTTTTGCTTCCAAGTGGTTTTTATGGCCTATAACACACTTTTGTTGATTTTGAAGAGTTTCTGAGAACATGAAAATTCTACGAAATTTTGATGATTTTAGCAACTTTCAAATTTCTCAAATTTTTTTGCTTCCAAGTGGTTTTTATGGCCTATAACACACTTTTGTTGATTTTGAAGAGTTTCTGAGAAACTGAAAATTTCATGAAATTTTGATGAATTTTTGACTTTCAAATTTTTTTGCTTCCAAGTGGTTTTTATGGCCTAAAACACACTTTTGTTGATTTTGAAGAGTTTCTGAGAAACTTAAAATTTCATGAAATTTTGATGAATTTTTGACTTTCAAATTTTTTTGCTTCCTAGTGGTTTTTATGGCCTATAACACACTTTTGTTGATTTTAAATAGTTTCTGAGAAACTGAAAAATGTCATGAAATTTTGATGAATTTTTGACTTTCAAATTTTTTTGCTTTCAAGTGGTTTTTATGGCCTATAACACACTTTTGTTTATTTTGAATAGTTTCTGAGAAACTGAAAATTTCATGAAATTTTGATGAATTTTTGACTTTGAAATTTTTTTAGTTCCAAGTGGTTTTTATGGCCTATAACACACTTTTGTTGATTTTGAAGAATTTCTGAGAACATGAAAATTCTACGAAATTTTGATGATTTTAGCAAGTTTCAAATTTCTCAAATTTTTTTGCTTCCAAGTGGTTTTTATGGCCTAAAACACACTTTTGTTGATTTTGAAGAGTTTCTGAGAAACTTAAAATTTCATGAAATTTTGATGAATTTTTGACTTTCAAATTTTTTTGCTTCCAAGTGGTTTTTATGGCCTAAAACACACTATTGTTGATTTTGAAGAGTTTCTGAGAAACTTAAAATTTCATGAAATTTTGATGAATTTTTGACTTTCAAATTTTTTTGCTTCCAAGTGGTTTTTATGGCCTATAACACACTTTTGTTGATTTTGAAGAGTTTCTGAGAACATGAAAATTCTACGAAATTTTGATGATTTTAGCAACTTTCAAATTTCTCAAATTTTTTTGCTTCCAAGTGGTTTTTATGGCCTAAAACACACTTTTGTTGATTTTGAAGAGTTTCTGAGAAACTTAAAATTTCATGAAATTTTGATGAATTTTTGACTTTCAAATTTTTTTGCTTCCAAGTGGTTTTTATGGCCTAAAACACACTATTGTTGATTTTGAAGAGTTTCTGAGAAACTTAAAATTTCATGAAATTTTGATGAATTTTTGACTTTCAAATTTTTTTGCTTCCAAGTGGTTTTTATGGCCTATAACACACTTTTGTTGATTTTGAAGAGTTTCTGAGAACATGAAAATTCTACGAAATTTTGATGATTTTAGCAACTTTCAAATTTCTCAAATTTTTTTGCTTCCAAGTGGTTTTTATGGCCTATAACACACTTTTGTTGATTTTGAAGAGTTTCTGAGAAACTGAAAATTTCATGAAATTTTGATGAATTTTTGACTTTCAAATTTTTTTGCTTCCAAGTGGTTTTTATGGCCTAAAACACACTTTTGTTGATTTTGAAGAGTTTCTGAGAAACTTAAATTTCATGAAATTTTGATGAATTTTTGACTTTCAAATTTTTTTGCTTCCAAGTGGTTTTTATGGCCTAAAACACACTTTTATTGATTTTGAAGAGTTTCTGAGAAACTTAAAATTTCATGAAATTTTGATGAATTTTTGACTTTCAAATTTTTTTGCTTCCAAGTGGTTTTTATGGCCTATAACACACTTTTGTTGATTTTGAAGAGTTTCTGAGAAACTGAAAATTTCATGAAATTTTGATGAATTTTTGACTTTCAAATTTTTTTCCTTCCAAGTGGTTTTTATGGCCTATAACACACTTTTGTTTATTTTGAATAGTTTCTGAAAAACTTAAAATTTCATGAAATTTTGATGAATTTTTGACTTTCAAATTTTTTTGCTTCCAAGTGGTTTTTATGGCCTATAACACACTTTTGTTGATTTTGAAGAGTTTCTGAGAAACTGAAAATTTCATGAAATTTTGATGAATTTCTGACTTTGAAATTTTTTTCCTTCCAAGTGGTTTTTATGGCCTATAACACACTTTTGTTGATTTTGAAGAGTTTCTGAGAAATTTAAAATTTCATGAAATTTTGATGAATTTTTGACTTTCAAATTTTTTTGCTTCCTAGTGGTTTTTATGGCCTATAACACACTTTTGTTGATTTTAAATAGTTTCTGAGAAACTGAAAAATGTCATGAAATTTTGATGAATTTTTGACTTTCAAATTTTTTTGCTTTCAAGTGGTTTTTATGGCCTATAACACACTTTTGTTTATTTTGAATAGTTTCTGAAAAACTTAAAATTTCATGAAATTTTGATGAATTTTTGACTTTCAAATTTTTTTGCTTCCAAGTGGTTTTTATGGCCTAAAACACACTATTGTTGATTTTGAAGAGTTTCTGAGAAACTGAAAATTTCATGAAATTTTGATGAATTTTTGACTTTGAAATTTTTTTCCTTCCAAGTGGTTTTTATGGCCTATAACACACTTTTGTTGATTTTAAAGAGTTTCTGACAAACTGAAAATTTCATGAAATTTTGATGAATTTTTGACTTTCAAATTTTTTTGCTTCCAAGTGGTTTTTATGGCCTATAACACACTTTTGTTGATTTTGAAGAATTTCTGAGAACATGAAAATTCTACGAAATTTTGATGATTTTAGCAAGTTTCAAATTTCTCAAATTTTTTTGCTTCCAAGTGGTTTTTATGGCCTAAAACACACTTTTGTTGATTTTGAAGAGTTTCTGAGAAACTTAAAATTTCATGAAATTTTGATGAATTTTTGACTTTCAAATTTTTTTGCTTCCAAGTGGTTTTTATGGCCTAAAACACACTATTGTTGATTTTGAAGAGTTTCTGAGAAACTTAAAATTTCATGAAATTTTGATGAATTTTTGACTTTCAAATTTTTTTGCTTCCAAGTGGTTTTTATGGCCTATAACACACTTTTGTTGATTTTGAAGAGTTTCTGAGAACATGAAAATTCTACGAAATTTTGATGATTTTAGCAACTTTCAAATTTCTCAAATTTTTTTGCTTCCAAGTGGTTTTTATGGCCTATAACACACTTTTGTTGATTTTGAAGAGTTTCTGAGAAACTGAAAATTTCATGAAATTTTGATGAATTTTTGACTTTCAAATTTTTTTGCTTCCAAGTGGTTTTTATGGCCTAAAACACACTTTTGTTGATTTTGAAGAGTTTCTGAGAAACTTAAATTTCATGAAATTTTGATGAATTTTTGACTTTCAAATTTTTTTGCTTCCAAGTGGTTTTTATGGCCTAAAACACACTTTTATTGATTTTGAAGAGTTTCTGAGAAACTTAAAATTTCATGAAATTTTGATGAATTTTTGACTTTCAAATTTTTTTCCTTCCAAGTGGTTTTTATGGCCTATAACACACTTTTGTTTATTTTGAATAGTTTCTGAAAAACTTAAAATTTCATGAAATTTTGATGAATTTTTGACTTTCAAATTTTTTTGCTTCCAAGTGGTTTTTATGGCCTATAACACACTTTTGTTGATTTTGAAGAGTTTCTGAGAAACTGAAAATTTCATGAAATTTTGATGAATTTTTGACTTTGAAATTTTTTTCCTTCCAAGTGGTTTTTATGGCCTATAACACACTTTTGTTGATTTTGAAGAGTTTCTGAGAAATTTAAAATTTCATGAAATTTTGATGAATTTTTGACTTTCAAATTTTTTTGCTTCCAAGTGGTTTTTATGGCCTAAAACACACTTTTGTTGATTTTGAAGAGTTTCTGAGAAACTTAAAATTTCATGAAATTTTTATGAATTTTTGACTTTCAAATTTTTTTGCTTCCAAGTGGTTTTTATGGCCTAAAACACACTTTTGTTGATTTTGAAGAGTTTCTGAGAAACTTAAAATTTCATGAAATTTTGATGAATTTTTGAATTTCAAATTTTTTTGCTTCCAAGTGGTTTTTATGGCCTAAAACACACTTTTGTTGATTTTGAAGAGTTTCTGAGAAACTTAAAATTTCATGAAATTTTGATGAATTTTTGACTTTCAAATTTTTTTGCTTCCAAGTGTTTTTTATGGCCTAAAACACACTTTTGTTCATTTTGAAGAGTTTCTGAGAAACTTAAAATTTCATGACATTTTGATGAATTTTTGACTTTCAAATTTTTTTGCTTCCAAGTGGTTTTTATGGCCTAAAACACACTATTGTTGATTTTGAAGAGTTTCTGAGAAACTTAAAATTTCATGAAATTTTGATGAATTTTTGACTTTCAAATTTTTTTGCTTCCAAGTGGTTTTTATGGCCTATAACACACTTTTGTTGATTTTGAAGAGTTTCTGAGAACATGAAAATTCTACGAAATTTTGATGATTTTAGCAACTTTCAAATTTCTCAAATTTTTTGGCGTCCAAGTGGTTTTTATGGCCTATAACACACTTTTGTTGATTTTGAAGAGTTTCTGAGAAACTGAAAATTTCATGAAATTTTGATGAATTTTTGACTTTCAAATTTTTTTGCTTCCAAGTGGTTTTTATGGCCTATAACACACTTTTGTTGATTTTGAAGAGTTTCTGAGAACATGAAAATTCTACGAAATTTTGATGATTTTAGCAACTTTCAAATTTCTCAAATTTTTTTGCTTCCAAGTGGTTTTTATGGCCTATAACACACTTTTGTTGATTTTGAAGAGTTTCTGAGAAACTGAAAATTTCATGAAATTTTGATGAATTTTTGACTTTCAAATTTTTTTGCTTCCAAGTGGTTTTTATGGCCTAAAACACACTTTTGTTGATTTTGAAGAGTTTCTGAGAAACTTAAATTTCATGAAATTTTGATGAATTTTTGACTTTCAAATTTTTTTGCTTCCAAGTGGTTTTTATGGCCTAAAACACACTTTTATTGATTTTGAAGAGTTTCTGAGAAACTTAAAATTTCATGAAATTTTGATGAATTTTTGACTTTCAAATTTTTTTGCTTCCAAGTGGTTTTTATGGCCTATAACACACTTTTGTTGATTTTGAAGAGTTTCTGAGAAACTGAAAATTTCATGAAATTTTGATGAATTTTTGACTTTCAAATTTTTTTCCTTCCAAGTGGTTTTTATGGCCTATAACACACTTTTGTTTATTTTGAATAGTTTCTGAAAAACTTAAAATTTCATGAAATTTTGATGAATTTTTGACTTTCAAATTTTTTTGCTTCCAAGTGGTTTTTATGGCCTATAACACACTTTTGTTGATTTTGAAGAGTTTCTGAGAAACTGAAAATTTCATGAAATTTTGATGAATTTCTGACTTTGAAATTTTTTTCCTTCCAAGTGGTTTTTATGGCCTATAACACACTTTTGTTGATTTTGAAGAGTTTCTGAGAAATTTAAAATTTCATGAAATTTTGATGAATTTTTGACTTTCAAATTTTTTTGCTTCCTAGTGGTTTTTATGGCCTATAACACACTTTTGTTGATTTTAAATAGTTTCTGAGAAACTGAAAAATGTCATGAAATTTTGATGAATTTTTGACTTTCAAATTTTTTTGCTTTCAAGTGGTTTTTATGGCCTATAACACACTTTTGTTTATTTTGAATAGTTTCTGAAAAACTTAAAATTTCATGAAATTTTGATGAATTTTTGACTTTCAAATTTTTTTGCTTCCAAGTGGTTTTTATGGCCTAAAACACACTATTGTTGATTTTGAAGAGTTTCTGAGAAACTGAAAATTTCATGAAATTTTGATGAATTTTTGACTTTGAAATTTTTTTCCTTCCAAGTGGTTTTTATGGCCTATAACACACTTTTGTTGATTTTAAAGAGTTTCTGACAAACTGAAAATTTCATGAAATTTTGATGAATTTTTGACTTTCAAATTTTTTTGCTTCCAAGTGGTTTTTATGGCCTATAACACACTTTTGTTGATTTTGAAGAATTTCTGAGAACATGAAAATTCTACGAAATTTTGATGATTTTAGCAAGTTTCAAATTTCTCAAATTTTTTTGCTTCCAAGTGGTTTTTATGGCCTAAAACACACTTTTGTTGATTTTGAAGAGTTTCTGAGAAACTTAAAATTTCATGAAATTTTGATGAATTTTTGACTTTCAAATTTTTTTGCTTCCAAGTGGTTTTTATGGCCTAAAACACACTATTGTTGATTTTGAAGAGTTTCTGAAAAACTTAAAATTTCATGAAATTTTGATGAATTTTTGACTTTCAAATTTTTTTGCTTCCAAGTGGTTTTTATGGCCTAAAACACACTTTTGTTGATTTTGAAGAGTTTCTGAGAAACTTAAAATATCATGAAATTTTGATGAATTTTTGACTTTCAAATTTTTTTGCTTCCAAGTGGTTTTTATGGCCTAAAACACATTTTTGTTGATTTTGAAGAGTTTCTGAGAAACTTAAAATTTCATGAAATTTTGATGAATTATTGACTTTCAAATTTTTTTGCTTCCAAGTGGTTTTTATGGCCTATAACACACTTTTGTTGATTTTGAAGAGTTTCTGAGAACATGAAAATTCTACGAAATTTTGATGATTTTAGCAACTTTCAAATTTCTAAAATTTTTTTGCTTCCAAGTGGTTTTTATGGCCTATAACACACTTTTGTTGATTTTGAAGAGTTTCTGAGAAACTGAAAATTTCATGAAATTTTGATGAATTTTTGACTTTCAAATTTTTTTGCTTCCAAGTGGTTTTTATGGCCTAAAACACACTATTGTTGATTTTGAAGAGTTTCTGAGAAACTGAAAATTTCATGAAATTTTGATGAATTTTTGACTTTGAAATTTTTTTCCTTCCAAGTGGTTTTTATGGCCTATAACACACTTTTGTTGATTTTGAAGAGTTTCTGACAAACTGAAAATTTCATGAAATTTTGATGAATTTTTGACTTTCAAATTTTTTTGCTTCCAAGTGGTTTTTATGGCCTATAACACACTTTTGTTGATTTTGAAGAATTTCTGAGAACATGAAAATTCTACGAAATTTTGATGATTTTAGCAAGTTTCAAATTTCTCAAATTTTTTTGCTTCCAAGTGGTTTTTATGGCCTAAAACACACTTTTGTTGATTTTGAAGAGTTTCTGAGAAACTTAAAATTTCATGAAATTTTGATGAATTTTTGACTTTCAAATTTTTTTGCTTCCAAGTGGTTTTTATGGCCTAAAACACACTATTGTTTATTTTGAAGAGTTTCTGAGAAACTTAAAATTTCATGAAATTTTGATGAATTTTTGACTTTCAAATTTTTTTGCTTCCAAGTGGTTTTTATGGCCTATAACACACTTTTGTTGATTTTGAAGAGTTTCTGAGAACATGAAAATTCTACGAAATTTTGATGATTTTAGCAACTTTCAAATTTCTCAAATTTTTTTGCTTCCAAGTGGTTTTTATGGCCTATAACACACTTTTGTTGATTTTGAAGAGTTTCTGAGAAACTGAAAATTTCATGAAATTTTGATGAATTTTTGACTTTCAAATTTTTTTGCTTCCAAGTGGTTTTTATGGCCTAAAACACACTTTTGTTGATTTTGAAGAGTTTCTGAGAAACTTAAATTTCATGAAATTTTGATGAATTTTTGACTGTCAAATTTTTTTGCTTCCAAGTGGTTTTTATGGCCTAAAACACACTTTTATTGATTTTGAAGAGTTTCTGAGAAACTTAAAATTTCATGAAATTTTGATGAATTTTTGACTTTCAAATTTTTTTGCTTCCAAGTGGTTTTTATTGCCTAAAACACACTTTTGTTGATTTTGAAGAGTTTCTGAGAAACTTAAAATTTCATGAAATTTTGATGAATTTTTGACTTTCAAATTTTTTTGCTTCCAAGTGGTTTTTATGGCCTAAAACACACTTTTGTTGATTTTGAAGAGTTTCTGAGAAACTTAAAATTTCATGAAATTTTGATGAATTATTGACTTTCAAATTTTTTTGCTTCCAAGTGGTTTTTATGGCCTATAACACACTTTTGTTGATTTTGAAGAGTTTCTGAGAACATGAAAATTCTACGAAATTTTGATGATTTTAGCAACTTTCAAATTTCTCAAATTTTTTTGCTTCCAAGTGGTTTTTATGGCCTATAACACACTTTTGTTGATTTTGAAGAGTTTCTGAGAAACTGAAAATTTCATGAAATTTTGATGAATTTTTGACTTTCAAATTTTTTTGCTTCCAAGTGGTTTTTATGGCCTAAAACACACTTTTGTTGATTTTGAAGAGTTTCTGAGAAACTTAAAATTTCATGAAATTTTGATGAATTTTTGACTTTCAAATTTTTTTGCTTCCTAGTGGTTTTTATGGCCTATAACACACTTTTGTTGATTTTAAATAGTTTCTGAGAAACTGAAAAATGTCATGAAATTTTGATGAATTTTTGACTTTCAAATTTTTTTGCTTCCAAGTGGTTTTTATGGCCTAAAACACACTATTGTTGATTTTGAAGAGTTTCTGAGAAACTGAAAATTTCATGAAATTTTGATGAATTTTTGACTTTGAAATTTTTTTCCTTCCAAGTGGTTTTTATGGCCTATAACACACTTTTGTTGATTTTGAAGAGTTTCTGACAAACTGAAAATTTCATGAAATTTTGATGAATTTTTGACTTTCAAATTTTTTTGCTTCCAAGTGGTTTTTATGGCCTATAACACACTTTTGTTGATTTTGAAGAATTTCTGAGAACATGAAAATTCTACGAAATTTTGATGATTTTAGCAAGTTTCAAATTTCTCAAATTTTTTTGCTTCCAAGTGGTTTTTATGGCCTAAAACACACTTTTGTTGATTTTGAAGAGTTTCTGAGAAACTTAAAATTTCATGAAATTTTGATGAATTTTTGACTTTCAAATTTTTTTGCTTCCAAGTGGTTTTTATGGCCTAAAACACACTATTGTTGATTTTGAAGAGTTTCTGAGAAACTTAAAATTTCATGAAATTTTGATGAATTTTTGACTTTCAAATTTTTTTGCTTCCAAGTGGTTTTTATGGCCTATAACACACTTTTGTTGATTTTGAAGAGTTTCTGAGAACATGAAAATTCTACGAAATTTTGATGATTTTAGCAACTTTCAAATTTCTCAAATTTTTTTGCTTCCAAGTGGTTTTTATGGCCTATAACACACTTTTGTTGATTTTGAAGAGTTTCTGAGAAACTGAAAATTTCATGAAATTTTGATGAATTTTTGACTTTCAAATTTTTTTGCTTCCAAGTGGTTTTTATGGCCTATAACACACTTTTGTTGATTTTGAAGAGTTTCTGAGAAACTGAAAATTTCATGATTTTTGATGAATTTTTGACTTTCAAATTTTTTTGCTTCCAAGTGGTTTTTATGGCCTAAAACACACTTTTGTTGATTTTGAATAGTTTCTGAGAAACTGAAAATTTCATGAAATTTTGATGAATTTTTGACTTTCAAATTTTTTTGCTTCCAAGTGGTTTTTATTGCCTAAAACACACTTTTGTTGATTTTGAAGAGTTTCTGAGAAACTTAAAATTTCATGAAATTTTGATGAATTTTTGACTTTCAAATTTTTTTGCTTCCAAGTGGTTTTTATGGCCTAAAACACACTTTTGTTGATTTTGAAGAGTTTCTGAGAAACTTAAAATTTCATGAAATTTTGATGAATTATTGACTTTCAAATTTTTTTGCTTCCAAGTGGTTTTTATGGCCTATAACACACTTTTGTTGATTTTGAAGAGTTTCTGAGAACATGAAAATTCTACGAAATTTTGATGATTTTAGCAACTTTCAAATTTCTCAAATTTTTTTGCTTCCAAGTGGTTTTTATGGCCTATAACACACTTTTGGTTATTTTGAAGAGTTTCTGAGAAACTGAAAATTTCATGAAATTTTGATGAATTTTTGACTTTCAAATTTTTTTGCTTCCAAGTGGTTTTTATGGCCTAAAACACACTTTTGTTGATTTTGAAGAGTTTCTGAGAAACTTAAAATTTCATGAAATTTTGATGAATTTTTGACTTTCAAATTTTTTTGCTTCCTAGTGGTTTTTATGGCCTATAACACACTTTTGTTGATTTTAAATAGTTTCTGAGAAACTGAAAAATGTCATGAAATTTTGATGAATTTTTGACTTTCAAATTTTTTTGCTTTCAAGTGGTTTTTATGGCCTATAACACACTTTTGTTGATTTTGAATAGTTTCTGAAAAACTTAAAATTTCATGAAATTTTGATGAATTTTTGACTTTCAAATTTTTTTGCTTCCAAGTGGTTTTTATGGCCTAAAACACACTATTGTTGATTTTGAAGAGTTTCTGAGAAACTGAAAATTTCATGAAATTTTGATGAATTTTTGACTTTGAAATTTTTTTCCTTCCTTGTGGTTTTTATGGCCTATAACACACTTTTGTTGATTTCGAAGAGTTTCTGACAAACTGAAAATTTCATGAAATTTTGATGAATTTTTGACTTTCAAATTTTTTTGCTTCCAAGTGGTTTTTATGGCCTATAACACACTTTTGTTGATTTTGAAGAATTTCTGAGAACATGAAAATTCTACGAAATTTTGATGATTTTAGCAAGTTTCAAATTTCTCAAATTTTTTTGCTTCCAAGTGGTTTTTATGGCCTAAAACACACTTTTGTTGATTTTGAAGAGTTTCTGAGAAACTTAAAATTTCATGAAATTTTGATGAACTTTTGACTTTCAAATTTTTTTGCTTCCAAGTGGTTTTTATGGCCTAAAACACACTATTGTTGATTTTGAAGAGTTTCTGAGAAACTGAAAATTTCATGAAATTTTGATGAATTTTTGACTTTCAAATTTTTTTGCTTCCAAGTGGTTTTTATGGCCTATAACACACTTTTGTTGATTTGGAAGAGTTTCTGAGAACATGAAAATTCTACGAAATTTTGATGATTTTAGCAACTTTCAAATTTCTCAAATTTTTTTGCGTCCAAGTGGTTTTTATGGCCTATAACACACTTTTGTTGATTTTGAAGAGTTTCTGAGAAACTGAAAATTTCATGAAATTTTGATGAATTTTTGACTTTCAAATTTTTTTGCTTCCAAGTGGTTTTTATGGCCTAAAACACACTTTTGTTGATTTTGAAGAGTTTCTGAGAAACTTAAAATTTCATGAAATTTTGATGAATTTTTGACTTTCAAATTTTTTTGCTTCCAAGTGGTTTTTATGGCCTAAAACACACTTTTGTTGATTTTGAAGAGTTTTTGAGAAACTTAAAATTTCATGAAATTTTGATGAATTATTGACTTTCAAATTTTTTTGCTTCCAAGTGGTTTTTATGGCCTATAACACACTTTTGTTGATTTTGAAGAGTTTCTGAGAACATGAAAATTCTACGAAATTTTGATGATTTTAGCAACTTTCAAATTTCTCAAATTCTTTTGCTTCCAAGTGTTTTTTATGCCTATAACACACTTTTGTTGATTTTGAATAGTTTCTGAGAAACTGAAAAATTTCATGAATTTTTGATGAATTTTTGACTTTCAAATTTTTTTGCTTCGAAGTGGTTTTTATGGCCTAAAACACACTTTTGTTGATTTTCAAGAGTTTCTGAGAAACTTAAAATTTCATGAAATTTTGATGAATTTTTGACTTTCAAATTTTTTTGCTTCCAAGTGGTTTTTATGGCCTATAACACACTTTTGTTGATTTTGAAGAGTTTCTGAGAAACTGAAAATTTCATGAAATTTTGATGAATTTTTGACTTTGAAATTTTTTTCCTTCCAAGTGGTTTTTATGGCCTATAACACACTTTTGTTGATTTTGAAGAGTTTCTGAGAAACTTAAAATTTCATGAAATTTTGATGAATTTTTGACTTTCAAATTTTTTTGCTTCCAAGTGGTTTTTATGGCCTATAACACACTTTTGTTGATTTTGAAGAGTTTCTGAGAAACTGAAAATTTCATGAAATTTTGATGAATTTTTTACTTGCAAATTTTTTTGCTTCCAAGTGTTTTTTATGGCCTAAAACACACTTTTGTTGATTTTGAATAGTTTCTGAGAAACTGAAAATTTCATGAAATTTTGATGAATTTTTGACTTTCAAATTTTTTTGCTTCCAAGTGGTTTTTATTGCCTAAAAAACACTTTTGTTGATTTTGAAGAGTTTCTGAGAAACTTAAAATTTCATGAAATTTTGATGAATTTTTGACTTTCAAATTTTTTTGCTTCCAAGTGGTTTTTATGGCCTAAAACACACTTTTGTTGATTTTGAAGAGTTTCTGAGAAACTTAAAATTTCATGAAATTTTGATGAATTATTGACTTTCAAATTTTTTTGCTTCCAAGTGGTTTTTATGGCCTATAACACACTTTTGTTGATTTTGAAGAGTTTCTGAGAACATGAAAATTCTACGAAATTTTGATGATTTTAGCAACTTTCAAATTTCTCAAATTTTTTTGCTTCCAAGTGGTTTTTATGGCCTATAACACACTTTTGTTGATTTTGAAGAGTTTCTGAGAAACTGAAAATTTCATGAAATTTTGATGAATTTTTGACTTTCAAATTTTTTTGCTTCCAAGTGGTTTTTATGGCCTAAAACACACTTTTGTTGATTTTGAAGAGTTTCTGAGAAACTTAAAATTTCATGAAATTTTGATGAATTTTTGACTTTCAAATTTTTTTGCTTCCTAGTGGTTTTTATGGCCTATAACACACTTTTGTTGATTTTAAATAGTTTCTGAGAAACTGAAAAATGTCATGAAATTTTGATGAATTTTTGACTTTCAAATTTTTTTGCTTTCAAGTGGTTTTTATGGCCTATAACACACTTTTGTTGATTTTGAATAGTTTCTGAAAAACTTAAAATTTCATGAAATTTTGATGAATTTTTGACTTTCAAATTTTTTTGCTTCCAAGTGGTTTTTATGGCCTAAAACACACTATTGTTGATTTTGAAGAGTTTCTGAGAAACTGAAAATTTCATGAAATTTTCATGAATTTTTGACTTTGAAATTTTTTTCCTTCCAAGTGGTTTTTATGGCCTATAACACACTTTTGTTGATTTTGAAGAGTTTCTGACAAACTGAAAATTTCATGAAATTTTGATGAATTTTTGACTTTCAAATTTTTTTGCTTCCAAGTGGTTTTTATGGCCTATAACACACTTTTGTTGATTTTGAAGAATTTCTGAGAACATGAAAATTCTACGAAATTTTGATGATTTTAGCAAGTTTCAAATTTCTCAAATTTTTTTGCTTCCAAGTGGTTTTTATGGCCTAAAACACACTTTTGTTGATTTTGAAGAGTTTCTGAGAAACTTAAAATTTCATGAAATTTTGATGAATTTTTGACTTTCAAATTTTTTTGCTTCCAAGTGGTTTTTATGGCCTAAAACACACTATTGTTGATTTTGAAGAGTTTCTGAGAAACTTAAAATTTCATGAAATTTTGATGATTTTTTGACTTTCAAATTTTTTTGCTTCCAAGTGGTTTTTATGGCCTATAACACACTTTTGTTGATTTTGAAGAGTTTCTGAGAAACTGAAAATTTCATGAAATTTTGATGAATTTTTGACTTTCAAATTTTTTTGCTTCCAAGTGGTTTTTATGGCCTAAAACACACTTTTGTTGATTTTGAAGAGTTTCTGAGAAACTTAAAATTTCATGAAATTTTGATGAATTTTTGACTTTCAAATTTTTTTGCTTCCAAGTGGTTTTTATGGCCTAAAACACACTTTTGTTGATTTTCAAGAGTTTCTGAGAAACTTAAAATTTCATGAAATTTTGATGAATTTTTGACTTTCAAATTTTTTTGCTTCCAAGTGGTTTTTATGGCCTATAACACACTTTTGTTGATTTTGAAGAGTTTCTGAGAAACTGAAAATTTCATGAAATTTTGATGAATTTTTGACTTTGAAATTTTTTTCCTTCCAAGTGGTTTTTATGGCCTATAACACACTTTTGTTGATTTTGAAGAGTTTCTGAGAAACTTAAAATTTCATGAAATTTTGATGAATTTTTGACTTTCAAATTTTTTTCCTTCCAAGTGGTTTTTATGGCCTAAAACACACTTTTGTTGATTTTGAAGAGTTTCTGAGAACATGAAAATTCTACGAAATTTTGATGATTTTAGCAACTTTCAAATTTCTCAAATTTTTTTGCTTCCAAGTGGTTTTTATGGCCTATAACACACTTTTGTTGATTTTGAAGAGTTTCTGAGAAACTGAAAATTTCATGAAATTTTGATGAATTTTTTACTTTCAAATTTTTTTGCTTCCAAGTGTTTTTTATGGCCTAAAACACACTTTTGTTGATTTTGAATAGTTTCTGAGAAACTGAAAATTTCATGAAATTTTGATGAATTTTTGACTTTCAAATTTTTTTGCTTCCAAGTGGTTTTTATTGCCTAAAACACACTTTTGTTGATTTTGAAGAGTTTCTGAGAAACTTAAAATTTCATGAAATTTTGATGAATTTTTGACTTTCAAATTTTTTTGCTTCCAAGTGGTTTTTATGGCCTAACACACACTTTTGTTGATTTTGAAGAGTTTCTGAGAAACTTAAAATTTCATGAAATTTTGATGAATTATTGACTTTCAAATTTTTTTGCTTCCAAGTGGTTTTTATGGCCTATAACACACTTTTGTTGATTTTGAAGAGTTTCTGAGAACATGAAAATTCTACGAAATTTTGATGATTTTAGCAACTTTCAAATTTCTCAAATTTTTTTGCTTCCAAGTGGTTTTTATGGCCTATAACACACTTTTGTTGATTTTGAAGAGTTTCTGAGAAACTGAAAATTTCATGATTTTTGATGAATTTTTGACTTTCAAATTTTTTTGCTTCCAAGTGGTTTTTATGGCCTAAAACACACTTTTGTTGATTTTGAATAGTTTCTGAGAAACTGAAAATTTCATGAAATTTTGATGAATTTTTGACTTTCAAATTTTTTTGCTTCCAAGTGGTTTTTATTGCCTAAAACACACTTTTGTTGATTTTGAAGAGTTTCTGAGAAACTTAAAATTTCATGAAATTTTGATGAATTTTTGACTTTCAAATTTTTTTGCTTCCAAGTGGTTTTTATGGCCTAAAACACACTTTTGTTGATTTTGAAGAGTTTCTGAGAAACTTAAAATTTCATGAAATTTTGATGAATTATTGACTTTCAAATTTTTTTGCTTCCAAGTGGTTTTTATGGCCTATAACACACTTTTGTTGATTTTGAAGAGTTTCTGAGAACATGAAAATTCTACGAAATTTTGATGATTTTAGCAACTTTCAAATTTCTCAAATTTTTTTGCTTCCAAGTGGTTTTTATGGCCTAAAACACACTTTTGTTGATTTTGAAGAGTTTCTGAGAAACTTAAAATTTCATGAAATTTTGATGAACTTTTGACTTTCAAATTTTTTTGCTTCCAAGTGGTTTTTATGGCCTAAAACACACTATTGTTGATTTTGAAGAGTTTCTGAGAAACTGAAAATTTCATGAAATTTTGATGAATTTTTGACTTTCAAATTTTTTTGCTTCCAAGTGGTTTTTATGGCCTATAACACACTTTTGTTGATTTTGAAGAGTTTCTGAGAACATGAAAATTCTACGAAATTTTGATGATTTTAGCAACTTTCAAATTTCTCAAATTTTTTTGCGTCCAAGTGGTTTTTATGGCCTATAACACACTTTTGTTGATTTTGAAGAGTTTCTGAGAAACTGAAAATTTCATGAAATTTTGATGAATTTTTGACTTTCAAATTTTTTTGCTTCCAAGTGGTTTTTATGGCCTAAAACACACTTTTGTTGATTTTGAAGAGTTTCTGAGAAACTTAAAATTTCATGAAATTTTGATGAATTTTTGACTTTCAAATTTTTTTGCTTCCAAGTGGTTTTTATGGCCTAAAACACACTTTTGTTGATTTTGAAGAGTTTTTGAGAAACTTAAAATTTCATGAAATTTTGATGAATTATTGACTTTCAAATTTTTTTGCTTCCAAGTGGTTTTTATGGCCTATAACACACTTTTGTTGATTTTGAAGAGTTTCTGAGAACATGAAAATTCTACGAAATTTTGATGATTTTAGCAACTTTCAAATTTCTCAAATTCTTTTGCTTCCAAGTGTTTTTTATGCCTATAACACACTTTTGTTGATTTTGAATAGTTTCTGAGAAACTGAAAAATTTCATGAATTTTTGATGAATTTTTGACTTTCAAATTTTTTTGCTTCCAAGTGGTTTTTATGGCCTAAAACACACTTTTGTTGATTTTCAAGAGTTTCTGAGAAACTTAAAATTTCATGAAATTTTGATGAATTTTTGACTTTCAAATTTTTTTGCTTCCAAGTGGTTTTTATGGCCTATAACACACTTTTGTTGATTTTGAAGAGTTTCTGAGAAACTGAAAATTTCATGAAATTTTGATGAATTTTTGACTTTGAAATTTTTTTCCTTCCAAGTGGTTTTTATGGCCTATAACACACTTTTGTTGATTTTGAAGAGTTTCTGAGAAACTTAAAATTTCATGAAATTTTGATGAATTTTTGACTTTCAAATTTTTTTGCTTCCAAGTGGTTTTTATGGCCTATAACACACTTTTGTTGATTTTGAAGAGTTTCTGAGAAACTGAAAATTTCATGAAATTTTGATGAATTTTTTACTTGCAAATTTTTTTGCTTCCAAGTGTTTTTTATGGCCTAAAACACACTTTTGTTGATTTTGAATAGTTTCTGAGAAACTGAAAATTTCATGAAATTTTGATGAATTTTTGACTTTCAAATTTTTTTGCTTCCAAGTGGTTTTTATTGCCTAAAACACACTTTTGTTGATTTTGAAGAGTTTCTGAGAAACTTAAAATTTCATGAAATTTTGATGAATTATTGACTTTCAAATTTTTTTGCTTCCAAGTGGTTTTTATGGCCTATAACACACTTTTGTTGATTTTGAAGAGTTTCTGAGAACATGAAAATTCTACGAAATTTTGATGATTTTAGCAACTTTCAAATTTCTCAAATTTTTTTGCTTCCAAGTGGTTTTTATGGCCTATAACACACTTTTGTTGATTTTGAAGAGTTTCTGAGAAACTGAAAATTTCATGAAATTTTGATGAATTTTTGACTTTCAAATTTTTTTGCTTCCAAGTGGTTTTTATGGCCTAAAACACACTTTTGTTGATTTTGAAGAGTTTCTGAGAAACTTAAAATTTCATGAAATTTTGATGAATTTTTGACTTTCAAATTTTTTTGCTTCCTAGTGGTTTTTATGGCCTATAACACACTTTTGTTGATTTTAAATAGTTTCTGAGAAACTGAAAAATGTCATGAAATTTTGATGAATTTTTGACTTTCAAATTTTTTTGCTTTCAAGTGGTTTTTATGGCCTATAACACACTTTTGTTGATTTTGAATAGTTTCTGAAAAACTTAAAATTTCATGAAATTTTGATGAATTTTTGACTTTCAAATTTTTTTGCTTCCAAGTGGTTTTTATGGCCTAAAACACACTATTGTTGATTTTGAAGAGTTTCTGAGAAACTGAAAATTTCATGAAATTTTGATGAATTTTTGACTTTGAAATTTTTTTCCTTCCAAGTGGTTTTTATGGCCTATAACACACTTTTGTTGATTTTGAAGAGTTTCTGACAAACTGAAAATTTCATGAAATTTTGATGAATTTTTGACTTTCAAATTTTTTTGCTTCCAAGTGGTTTTTATGGCCTATAACACACTTTTGTTGATTTTGAAGAATTTCTGAGAACATGAAAATTCTACGAAATTTTGATGATTTTAGCAAGTTTCAAATTTCTCAAATTTTTTTGCTTCCAAGTGGTTTTTATGGCCTAAAACACACTTTTGTTGATTTTGAAGAGTTTCTGAGAAACTTAAAATTTCATGAAATTTTGATGAATTTTTGACTTTCAAATTTTTTTGCTTCCAAGTGGTTTTTATGGCCTAAAACACACTATTGTTGATTTTGAAGAGTTTCTGAGAAACTTAAAATTTCATGAAATTTTGATGAATTTTTGACTTTCAAATTTTTTTGCTTCCAAGTGGTTTTTATGGCCTATAACACACTTTTGTTGATTTTGAAGAGTTTCTGAGAAACTGAAAATTTCATGAAATTTTGATGAATTTTTTACTTGCAAATTTTTTTGCTTCCAAGTGTTTTTTATGGCCTAAAACACACTTTTGTTGATTTTGAATAGTTTCTGAGAAACTGAAAATTTCATGAAATTTTGATGAATTTTTTACTTTCAAATTTTTTTGCTTCCAAGTGGTTTTTATTGCCTAAAACACACTTTTGTTGATTTTGAAGAGTTTCTGAGAAACTTAAAATTTCATGAAATTTTGATGAATTTTTGACTTTCAAATTTTTTTGCTTCCAAGTGGTTTTTATGGCCTAAAACACACTTTTGTTGATTTTGAAGAGTTTCTGAGAAACTTAAAATTTCATGAAATTTTGATGAATTATTGACTTTCAAATTTTTTTGCTTCCAAGTGGTTTTTATGGCCTATAACACACTTTTGTTGATTTTGAAGAGTTTCTGAGAACATGAAAATTCTACGAAATTTTGATGATTTTAGCAACTTTCAAATTTCTCAAATTTTTTGCTTCCAAGTGGTTTTTATGGCCTATAACACACTTTTGTTGATTTTGAAGAGTTTCTGAGAAACTGAAAATTTCATGAAATTTTGATGAATTTTTGACTTTCAAATTTTTTTGCTTCCAAGTGGTTTTTATGGCCTAAAACACACTTTTGTTGATTTTGAAGAGTTTCTGAGAAACTTAAAATTTCATGAAATTTTGATGAATTTTTGACTTTCAAATTTTTTTGCTTCCTAGTGGTTTTTATGGCCTATAACACACTTTTGTTGATTTTAAATAGTTTATGAGAAACTGAAAAATGTCATGAAATTTTGATGAATTTTTGACTTTCAAATTTTTTTGCTTTCAAGTGGTTTTTATGGCCTATAACACACTTTTGTTGATTTTGAATAGTTTCTGAAAAACTTAAAATTTCATGAAATTTTGATGAATTTTTGACTTTCAAATTTTTTTGCTTCCAAGTGGTTTTTATGGCCTAAAACACACTATTGTTGATTTTGAAGAGTTTCTGAGAAACTGAAAATTTCATGAAATTTTCATGAATTTTTGACTTTGAAATTTTTTTCCTTCCAAGTGGTTTTTATGGCCTATAACACACTTTTGTTGATTTTGAAGAGTTTCTGACAAACTGAAAATTTCATGAAATTTTGATGAATTTTTGACTTTCAAATTTTTTTGCTTCCAAGTGGTTTTTATGGCCTATAACACACTTTTGTTGATTTTGAAGAATTTCTGAGAACATGAAAATTCTACGAAATTTTGATGATTTTAGCAAGTTTCAAATTTCTCAAATTTTTTTGCTTCCAAGTGGTTTTTATGGCCTATAACACACTTTTGTTGATTTTGAAGAGTTTCTGAGAAACTGAAAATTTCATGAAATTTTGATGAATTTTTGACTTTCAAATTTTTTTGCTTCCAAGTGGTTTTTATGGCCTAAAACACACTTTTGTTGATTTTGAAGAGTTTCTGAGAAACTGAAAATTTCATGAAATTTTGATGAATTTTTGACTTTCAAATTTTTTTGCTTCCAAGTGGTTTTTATGGCCTAAAACACACTTTTGTTGATTTTGAAGAGTTTCTGAGAAACTTAAAATTTCATGAAATTTTGATGAATTTTTGACTTTCAAATTTTTTTGCTTCCAAGTGGTTTTTATGGCCTAAAACACACTTTTGTTGATTTTGAAGAGTTTCTGAGAAACTGAAAAATTTCATGAAATTTTGATGAATTTTTGACTTTCAAATTTTTTTGCTTCCTAGTGGTTTTTATGGCCTAAAACACACTTTTGTTGATTTTGAAGAGTTTCTGAGAACATGAAAATTCTACGAAATTTTGATGATTTTAGCAACTTTCAAATTTCTCAAATTTTTTTCCTTCCAAGTGGTTTTTATGGCCTATAACACACTTTTGTTGATTTTGAAGAGTTTCTGACAAACTGAAAATTTCATGAAATTTTGATGAATTTTTGACTTTCAAATTTTTTTGCTTCCAAGTGGTTTTTATGGCCTATAACACACTTTTGTTGATTTTGAAGAATTTCTGAGAACATGAAAATTCTACGAAATTTTGATGATTTTAGCAAGTTTCAAATTTCTCAAATTTTTTTGCTTCCAAGTGGTTTTTATGGCCTAAAACACACTTTTGTTGATTTTGAAGAGTTTCTGAGAAACTTAAAATTTCATGAAATTTTGATGAATTTTTGACTTTCAAATTTTTTTGCTTCCAAGTGTTTTTTATGGCCTAAAACACACTTTTGTTGATTTTGAAGAGTTTCTGAGAAACTGAAAATTTCATGAAATTTTGATGAATTTTTGACTTTGAAATTTTTTTGCTTCCAAGTGGTTTTTATGGCCTATAACACACTTTTGTTGATTTTGAAGAGTTTCTGAGAACATGAAAATTCTACGAAATTTTGATGATTTTAGCAACTTTCAAATTTCTCAAATTTTTTTGCTTCCAAGTGGTTTTTATGGCCTAAAACACACTTTTGTTGATTTTGAAGAGTTTCTGAGAAACTTAAAATTTCATGAAATTTTGATGAATTTTTGACTTTCAAATTTGTTTGCTTCCAAGTGGTTTTTATGGCCTAAAACACACTATTGTTGATTTTGAAGAGTTTCTGAGAAACTTAAAATTTCATGAAATTTTGATGAATTTTTGACTTTCAAATTTTTTTGCTTTCAAGTGGTTTTTATGGCCTATAACACACTTTTGTTGATTTTGAATAGTTTCTGAAAAACTTAAAATTTCATGAAATTTTGATGAATTTTTGACTTTCAAATTTTTTTGCTTCCAAGTGGTTTTTATGGCCTAAAACACACTATTGTTGATTTAGAAGAGTTTCTGAGAAACTGAAAATTTCATGAAATTTTGATGAATTTTTGACTTTGAAATTTTTTTCCTTCCAAGTGGTTTTTATGGCCTATAACACACTTTTGTTGATTTTGAAGAGTTTCTGACAAACTGAAAATTTCATGAAATTTTGATGAATTTTTGACTTTCAAATTTTTTTGCTTCCAAGTGGTTTTTTTGGCCTATAACACACTTTTGTTGATTTTGAAGAATTTCTGAGAACATGAAAATTCTACGAAATTTTGATGATTTTAGCAAGTTTCAAATTTCTCAAATTTTTTTGCTTCCAAGTGGTTTTTATGGCCTAAAACACACTATTGTTGATTTTGAAGAGTTTCTGAGAAACTTAAAATTTCATGAAATTTTGATGAATTTTTGACTTTCAAATTTTTTTGCTTCCAAGTGGTTTTTATGGCCTATAACACACTTTTGTTGATTTTGAAGAGTTTCTGAGAACATGAAAATTCTACGAAATTTTGATGATTTTAGCAACTTTCAAATTTCTCAAATTTTTTTGCGTCCAAGTGGTTTTTATGGCCTATAACACACTTTTGTTGATTTTGAAGAGTTTCTGAGAAACTGAAAATTTCATGAAATTTTGATGAATTTTTGACTTTCAAATTTTTTTGCTTCCAAGTGGTTTTTATGGCCTAAAACACACTTTTGTTGATTTTGAAGAGTTTCTGAGAAACTTAAAATTTCATGAAATTTTGATGAATTTTTGACTTTCAAATTTTTTTGCTTCCAAGTGGTTTTTATGGCCTAAAACACACTTTTGTTGATTTTGAAGAGTTTCTGAGAAACTGAAAAATTTCATGAAATTTTGATGAATTTTTGACTTTCAAATTTTTTTGCTTCCTAGTGGTTTTTATGACCTAAAACACACTTTTGTTGATTTTGAAGAGTTTCTGAGAACATGAAAATTCTACGAAATTTTGATGATTTTAGCAACTTTCAAATTTCTCAAATTTTTTTGCTTCCAAGTGGTTTTTATGGCCTATAACACACTTTTGTTGATTTTGAAGAGTTTATGAGAAACTGAAAATTTCATGAAATTTTGATGAATTTTTTACTTTCAAATTTTTTTGCTTCCAAGTGTTTTTTATGGCCTAAAACACACTTTTGTTGATTTTGAAGAGTTTATGAGAAACTGAAAATTTCATGAAATTTTCATGAATTTTTGACTTTCAAATTTTTTTGCTTCCAAGTGGTTTTTATGGCCTAAAACACACTTTTGTTGATTTTGAATAGTTTCTGAGAAACTGAAAATTTCATGAAATTTTGATGAATTTTTGACTTTCAAATTTTTTGGCCTCCAAGTGTTTTTTATGGCCTATAACACACTTTTGTTGATTTTGAAGAGTTTCTGAGAAACTGAAAATTTCATGAAATTTTGATGAATTTTTGACTTTCAAATTTTTTTGCTTACAAGTGGTTTTATGGCCTAAAACACACTTTTGTTGATTTTGAAGAGTTTCTGAGAAACTTAAAATTTCATGAAATTTTGATGAATTTTTGACTTTCAAATTTGTTTGCTTCCAAGTGGTTTTTATGGCCTAAAACACACTATTGTTGATTTTGAAGAGTTTCTGAGAAACTTAAAATTTCATGAAATTTTGATGAATTTTTGACTTTCAAATTTTTTTGCTTTCAAGTGGTTTTTATGGCCTATAACACACTATTGTTGATTTTGAAGAGTTTCTGAAAAACTGAAAATTTCATGAAATTTTGATGAATTTTTGACTTTCAAATTTTTTTGCTTCCAAGTGGTTTTTATGGCCTAAAACACACTTTTGTTGATTTTCAAGAGTTTCTGAGAAACTTAAAATTTCATGAAATTTTGATGAATTTTTGACTTTCAAATTTTTTTGCTTCCAAGTGGTTTTTATGGCCTAAAACACACTTTTGTTGATTTTGAATAGTTTCTGAGAAACTGAAAATTTCATGAAATTTTGATGAATTTTTGACTTTCAAATTTTTTGGCCTCCAAGTGTTTTTTATGGCCTATAACACACTTTTGTTGATTTTGAAGAGTTTCTGACAAACTGAAAATTTCATGAAATTTTGATGAATTTTTGACTTTCAAATTTTTTTGCTTCCAAGTGGTTTTTATGGCCTATAACACACTTTTGTTGATTTTGAAGAATTTCTGAGAACATGAAAATTCTACGAAATTTTGATGATTTTAGCAAGTTTCAAATTTCTCAAATTTTTTTGCTTCCAAGTGGTTTTTATGGCCTAAAACACACTTTTGTTGATTTTGAAGAGTTTCTGAGAAACTTAAAATTTCATGAAATTTTGATGAATTTTTGACTTTCAAATTTTTTTGCTTCCAAGTGGTTTTTATGGCCTAAAACACACTTTTGTTGATTTTGAAGAGTTTCTGAGAACATGAAAATTCTACGAAATTTTGATGATTTTACAAACTTTCAAATTTCTCAAATTTTTTTGCGTCCAAGTGGTTTTTATGGCCTATAACACACTTTTGTTGATTTTGAAGAGTTTCTGAGAAACTGAAAATTTCATGAAATTTTGATGAATTTTTGACTTTCAAATTTTTTTGCTTCCAAGTGGTTTTTATGGCCTAAAACACACTTTTGTTGATTTTGAAGAGTTTCTGAGAAACTTAAAATTTCATGAAATTTTGATGAATTTTTGACTTTCAAATTTTTTTGCTTCCAAGTGGTTTTTATGGCCTAAAACACACTTTTGTTGATTTTGAATAGTTTCTGAGAAACTGAAAATTTCATGAAATTTTGATGAATTTTTGACTTTCAAATTTTTTTGCTTCCAAGTGGTTTTTATGGCCTAAAACACACTTTTGTTGATTTTCAAGAGTTTCTGAGAAACTTAAAATTTCATGAAATTTTGATGAATTTTTGACTTTCAAATTTTTTTGCTTCCAAGTGGTTTTTATGGCCTAAAACACACTTTTGTTGATTTTGAATAGTTTCTGAGAAACTGAAAATTTCATGAAATTTTGATGAATTTTTGACTTTCAAATTTTTTTGCTTCCAAGTGGTTTTTATGGCCTATAACACACTTTTGTTGATTTTGAAGAGTTTCTGAGAACATGAAAATTCTACGAAATTTTGATGATTTTAGCAACTTTCAAATTTCTCAAATTTTTTTGCTTCCAAGTGGTTTTTATGGCCTATAACACACTTTTGTTGATTTTGAAGAGTTTATGAGAAACTGAAAATTTCATGAAATTTTGATGAATTTTTTACTTTCAAATTTTTTTGCTTCCAAGTGTTTTTTATGGCCTAAAACACACTTTTGTTGATTTTGAAGAGTTTATGAGAAACTGAAAATTTCATGAAATTTTCATGAATTTTTGACTTTCAAATTTTTTTGCTTCCAAGTGGTTTTTATGGCCTAAAACACACTTTTGTTGATTTTGAATAGTTTCTGAGAAACTGAAAATTTCATGAAATTTTGATGAATTTTTGACTTTCAAATTTTTTGGCCTCCAAGTGTTTTTTATGGCCTATAACACACTTTTGTTGATTTTGAAGAGTTTCTGAGAAACTGAAAATTTCATGAAATTTTGATGAATTTTTGACTTTCAAATTTTTTTGCTTACAAGTGGTTTTATGGCCTAAAACACACTTTTGTTGATTTTGAAGAGTTTCTGAGAAACTTAAAATTTCATGAAATTTTGATGAATTTTTGACTTTCAAATTTGTTTGCTTCCAAGTGGTTTTTATGGCCTAAAACACACTATTGTTGATTTTGAAGAGTTTCTGAGAAACTTAAAATTTCATGAAATTTTGATGAATTTTTGACTTTCAAATTTTTTTGCTTTCAAGTGGTTTTTATGGCCTATAACACACTTTTGTTGATTTTGAATAGTTTCTGAGAAACTGAAAATTTCATGAAATTTTGATGAATTTTTGACTTTCAAATTTTTTTGCTTCCAAGTGGTTTTTATGGCCTATAACACACTTTTGTTGATTTTGAAGAATTTTTGAGAACATGAAAATTCTACGAAATTTTGATGATTTTAGCAAGTTTCAAATTTCTCAAATTTTTTTGCTTCCAAGTGGTTTTTATGGCCTAAAACACACTTGTTGATTTTGAAGAGTTTCTGAGAAACTTAAAATTTCATGAAATTTTGATGAATTTTTGACTTTCAAATTTTTTTGCTTCCAAGTGGTTTTTATGGCCTAAAACACACTATTGTTGATTTTGAAGAGTTTCTGAGAAACTTAAAATTTCATGAAATTTTGATGAATTTTTGACTTTCAAATTTTTTTGCTTCCAAGTGGTTTTTATGGCCTATAACACACTTTTGTTGATTTTGAAGAGTTTCTGAGAACATGAAAATTCTACGAAATTTTGATGATTTTAGCAACTTTCAAATTTCTCAAATTTTTTTGCGTCCAAGTGGTTTTTATGGCCTATAACACACTTTTGTTGATTTTGAAGAGTTTCTGAGAAACTGAAAATTTCATGAAATTTTGATGAATTTTTGACTTTCAAATTTTTTTGCTTCCAAGTGGTTTTTATGGCCTAAAACACACTTTTGTTGATTTTGAAGAGTTTCTGAGAAACTTAAAATTTCATGAAATTTTGATGAATTTTTGACTTTCAAATTTTTTTTCTTCCAAGTGGTTTTTATGGCCTAAAACACACTTTTGTTGATTTTGAAGAGTTTCTGAGAAACTGAAAAATTTCATGAAATTTTGATGAATTTTTGACTTTCAAATTTTTTTGCTTCCTAGTGGTTTTTATGGCCTAAAACACACTTTTGTTGATTTTGAAGAGTTTCTGAGAAACTTAAAATTTCATGAAATTTTGATGAATTTTTGACTTTCAAATTTTTTTGCTTCCAAGTGTTTTTTATGGCCTATAACACACTTTTGTTGATTTTGAAGAGTTTCTGAGAAACTGAAAATTTCATGAAATTTTGATGAATTTTTGACTTTCAAATTTTTTTGCTTACAAGTGGTTTTTATGGCCTAAAACACACTTTTGTTGATTTTGAAGAGTTTCTGAGAAACTTAAAATTTCATGAAATTTTGATGAATTTTTGACTTTCAAATTTTTTTGCTTCCAAGTGGTTTTTATGGCCTATAACACACTTTTGTTGATTTTGAAGAGTTTCTGAGAACATGAAAATTCTACGAAATTTTGATGATTTTAGCAACTTTCAAATTTCTCAAATTTTTTTGCTTCCAAGTGGTTTTTATGGCCTATAACACACTTTTGTTGATTTTGAAGAGTTTATGAGAAACTGAAAATTTCATGAAATTTTGATGAATTTTTTACTTTCAAATTTTTTGCTTCCAAGTGTTTTTTATGGCCTAAAACACACTTTTGTTGATTTTGAAGAGTTTATGAGAAACTGAAAATTTCATGAAATTTTCATGAATTTTTGACTTTCAAATTTTTTTGCTTCCAAGTGGTTTTTATGGCCTAAAACACACTTTTGTTGATTTTGAATAGTTTCTGAGAAACTGAAAATTTCATGAAATTTTGATGAATTTTTGACTTTCAAATTTTTTTGCTTCCAAGTGGTTTTTATGGCCTATAACACACTTTTGTTGATTTTGAAGAGTTTCTGAGAACATGAAAATTCTAAGAAATTTTGATGATTTTAGCAACTTTCAAATTTCTCAAATTTTTTTGCTTCCAAGTGGTTTTTATGGCCTAAAACACACTTTTGTTGATTTTGAAGAGTTTCTGAGAAACTTAAAATTTCATGAAATTTTGATGAATTTTTGACTTTCAAATTTGTTTGCTTCCAAGTGGTTTTTATGGCCTAAAACACACTATTGTTGATTTTGAAGAGTTTCTGAGAAACTTAAAATTTCATGAAATTTTGATGAATTTTTGACTTTCAAATTTTTTTGCTTTCAAGTGGTTTTTATGGCCTATAACACACTTTTGTTGATTTTGAATAGTTTCTGAAAAACTTAAAATTTCATGAAATTTTGATGAATTTTTGACTTTCAAATTTTTTTGCTTCCAAGTGGTTTTTATGGCCTAAAACACACTTTTGTTGATTTTCAAGAGTTTCTGAGAAACTTAAAATTTCATGAAATTTTGATGAATTTTTGACTTTCAAATTTTTTGGCCTCCAAGTGTTTTTTATGGCCTATAACACACTTTTGTTGATTTTGAAGAGTTTCTGAGAAACTGAAAATTTCATGAAATTTTGATGAATTTTTGACTTTCAAATTTTTTTGCTTACAAGTGGTTTTATGGCCTAAAACACACTTTTGTTGATTTTGAAGAGTTTCTGAGAAACTTAAAATTTCATGAAATTTTGATGAATTTTTGACTTTCAAATTTGTTTGCTTCCAAGTGGTTTTTATGGCCTAAAACACACTATTGTTGATTTTGAAGAGTTTCTGAGAAACTTAAAATTTCATGAAATTTTGATGAATTTTTGACTTTCAAATTTTTTTGCTTTCAAGTGGTTTTTATGGCCTATAACACACTATTGTTGATTTTGAAGAGTTTCTGAAAAACTGAAAATTTCATGAAATTTTGATGAATTTTTGACTTTCAAATTTTTTTGCTTCCAAGTGGTTTTTATGGCCTAAAACACACTTTTGTTGATTTTCAAGAGTTTCTGAGAAACTTAAAATTTCATGAAATTTTGATGAATTTTTGACTTTCAAATTTTTTTGCTTCCAAGTGGTTTTTATGGCCTAAAACACACTTTTGTTGATTTTGAATAGTTTCTGAGAAACTGAAAATTTCATGAAATTTTGATGAATTTTTGACTTTCAAATTTTTTTGCTTCCAAGTGGTTTTTATGGCCTATAACACACTTTTGTTGATTTTGAAGAGTTTCTGAGAACATGAAAATTCTACGAAATTTTGATGATTTTAGCAACTTTCAAATTTCTCAAATTTTTTTGCTTCCAAGTGGTTTTTATGGCCTATAACACACTTTTGTTGATTTTGAAGAGTTTATGAGAAACTGAAAATTTCATGAAATTTTGATGAATTTTTTACTTTCAAATTTTTTTGCTTCCAAGTGTTTTTTATGGCCTAAAACACACTTTTGTTGATTTTGAAGAGTTTATGAGAAACTGAAAATTTCATGAAATTTTCATGAATTTTTGACTTTCAAATTTTTTTGCTTCCAAGTGGTTTTTATGGCCTAAAACACACTTTTGTTGATTTTGAATAGTTTCTGAGAAACTGAAAATTTCATGAAATTTTGATGAATTTTTGACTTTCAAATTTTTTTGCTTCCAAGTGGTTTTTATGGCCTATAACACACTTTTGTTGATTTTGAAGAGTTTCTGAGAACATGAAAATTCTACGAAATTTTGATGATTTTAGCAACTTTCAAATTTCTCAAATTTTTTTGCTTCCAAGTGGTTTTTATGGCCTAAAACACACTTTTGTTGATTTTGAAGAGTTTCTGAGAAACTTAAAATTTCATGAAATTTTGATGAATTTTTGACTTTCAAATTTGTTTGCTGCCAAGTGGTTTTTATGGCCTAAAACACACTATTGTTGATTTTGAAGAGTTTCTGAGAAACTTAAAATTTCATGAAATTTTGATGAATTTTTGACTTTCAAATTTTTTTGCTTTCAAGTGGTTTTTATGGCATATAACACACTTTTGTTGATTTTGAATAGTTTCTGAAAAACTTAAAATTTCATGAAATTTTGATGAATTTTTGACTTTCAAATTTTTTTGCTTCCAAGTGGTTTTTATGGCCTAAAACACACTTTTGTTGATTTTCAAGAGTTTCTGAGAAACTTAAAATTTCATGAAATTTTGATGAATTTTTGACTTTCAAATTTTTTTGCCTCCAAGTGTTTTTTATGGCCTATAACACACTTTTGTTGATTTTGAAGAGTTTCTGAGAAACTGAAAATTTCATGAAATTTTGATGAATTTTTGACTTTCAAATTTTCTTGCTTCCAAGTGGTTTTTATGGCCTAAAACACACTTTTGTTGATTTTGAAGAGTTTCTGAGAACATGAAAATTCTACGAAATTTTGATGATTTTAGCAACTTTCAAATTTCTCAAATTTTTTTGCTTCCAAGTGGTTTTTATGGCCTATAACACACTTTTGTTGATTTTGAAGAGTTTCTGAGAAACTGAAAATTTCATGAAATTTTGATGAATTTTTTACTTTCAAATTTTTTTGCTTCCAAGTGTTTTTTATGGCCTAAAACACACTTTTGTTGATTTTGAAGAGTTTATGAGAAACTGAAAATTTCATGAAATTTTCATGAATTTTTGACTTTCAAATTTTTTTGCTTCCAAGTGGTTTTTATGGCCTAAAACACACTTTTGTTGATTTTGAATAGTTTCTGAGAAACTGAAAATTTCATGAAATTTTGATGAATTTTTGACTTTCAAATTTTTTTGCTTCCAAGTGGTTTTTATGGCCTATAACACACTTTTGTTGATTTTGAAGAGTTTCTGAGAACATGAAAATTCTACGAAATTTTGATGATTTTAGCAACTTTCAAATTTCTCAAATTTTTTTGCTTCCAAGTGGTTTTTATGGCCTATAACACACTTTTGTTGATTTTGAAGAGTTTCTGAGAAACTGAAAATTTCATGAAATTTTGATGAATTTTTTACTTTCAAATTTTTTTGCTTCCAAGTGTTTTTTATGGCCTAAAACACACTTTTGTTGATTTTGAAGAGTTTATGAGAAACTGAAAATTTCATGAAATTTTCATGAATTTTTGACTTTCAAATTTTTTTGCTTCCAAGTGGTTTTTATGGCCTAAAACACACTTTTGTTGATTTTGAATAGTTTCTGAGAAACTGAAAATTTCATGAAATTTTCATGAATTTTTGACTTTCAAATTTTTTTGCTTCCAAGTGGTTTTTATGGCCTATAACACACTTTTGTTGATTTTGAAGAGTTTCTGAGAACATGAAAATTCTACGAAATTTTGATGATTTTAGCAACTTTCAAATTTCTCAAATTTTTTTGCTTCCAAGTGGTTTTTATGGCCTAAAACACACTTTTGTTGATTTTGAAGAGTTTCTGAGAAACTTAAAATTTCATGAAATTTTGATGAATTTTTGACTTTCAAATTTGTTTGCTTCCAAGTGGTTTTTATGGCCTAAAACACACTATTGTTGATTTTGAAGAGTTTCTGAGAAACTTAAAATTTCATGAAATTTTGATGAATTTTTGACTTTCAAATTTTTTTGCTTTCAAGTGGTTTTTATGGCCTATAACACACTATTGTTGATTTTGAAGAGTTTCTGAAAAACTGAAAATTTCATGAAATTTTGATGAATTTTTGACTTTCAAATTTTTTTGCTTCCAAGTGGTTTTTATGGCCTAAAACACACTTTTGTTGATTTTCAAGAGTTTCTGAGAAACTTAAAATTTCATGAAATTTTGATGAATTTTTGACTTTCAAATTTTTTTGCTTCCAAGTGGTTTTTATGGCCTAAAACACACTTTTGTTGATTTTGAATAGTTTCTGAGAAACTGAAAATTTCATGAAATTTTGATGAATTTTTGACTTTCAAATTTTTTTGCTTTCAAGTGGTTTTTATGGCCTATAACACACTTTTGTTGATTTTGAAGAGTTTCTGAGAACATGAAAATTCTACGAAATTTTGATGATTTTAGCAACTTTCAAATTTCTCAAATTTTTTTCCTTCCAAGTGGTTTTTATGGCCTATAACACACTTTTGTTGATTTTGAAGAGTTTATGAGAAACTGAAAATTTCATGAAATTTTGATGAATTTTTTACTTTCAAATTTTTTTGCTTCCAAGTGTTTTTTATGGCCTAAAACACACTTTTGTTGATTTTGAAGAGTTTATGAGAAACTGAAAATTTCATGAAATTTTGATGAATTTTTGACTTTCAAATTTTTTTGCTTCCAAGTGGTTTTTATGGCCTAAAACACACTTTTGTTGATTTTGAATAGTTTCTGAGAAACTGAAAATTTCATGAAATTTTGATGAATTTTTGACTTTCAAATTTTTTGGCCTCCAAGTGTTTTTTATGGCCTATAACACACTTTTGTTGATTTTGAAGAGTTTCTGAGAAACTTAAAATTTCATGAAATTTTGATGAATTTTTGACTTTCAAATTTGTTTGCTTCCAAGTGGTTTTTATGGCCTAAAACACACTATTGTTGATTTTGAAGAGTTTCTGAGAAACTTAAAATTTCATGAAATTTTGATGAATTTTTGACTTTCAAATTTTTTTGCTTTCAAGTGGTTTTTATGGCCTATAACACACTATTGTTGATTTTGAAGAGTTTCTGAAAAACTGAAAATTTCATGAAATTTTGATGAATTTTTGACTTTCAAATTTTTTTGCTTCCAAGTGGTTTTTATGGCCTAAAACACACTTTTGTTGATTTTCAAGAGTTTCTGAGAAACTTAAAATTTCATGAAATTTTGATGAATTTTTGACTTTCAAATTTTTTTGCTTCCAAGTGGTTTTTATGGCCTAAAACACACTTTTGTTGATTTTGAATAGTTTCTGAGAAACTGAAAATTTCATGAAATTTTGATGAATTTTTGACTTTCAAATTTTTTTGCTTCCAAGTGGTTTTTATGGCCTATAACACACTTTTGTTGATTTTGAAGAGTTTCTGAGAACATGAAAATTCTACGAAATTTTGATGATTTTAGCAACTTTCAAATTTCTCAAATTTTTTTGCTTCCAAGTGGTTTTTATGGCCTATAACACACTTTTGTTGATTTTAAAGAGTTTATGAGAAACTGAAAATTTCATGAAATTTTGATGAATTTTTTACTTTCAAATTTTTTTGCTTCCAAGTGTTTTTTATGGCCTAAAACACACTTTTGTTGATTTTGAAGAGTTTATGAGAAACTGAAAATTTCATGAAATTTTCATGAATTTTTGACTTTCAAATTTTTTTGCTTCCAAGTGGTTTTTATGGCCTAAAACACACTTTTGTTGATTTTGAATAGGTTCTGAGAAACTGAAAATTTCATGAAATTTTGATGAATTTTTTACTTTCAAATTTTTTTGCTTCCAAGTGGTTTTTATGGCCTATAACACACTTTTGTTGATTTTGAAGAGTTTCTGAGAACATGAAAATTCTACGAAATTTTGATGATTTTAGCAACTTTCAAATTTCTCAAATTTTTTTGCTTCCAAGTGGTTTTTATGGCCTAAAACACACTTTTGTTGATTTTGAAGAGTTTCTGAGAAACTTAAAATTTCATGAAATTTTGATGAATTTTTGACTTTCAAATTTTTTTGCTTCCAAGTGGTTTTTATGGCCTATAACACACTTTTGTTGATTTTGAAGAGTTTCTGAGAACATGAAAATTCTACGAAATTTTGATGATTTTAGCAACTTTCAAATTTCTCAAATTTTTTTGCTTCCAAGTGGTTTTTATGGCCTAAAACACACTTTTGTTGATTTTGAAGAGTTTCTGAGAAACTTAAAATTTCATGAAATTTTGATGAATTTTTGACTTTCAAATTTGTTTGCTGCCAAGTGTTTTTTATGGCCTAAAACACACTATTGTTGATTTTGAAGAGTTTCTGAGAAACTTAAAATTTCATGAAATTTTGATGAATTTTTGACTTTCAAATTTTTTTGCCTCCAAGTGTTTTTTATGGCCTATAACACACTTTTGTTGATTTTGAAGAGTTTCTGAGAAACTGAAAATTTCATGAAATTTTGATGAATTTTTGACTTTCAAATTTTTTTGCTTACAAGTGGTTTTATGGCCTAAAACACACTTTTGTTGATTTTGAAGAGTTTCTGAGAAACTAAAAATTTCATGAAATTTTGATGAATTTTTGACTTTCAAATTTGTTTGCTTCCAAGTGGTTTTTATGGCCTAAAACACACTATTGTTGATTTTGAAGAGTTTCTGAGAAACTTAAAATTTCATGAAATTTTGATGAATTTTTGACTTTCAAATTTTTTTGCTTCCAAGTGGTTTTTATGGCCTAAAACACACTTTTGTTGATTTTGAATAGTTTCTGAGAAACTTAAAATTTCATGAAATTTTGATGAATTTTTGACTTTCAAATTTTTTTGCTTCCAAGTGGTTTTTATGGCCTATAACACACTTTTGTTGATTTTGAAGAGTTTCTGAGAACATGAAAATTCTACGAAATTTTGATGATTTTAGCAACTTTCAAATTTCTCAAATTTTTTTGCTTCCAAGTGGTTTTTATGGCCTATAACACACTTTTGTTGATTTTTAAGAGTTTATGAGAAACTGAAAATTTCATGAAATTTTGATGAATTTTTTACTTTCAAATTTTTTTGCTTCCAAGTGTTTTTTATGGCCTAAAACACACTTTTGTTGATTTTGAAGAGTTTATGAGAAACTGAAAATTTCATGAAATTTTCATGAATTTTTGACTTTCAAATTTTTTTGCTTCCAAGTGGTTTTTATGGCCTAAAACACACTTTTGTTGATTTTGAATAGTTTCTGAGAAACTGAAAATTTCATGAAATTTTGATGAATTTTTGACTTTCAAATTTTTTTGCTTCCAAGTGGTTTTTATGGCCTATAACACACTTTTGTTGATTTTGAAGAGTTTCTGAGAACATGAAAATTCTACGAAATTTTGATGATTTTAGCAACTTTCAAATTTCTCAAATTTTTTTGCTTCCAAGTGGTTTTTATGGCCTAAAACACACTTTTGTTGATTTTGAAGAGTTTGTGAGAAACTTAAAATTTCATGAAATTTTGATGAATTTTTTACTTTCAAATTTGTATGCTTCCAAGTGTTTTTTATGGCCTAAAACACACTTTTGTTGATTTTGAAGAGTTTCTGAGAAACTTAAAATTTCATGAAATTTTGATAAATTTTTGACTTTCAAATTTTTTTGCTTCCAAGTGTTTTTTATGGCCTATAACACACTTTTGGTGATTTTGAAGAGTTTCTGAGAAACTGAAAATTTCATGAAATTTTGATGAATTTTTGACTTTCAAATTTTTTTGCTTACAAGTGGTTTTTATGGCCTAAAACACACTTTTGTTGATTTTGAAGAGTTTCTGAGAAACTTAAAATTTCATGAAATTTTGATGAATTTTTGACTTTCAAATTTTTTTGCTTCCAAGTGTTTTTTATGGCCTATAACACACTTTTGTTGATTTTGAAGAGTTTCTGAGAAACTGAAAATTTCATGAAATTTTGATGAATTTTTGACTTTCAAATTTTTTTGCTTACAAGTGGTTTTTATGGCCTAAAACACACTTTTGTTGATTTTGAAGAGTTTCTGAGAAACTTAAAATTTCATGAAGTTTTGATGAATTTTTGACTTTCAAATTTTTTTGATTCCAAGTGGTTTTTATGGCTTATAACACACTTTTGTTGATTTTGAAGAGTTTCTGAGAACATGAAAATTCTACGAAATTTTGATGATTTTAGCAACTTTCAAATTTCTCAATTTTTTTTGCTTCCAAGTGGTTTTTATGGCCTATAACACACTTTTGTTGATTTTGAAGAGTTTCTGAGAAACTGAAAATTTTATGAAATTTTGATGAATTTTTGACTTTCAAATTTTTTTGCTTCCAAGTGGTTTTTATGGCCTATAACACACTTTTGTTGATTTTGAAGAGTTTCTGAGAAACTGGAAATTTTATGAAATTTTGATGAATTTTTGACTTTCAAATTTTTTTGCTTCCAAGTGGTTTTTATGGCTTATAACACACTTTTGTTGATTTTGAAGAGTTTCTGAGAACATGAAAATTCTACGAAATTTTGATGATTTTAGCAACTTTCAAATTTCTCAATTTTTTTTGCTTCCAAGTGGTTTTTATGGCCTATAACACACTTTTGTTGATTTTGAAGAGTTTCTGAGAAACTGAAAATTTCATGAAATTTTGATGAATTTTTGACTTTCAACTTTTTTTGCTTCCAAGTGGTTTTTATGGCCTATAACACACTTTTGTTGATTTTGAACAGTTTCTGAGAAACTGAAAATTTTATAAAATTTTGATGAATTTTTGACTTTCAACTTTTTTTGCTTCCAAGTGGTTTTTATGGCCTATAACACACTTTTGTTGATTTTGAAGAGTTTCTGAGAAACTGGAAATTTTATGAAATTTTGATGAATTTTTGACTTTCAAATTTTTTTGCTTCCAAGTGGTTTTTATGGCCTAAAACACACTTTTGTTGATTTTGAAGAGTTTCTGAGAAACTTAAAATTTCATGAAATTTTGATGAATTTTTGACTTTCAAATTTTTTTGCTTCCAAGTGGTTTTTATGGCCTAAAACACACTTTTGTTGATTTTGAAGAGTTTCTGAGAAACTTAAAATTTCATGAAATTTTGATGAATTTTTGACTTTCAAATTTTTTTGCTTCCAAGTGGTTTTTATGGCCTATAACACACTTTTGTTGATTTTGAAGAGTTTCTGAGAAACTGAAAATTTCATGAAATTTTGATGAATTTTTGACTTTCAAATTTTTTTGCTTCCTAGTGGTTTTTATGGCCTAAAACACACTTTTGTTGATTTTGAAGAGTTTCTGAGAAACTGAAAATTTCATGAAATTTTGATGAATTTTTGACTTTCAAATTTTTTTGCTTCCAAGTGGTTTTTATGGCCTAAAACACACTTTTGTTGATTTTGAAGAGTTTCTGAGAAACTTAAAATTTCATGAAATTTTGATGAATTTTTGACTTTCAAATTTTTTTGCTTCCAAGTGGTTTTTATGGCCTAAAACACACTTTTGTTGATTTTGAAGAGTTTCTGAGAAACTGAAAAATTTCATGAAATTTTGATGAATTTTTGACTTTCAAATTTTTTTGCTTCCTAGTGGTTTTTATGGCCTAAAACACACTTTTGTTGATTTTGAAGAGTTTCTGAGAAACTTAAAATTTCATGAAATTTTGATGAATTTTTGACTTTCAAATTTTTTTGCTTCCAAGTGGTTTTTATGGCCTATAACACACTTTTGTTGATTTTGAAGAGTTTCTGAGAAACTGAAAATTTCATGAAATTTTCATGAATTTTTGACTTTCAAATTTTTTTGCTTCCAAGTGGTTTTTATGGCCTAAAACACACTTTTGTTGATTTTGAATAGTTTCTGAGAAACTGAAAATTTCATGAAATTTTGATGAATTTTTGACTTTCAAATTTTTTTGCTTCCAAGTGGTTTTTATGGCCTATAACACACTTTTGTTGATTTTGAAGAGTTTCTGAGAACATGAAAATTCTAAGAAATTTTGATGATTTTAGCAACTTTCAAATTTCTCAAATTTTTTTGCTTCCAAGTGGTTTTTATGGCCTAAAACACACTTTTGTTGATTTTGAAGAGTTTCTGAGAAACTTAAAATTTCATGAAATTTTGATGAATTTTTGACTTTCAAATTTGTTTGCTTCCAAGTGGTTTTTATGGCCTAAAACACACTATTGTTGATTTTGAAGAGTTTCTGAGAAACTTAAAATTTCATGAAATTTTGATGAATTTTTGACTTTCAAATTTTTTTGCTTTCAAGTGGTTTTTATGGCCTATAACACACTTTTGTTGATTTTGAATAGTTTCTGAAAAACTTAAAATTTCATGAAATTTTGATGAATTTTTGACTTTCAAATTTTTTTGCTTCCAAGTGGTTTTTATGGCCTAAAACACACTTTTGTTGATTTTCAAGAGTTTCTGAGAAACTTAAAATTTCATGAAATTTTGATGAATTTTTGACTTTCAAATTTTTTGGCCTCCAAGTGTTTTTTATGGCCTATAACACACTTTTGTTGATTTTGAAGAGTTTCTGAGAAACTGAAAATTTCATGAAATTTTGATGAATTTTTGACTTTCAAATTTTTTTGCTTACAAGTGGTTTTATGGCCTAAAACACACTTTTGTTGATTTTGAAGAGTTTCTGAGAAACTTAAAATTTCATGAAATTTTGATGAATTTTTGACTTTCAAATTTGTTTGCTTCCAAGTGGTTTTTATGGCCTAAAACACACTATTGTTGATTTTGAAGAGTTTCTGAGAAACTTAAAATTTCATGAAATTTTGATGAATTTTTGACTTTCAAATTTTTTTGCTTTCAAGTGGTTTTTATGGCCTATAACACACTATTGTTGATTTTGAAGAGTTTCTGAAAAACTGAAAATTTCATGAAATTTTGATGAATTTTTGACTTTCAAATTTTTTTGCTTCCAAGTGGTTTTTATGGCCTAAAACACACTTTTGTTGATTTTCAAGAGTTTCTGAGAAACTTAAAATTTCATGAAATTTTGATGAATTTTTGACTTTCAAATTTTTTTGCTTCCAAGTGGTTTTTATGGCCTAAAACACACTTTTGTTGATTTTGAATAGTTTCTGAGAAACTGAAAATTTCATGAAATTTTGATGAATTTTTGACTTTCAAATTTTTTTGCTTCCAAGTGGTTTTTATGGCCTATAACACACTTTTGTTGATTTTGAAGAGTTTCTGAGAACATGAAAATTCTACGAAATTTTGATGATTTTAGCAACTTTCAAATTTCTCAAATTTTTTTGCTTCCAAGTGGTTTTTATGGCCTATAACACACTTTTGTTGATTTTGAAGAGTTTATGAGAAACTGAAAATTTCATGAAATTTTGATAAATTTTTTACTTTCAAATTTTTTTGCTTCCAAGTGTTTTTTATGGCCTAAAACACACTTTTGTTGATTTTGAAGAGTTTATGAGAAACTGAAAATTTCATGAAATTTTCATGAATTTTTGACTTTCAAATTTTTTTGCTTCCAAGTGGTTTTTATGGCCTAAAACACACTTTTGTTGATTTTGAATAGTTTCTGAGAAACTGAAAATTTCATGAAATTTTGATGAATTTTTGACTTTCAAATTTTTTTGCTTCCAAGTGGTTTTTATGGCCTATAACACACTTTTGTTGATTTTGAAGAGTTTCTGAGAAACTGAAAATTTCATGAAATTTTGATGAATTTTTGACTTTCAAATTTTTTTGCTTCCAAGTGGTTTTTATGGCCTATAACACACTTTTGTTGATTTTGAACAGTTTCTGAGAACATGAAAATTCTACGAAATTTTGATGATTTTAGCAACTTTCAAATTTCTCAAATTTTTTTGCTTCCAAGTGGTTTTTATGGCCTATAACACACTTTTGTTGATTTTAAAGAGTTTATGAGAAACTGAAAATTTCATGAAATTTTGATGAATTTTTTACTTTCAAATTTTTTTGCTTCCAAGTGTTTTTTATGGCCTAAAACACACTTTTGTTGATTTTGAAGAGTTTATGAGAAACTGAAAATTTCATGAAATTTTCATGAATTTTTGACTTTCAAATTTTTTTGCTTCCAAGTGGTTTTTATGGCCTAAAACACACTTTTGTTGATTTTGAATAGTTTCTGAGAAACTGAAAATTTCATGAAATTTTGATGAATTTTTGACTTTCAAATTTTTTTGCTTCCAAGTGGTTTTTATGGCCTATAACACACTTTTGTTGATTTTGAAGAGTTTCTGAGAACATGAAAATTCTACGAAATTTTGATGATTTTAGCAACTTTCAAATTTCTCAAATTTTTTTGCTTCCAAGTGGTTTTTATGGCCTAAAACACACTTTTGTTGATTTTGAAGAGTTTCTGAGAAACTTAAAATTTCATGAAATTTTGATGAATTTTTTACTTTCAAATTTGTTTGCTTCCAAGTGGTTTTTATGGCCTAAAACACACTTTTGTTGATTTTGAAGAGTTTATGAGAAACTGAAAATTTCATGAAATTTTCATGAATTTTTGACTTTCAAATTTTTTTGCTTCCAAGTGGTTTTTATGGCCTAAAACACACTTTTGTTGATTTTGAATAGTTTCTGAGAAACTGAAAATTTCATGAAATTTTGATGAATTTTTGACTTTCAAATTTTTTTGCTTCCAAGTGGTTTTTATGGCCTATAACACACTTTTGTTGATTTTGAAGAGTTTCTGAGAACATGAAAATTCTACGAAATTTTGATGATTTTAGCAACTTTCAAATTTCTCAAATTTTTTTGCTTCCAAGTGGTTTTTATGGCCTAAAACACACTTTTGTTGATTTTGAAGAGTTTCTGAGAAACTGAAAATTTCATGAAATTTTGATGAATTTTTGACTTTCAAATTTTTTTGCTTCCAAGTGGTTTTTATGGCCTATAACACACTTTTGTTGATTTTGAAGAGTTTCTGAGAACATGAAAATTCTACGAAATTTTGATGATTTTAGCAACTTTCAAATTTCTCAAATTTTTTTGCTTCCAAGTGGTTTTTATGGCCTATAACACACTTTTGTTGATTTTAAAGAGTTTATGAGAAACTGAAAATTTCATGAAATTTTGATGAATTTTTTACTTTCAAATTTTTTTGCTTCCAAGTGTTTTTTATGGCCTAAAACACACTTTTGTTGATTTTGAAGAGTTTATGAGAAACTGAAAATTTCATGAAATTTTCATGAATTTTTGACTTTCAAATTTTTTTGCTTCCAAGTGGTTTTTATGGCCTAAAACACACTTTTGTTGATTTTGAATAGTTTCTGAGAAACTGAAAATTTCATGAAATTTTGATGAATTTTTGACTTTCAAATATTTTTGCTTCCAAGTGGTTTTTATGGCCTATAACACACTTTTGTTGATTTTGAAGAGTTTCTGAGAACATGAAAATTCTACAAATTTTGATGATTTTAGCAACTTTCAAATTTCTCAAATTTTTTTGCTTCCAAGTGGTTTTTATGGCCTAAAACACACTTTTGTTGATTTTGAAGAGTTTCTGAGAAACTGAAAATTTCATGAAATTTTGATGAATTTTTGACTTTCAAATTTTTTTGCTTCCAAGTGGTTTTTATGGCCTATAACACACTTTTGTTGATTTTGAAGAGTTTCTGAGAACATGAAAATTCTACGAAATTTTGATGATTTTAGCAACTTTCAAATTTCTCAAATTTTTTTGCTTCCAAGTGGTTTTTATGGCCTAAAACACAATTTTGTTGATTTTGAAGAGTTTCTGAGAAACTTAAAATTTCATGAAATTTTGATGAATTTTTGACTTTCAAATTTGTTTGCTTCCAAGTGGTTTTTATGGCCTAAAACACACTATTGTTGATTTTGAAGAGTTTCTGAGAAACTTAAAATTTCATGAAATTTTGATGAATTTTTGACTTTCAAATTTTTTTGCTTTCAAGTGGTTTTTATGGCCTATAACACACTTTTGTTGATTTTGAATAGTTTCTGAAAAACTTAAAATTTCATGAAATTTTGATGAATTTTTGACTTTCAAATTTTTTTGCTTCCAAGTGGTTTTTATGGCCTAAAACACACTTTTGTTGATTTTCAAGAGTTTCTGAGAAACTTAAAATTTCATGAAATTTTGATGAATTTTTGACTTTCAAATTTTTTTGCTTCCAAGTGGTTTTTATGGCCTATAACACACTTTTGTTGATTTTGAAGAGTTTCTGAGAACATGAAAATTCTACGAAATTTTGATGATTTTTGCAACTTTCAAATTTCTCAAATTTTTTTGCTTCCAAGTGGTTTTTATGGCCTAAAACACACTTTTGTTGATTTTGAAGAGTTTCTGAGAAACTTAAAATTTCATGAAATTTTGATGAATTTTTTACTTTCAAATTTGTTTGCTTCCAAGTGGTTTTTATGGCCTAAAACACACTTTTGTTGATTTTGAAGAGTTTATGAGAAACTGAAAATTTCATGAAATTTTCATGAATTTTTGACTTTCAAATTTTTTTGCTTCCAAGTGGTTTTTATGGCCTAAAACACACTTTTGTTGATTTTGAATAGTTTCTGAGAAACTGAAAATTTCATGAAATTTTGATGAATTTTTGACTTTCAAATTTTTTTGCTTCCAAGTGGTTTTTATGGCCTATAACACACTTTTGTTGATTTTGAAGAGTTTCTGAGAACATGAAAATTCTACGAAATTTTGATGATTTTAGCAACTTTCAAATTTCTCAAATTTTTTTGCTTCCAAGTGGTTTTTATGGCCTAAAACACACTTTTGTTGATTTTGAAGAGTTTCTGAGAAACTGAAAATTTCATGAAATTTTGATGAATTTTTGACTTTCAAATTTTTTTGCTTCCAAGTGGTTTTTATGGCCTATAACACACTTTTGTTGATTTTGAAGAGTTTCTGAGAACATGAAAATTCTACGAAATTTTGATGATTTTGGCAACTTTCAAATTTCTCAAATTTTTTTGCTTCCAAGTGGTTTTTATGGCCTATAACACACTTTTGTTGATTTTAAAGAGTTTATGAGAAACTGAAAATTTCATGAAATTTTGATGAATTTTTTACTTTCAAATTTTTTTGCTTCCAAGTGTTTTTTATGGCCTAAAACACACTTTTGTTGATTTTGAAGAGTTTATGAGAAACTGAAAATTTCATGAAATTTTCATGAATTTTTGACTTTCAAATTTTTTTGCTTCCAAGTGGTTTTTATGGCCTAAAACACACTTTTGTTGATTTTGAATAGTTTCTGAGAAACTGAAAATTTCATGAAATTTTGATGAATTTTTGACTTTCAAATTTTTTTGCTTCCAAGTGGTTTTTATGGCCTATAACACACTTTTGTTGATTTTGAAGAGTTTCTGAGAACATGAAAATTCTACAAAATTTTGATGATTTTAGCAACTTTCAAATTTCTCAAATTTTTTTGCTTCCAAGTGGTTTTTATGGCCTAAAACACACTTTTGTTGATTTTGAAGAGTTTCTGAGAAACTGAAAATTTCATGAAATTTTGATGAATTTTTGACTTTCAAATTTTTTTGCTTCCAAGTGGTTTTTATGGCCTATAACACACTTTTGTTGATTTTGAAGAGTTTCTGAGAACATGAAAATTCTACGAAATTTTGATGATTTTAGCAACTTTCAAATTTCTCAAATTTTTTTGCTTCCAAGTGGTTTTTATGGCCTAAAACACACTTTTGTTGATTTTGAAGAGTTTCTGAGAAACTTAAAATTTCATGAAATTTTGATGAATTTTTGACTTTCAAATTTGTTTGCTTCCAAGTGGTTTTTATGGCCTAAAACACACTATTGTTGATTTTGAAGAGTTTCTGAGAAACTTAAAATTTCATGAAATTTTGATGAATTTTTGACTTTCAAATTTTTTTGCTTTCAAGTGGTTTTTATGGCCTATAACACACTTTTGTTGATTTTGAATAGTTTCTGAAAAACTTAAAATTTCATGAAATTTTGATGAATTTTTGACTTTCAAATTTTTTTGCTTCCAAGTGGTTTTTATGGCCTAAAACACACTTTTGTTGATTTTCAAGAGTTTCTGAGAAACTTAAAATTTCATGAAATTTTGATGAATTTTTGACTTTCAAATTTTTTTGCTTCCAAGTGGTTTTTATGGCCTATAACACACTTTTGTTGATTTTGAAGAGTTTCTGAGAACATGAAAATTCTACGAAATTTTGATGATTTTAGCAACTTTCAAATTTCTCAAATTTTTTTGCTTCCAAGTGGTTTTTATGGCCTAAAACACACTTTTGTTGATTTTGAAGAGTTTCTGAGAAACTTAAAATTTCATGAAATTTTGATGAATTTTTTACTTTCAAATTTGTTTGCTTCCAAGTGGTTTTTAAGGCCTAAAACACACTTTTGTTGATTTTGAAGAGTTTATGAGAAACTGAAAATTTCATGAAATTTTCATGAATTTTTGACTTTCAAATTTTTTTGCTTCCAAGTGGTTTTTATGGCCTAAAACACACTTTTGTTGATTTTGAATAGTTTCTGAGAAACTGAAAATTTCATGAAATTTTGATGAATTTTTGACTTTCAAATTTTTTTGCTTCCAAGTGGTTTTTATGGCCTATAACACACTTTTGTTGATTTTGAAGAGTTTCTGAGAACATGAAAATTCTACGAAATTTTGATGATTTTAGCAACTTTCAAATTTCTCAAATTTTTTTGCTTCCAAGTGGTTTTTATGGCCTAAAACACACTTTTGTTGATTTTGAAGAGTTTCTGAGAAACTGAAAATTTCATGAAATTTTGATGAATTTTTGACTTTCAAATTTTTTTGCTTCCAAGTGGTTTTTATGGCCTATAACACACTTTTGTTGATTTTGAAGAGTTTCTGAGAACATGAAAATTCTACGAAATTTTGATGATTTTAGCAACTTTCAAATTTCTCAAATTTTTTTGCTTCCAAGTGGTTTTTATGGCCTATAACACACTTTTGTTGATTTTAAAGAGTTTATGAGAAACTGAAAATTTCATGAAATTTTGATGAATTTTTTACTTTCAAATTTTTTTGCTTCCAAGTGTTTTTTATGGCCTAAAACACACTTTTGTTGATTTTGAAGAGTTTATGAGAAACTGAAAATTTCATGAAATTTTCATGAATTTTTGACTTTCAAATTTTTTTGCTTCCAAGTGGTTTTTATGGCCTAAAACACACTTTTGTTGATTTTGAATAGTTTCTGAGAAACTGAAAATTTCATGAAATTTTGATGAATTTTTGACTTTCAAATTTTTTTGCTTCCAAGTGGTTTTTATGGCCTATAACACACTTTTGTTGATTTTGAAGAGTTTCTGAGAACATGAAAATTCTACAAAATTTTGATGATTTTAGCAACTTTCAAATTTCTCAAATTTTTTTGCTTCCAAGTGGTTTTTATGGCCTAAAACACACTTTTGTTGATTTTGAAGAGTTTCTGAGAAACTTAAAATTTCATGAAATTTTGATGAATTTTTGACTTTCAAATTTGTTTGCTTCCAAGTGGTTTTTATGGCCTAAAACACACTATTGTTGATTTTGAAGAGTTTCTGAGAAACTTAAAATTTCATGAAATTTTGATGAATTTTTGACTTTCAAATTTTTTTGCTTTCAAGTGGTTTTTATGGCCTATAACACACTTTTGTTGATTTTGAATAGTTTCTGAAAAACTTAAAATTTCATGAAATTTTGATGAATTTTTGACTTTCAAATTTTTTTGCTTCCAAGTGGTTTTTATGGCCTAAAACACACTTTTGTTGATTTTCAAGAGTTTCTGAGAAACTTAAAATTTCATGAAATTTTGATGAATTTTTGACTTTCAAATTTTTTTGCCTCCAAGTGTTTTTTATGGCCTATAACACACTTTTGTTGATTTTGAAGAGTTTCTGAGAAACTGAAAATTTCATGAAATTTTGATGAATTTTTGACTTTCAAATTTTTTTGCTTACAAGTGGTTTTATGGCCTAAAACACACTTTTGTTGATTTTGAAGAGTTTCTGAGAAACTAAAAATTTCATGAAATTTTGATGAATTTTTGACTTTCAAATTTGTTTGCTTCCAAGTGGTTTTTATGGCCTAAAACACACTATTGTTGATTTTGAAGAGTTTCTGAGAAACTTAAAATTTCATGAAATTTTGATGAATTTTTGACTTTCAAATTTTTTTGCTTTCAAGTGGTTTTTATGGCCTATAACACACTATTGTTGATTTTGAAGAGTTTCTGAAAAACTGAAAATTTCATGAAATTTTGATGAATTTTTGACTTTCAAATTTTTTTGCTTCCAAGTGGTTTTTATGGCCTAAAACACACTTTTGTTGATTTTCAAGAGTTTCTGAGAAACTTAAAATTTCATGAAATTTTGATGAATTTTTGACTTTCAAATTTTTTTGCTTCCAAGTGGTTTTTATGGCCTAAAACACACTTTTGTTGATTTTGAATAGTTTCTGAGAAACTGAAAATTTCATGAAATTTTGATGAATTTTTGACTTTCAAATTTTTTTGCTTCCAAGTGGTTTTTATGGCCTATAACACACTTTTGTTGATTTTGAAGAGTTTCTGAGAACATGAAAATTCTACGAAATTTTGATGATTTTAGCAACTTTCAAATTTCTCAAATTTTTTTCCTTCCAAGTGGTTTTTATGGCCTATAACACACTTTTGTTGATTTTGAAGAGTTTATGAGAAACTGAAAATTTCATGAAATTTTGATGAATTTTTTACTTTCAAATTTTTTTGCTTCCAAGTGTTTTTTATGGCCTAAAACACACTTTTGTTGATTTTGAAGAGTTTATGAGAAACTGAAAATTTCATGAAATTTTCATGAATTTTTGACTTTCAAATTTTTTTGCTTCCAAGTGGTTTTTATGGCCTAAAACACACTTTTGTTGATTTTGAATAGTTTCTGAGAAACTGAAAATTTCATGAAATTTTGATGAATTTTTGACTTTCAAATTTTTTGGCCTCCAAGTGTTTTTTATGGCCTATAACACACTTTTGTTGATTTTGAAGAGTTTCTGAGAAACTGAAAATTTCATGAAATTTTGATGAATTTTTGACTTTCAAATTTTTTTGCTTACAAGTGGTTTTATGGCCTAAAACACACTTTTGTTGATTTTGAAGAGTTTCTGAGAAACTTAAAATTTCATGAAATTTTGATGAATTTTTGACTTTCAAATTTGTTTGCTTCCAAGTGGTTTTTATGGCCTAAAACACACTATTGTTGATTTTGAAGAGTTTCTGAGAAACTTAAAATTTCATGAAATTTTGATGAATTTTTGACTTTCAAATTTTTTTGCTTTCAAGTGGTTTTTATGGCCTATAACACACTATTGTTGATTTTGAAGAGTTTCTGAAAAACTGAAAATTTCATGAAATTTTGATGAATTTTTGACTTTCAAATTTTTTTGCTTCCAAGTGGTTTTTATGGCCTAAAACACACTTTTGTTGATTTTCAAGAGTTTCTGAGAAACTTAAAATTTCATGAAATTTTGATGAATTTTTGACTTTCAAATTTTTTTGCTTCCAAGTGGTTTTTATGGCCTAAAACACACTTTTGTTGATTTTGAATAGTTTCTGAGAAACTGAAAATTTCATGAAATTTTGATGAATTTTTGACTTTCAAATTTTTTTGCTTCCAAGTGGTTTTTATGGCCTATAACACACTTTTGTTGATTTTGAAGAGTTTCTGAGAACATGAAAATTCTACGAAATTTTGATGATTTTAGCAACTTTCAAATTTCTCAAATTTTTTTGCTTCCAAGTGGTTTTTATGGCCTATAACACACTTTTGTTGATTTTAAAGAGTTTATGAGAAACTGAAAATTTCATGAAATTTTGATGAATTTTTTACTTTCAAATTTTTTTGCTTCCAAGTGTTTTTTATGGCCTAAAACACACTTTTGTTGATTTTGAAGAGTTTATGAGAAACTGAAAATTTCATGAAATTTTCATGAATTTTTGACTTTCAAATTTTTTTGCTTCCAAGTGGTTTTTATGGCCTAAAACACACTTTTGTTGATTTTGAATAGTTTCTGAGAAACTGAAAATTTCATGAAATTTTGATGAATTTTTGACTTTCAAATTTTTTTGCTTCCAAGTGGTTTTTATGGCCTATAACACACTTTTGTTGATTTTGAAGAGTTTCTGAGAACATGAAAATTCTACGAAATTTTGATGATTTTAGCAACTTTCAAATTTCTCAAATTTTTTTGCTTCCAAGTGGTTTTTATGGCCTAAAACACACTTTTGTTGATTTTGAAGAGTTTCTGAGAAACTTAAAATTTCATGAAATTTTGATGAATTTTTGACTTTCAAATTTGTTTGCTGCCAAGTGGTTTTTATGGCCTAAAACACACTATTGTTGATTTTGAAGAGTTTCTGAGAAACTTAAAATTTCATGAAATTTTGATGAATTTTTGACTTTCAAATTTTTTTGCTTTCAAGTGGTTTTTATGGCCTATAACACACTTTTGTTGATTTTGAATAGTTTCTGAAAAACTTAAAATTTCATGAAATTTTGATGAATTTTTGACTTTCAAATTTTTTTGCTTCCAAGTGGTTTTTATGGCCTAAAACACACTTTTGTTGATTTTCAAGAGTTTCTGAGAAACTTAAAATTTCATGAAATTTTGATGAATTTTTGACTTTCAAATTTTTTTGCCTCCAAGTGTTTTTTATGGCCTATAACACACTTTTGTTGATTTTGAAGAGTTTCTGAGAAACTGAAAATTTCATGAAATTTTGATGAATTTTTGACTTTCAAATTTTTTTGCTTACAAGTGGTTTTATGGCCTAAAACACACTTTTGTTGATTTTGAAGAGTTTCTGAGAAACTAAAAATTTCATGAAATTTTGATGAATTTTTGACTTTCAAATTTGTTTGCTTCCAAGTGGTTTTTATGGCCTAAAACACACTATTGTTGATTTTGAAGAGTTTCTGAGAAACTTAAAATTTCATGAAATTTTGATGAATTTTTGACTTTCAAATTTTTTTGCTTCCAAGTGGTTTTTATGGCCTAAAACACACTTTTGTTGATTTTGAATAGTTTCTGAGAAACTTAAAATTTCATGAAATTTTGATGAATTTTTGACTTTCAAATTTTTTTGCTTCCAAGTGGTTTTTATGGCCTATAACACACTTTTGTTGATTTTGAAGAGTTTCTGAGAACATGAAAATTCTACGAAATTTTGATGATTTTAGCAACTTTCAAATTTCTCAAATTTTTTTGCTTCCAAGTGGTTTTTATGGCCTATAACACACTTTTGTTGATTTTTAAGAGTTTATGAGAAACTGAAAATTTCATGAAATTTTGATGAATTTTTTACTTTCAAATTTTTTTGCTTCCAAGTGTTTTTTATGGCCTAAAACACACTTTTGTTGATTTTGAAGAGTTTATGAGAAACTGAAAATTTCATGAAATTTTCATGAATTTTTGACTTTCAAATTTTTTTGCTTCCAAGTGGTTTTTATGGCCTAAAACACACTTTTGTTGATTTTGAATAGTTTCTGAGAAACTGAAAATTTCATGAAATTTTGATGAATTTTTGACTTTCAAATTTTTTGGCCTCCAAGTGTTTTTTATGGCCTATAACACACTTTTGTTGATTTTGAAGAGTTTCTGAGAAACTGAAAATTTCATGAAATTTTGATGAATTTTTGACTTTCAAATTTTTTTGCTTACAAGTGGTTTTATGGCCTAAAACACACTTTTGTTGATTTTGAAGAGTTTCTGAGAAACTTAAAATTTCATGAAATTTTGATGAATTTTTGACTTTCAAATTTGTTTGCTTCCAAGTGGTTTTTATGGCCTAAAACACACTATTGTTGATTTTGAAGAGTTTCTGAGAAACTTAAAATTTCATGAAATTTTGATGAATTTTTGACTTTCAAATTTTTTTGCTTTCAAGTGGTTTTTATGGCCTATAACACACTATTGTTGATTTTGAAGAGTTTCTGAAAAACTGAAAATTTCATGAAATTTTGATGAATTTTTGACTTTCAAATTTTTTTGCTTCCAAGTGGTTTTTATGGCCTAAAACACACTTTTGTTGATTTTCAAGAGTTTCTGAGAAACTTAAAATTTCATGAAATTTTGATGAATTTTTGACTTTCAAATTTTTTTGCTTCCAAGTGGTTTTTATGGCCTAAAACACACTTTTGTTGATTTTGAATAGTTTCTGAGAAACTGAAAATTTCATGAAATTTTGATGAATTTTTGACTTTCAAATTTTTTTGCTTCCAAGTGGTTTTTATGGCCTATAACACACTTTTGTTGATTTTGAAGAGTTTCTGAGAACATGAAAATTCTACGAAATTTTGATGATTTTAGCAACTTTCAAATTTCTCAAATTTTTTTGCTTCCAAGTGGTTTTTATGGCCTATAACACACTTTTGTTGATTTTAAAGAGTTTATGAGAAACTGAAAATTTCATGAAATTTTGATGAATTTTTTACTTTCAAATTTTTTTGCTTCCAAGTGTTTTTTATGGCCTAAAACACACTTTTGTTGATTTTGAAGAGTTTATGAGAAACTGAAAATTTCATGAAATTTTCATGAATTTTTGACTTTCAAATTTTTTTGCTTCCAAGTGGTTTTTATGGCCTAAAACACACTTTTGTTGATTTTGAATAGTTTCTGAGAAACTGAAAATTTCATGAAATTTTGATGAATTTTTGACTTTCAAATTTTTTTGCTTCCAAGTGGTTTTTATGGCCTATAACACACTTTTGTTGATTTTGAAGAGTTTCTGAGAACATGAAAATTCTACGAAATTTTGATGATTTTAGCAACTTTCAAATTTCTCAAATTTTTTTGCTTCCAAGTGGTTTTTATGGCCTAAAACACACTTTTGTTGATTTTGAAGAGTTTCTGAGAAACTTAAAATTTCATGAAATTTTGATGAATTTTTGACTTTCAAATTTGTTTGCTGCCAAGTGGTTTTTATGGCCTAAAACACACTATTGTTGATTTTGAAGAGTTTCTGAGAAACTTAAAATTTCATGAAATTTTGATGAATTTTTGACTTTCAAATTTTTTTGCTTTCAAGTGGTTTTTATGGCCTATAACACACTTTTGTTGATTTTGAATAGTTTCTGAAAAACTTAAAATTTCATGAAATTTTGATGAATTTTTGACTTTCAAATTTTTTTGCTTCCAAGTGGTTTTTATGGCCTAAAACACACTTTTGTTGATTTTCAAGAGTTTCTGAGAAACTTAAAATTTCATGAAATTTTGATGAATTTTTGACTTTCAAATTTTTTTGCCTCCAAGTGTTTTTTATGGCCTATAACACACTTTTGTTGATTTTGAAGAGTTTCTGAGAAACTGAAAATTTCATGAAATTTTGATGAATTTTTGACTTTCAAATTTTTTTGCTTACAAGTGGTTTTATGGCCTAAAACACACTTTTGTTGATTTTGAAGAGTTTCTGAGAAACTAAAAATTTCATGAAATTTTGATGAATTTTTGACTTTCAAATTTGTTTGCTTCCAAGTGGTTTTTATGGCCTAAAACACACTATTGTTGATTTTGAAGAGTTTCTGAGAAACTTAAAATTTCATGAAATTTTGATGAATTTTTGACTTTCAAATTTTTTTGCTTCCAAGTGGTTTTTATGGCCTAAAACACACTTTTGTTGATTTTGAATAGTTTCTGAGAAACTTAAAATTTCATGAAATTTTGATGAATTTTTGACTTTCAAATTTTTTTGCTTCCAAGTGGTTTTTATGGCCTATAACACACTTTTGTTGATTTTGAAGAGTTTCTGAGAACATGAAAATTCTACGAAATTTTGATGATTTTAGCAACTTTCAAATTTCTCAAATTTTTTTGCTTCCAAGTGGTTTTTATGGCCTATAACACACTTTTGTTGATTTTTAAGAGTTTATGAGAAACTGAAAATTTCATGAAATTTTGATGAATTTTTTACTTTCAAATTTTTTTGCTTCCAAGTGTTTTTTATGGCCTAAAACACACTTTTGTTGATTTTGAAGAGTTTATGAGAAACTGAAAATTTCATGAAATTTTCATGAATTTTTGACTTTCAAATTTTTTTGCTTCCAAGTGGTTTTTATGGCCTAAAACACACTTTTGTTGATTTTGAATAGTTTCTGAGAAACTGAAAATTTCATGAAATTTTGATGAATTTTTGACTTTCAAATTTTTTTGCTTCCAAGTGGTTTTTATGGCCTATAACACACTTTTGTTGATTTTGAAGAGTTTCTGAGAACATGAAAATTCTACGAAATTTTGATGATTTTAGCAACTTTCAAATTTCTCAAATTTTTTTGCTTCCAAGTGGTTTTTATGGCCTAAAACACACTTTTGTTGATTTTGAAGAGTTTGTGAGAAACTTAAAATTTCATGAAATTTTGATGAATTTTTTACTTTCAAATTTGTTTGCTTCCAAGTGTTTTTTATGGCCTAAAACACACTTTTGTTGATTTTGAAGAGTTTCTGAGAAACTTAAAATTTCATGAAATTTTGATAAATTTTTGACTTTCAAATTTTTTTGCTTCCAAGTGTTTTTTATGGCCTATAACACACTTTTGGTGATTTTGAAGAGTTTCTGAGAAACTGAAAATTTCATGAAATTTTGATGAATTTTTGACTTTCAAATTTTTTTGCTTACAAGTGGTTTTTATGGCCTAAAACACACTTTTGTTGATTTTGAAGAGTTTCTGAGAAACTTAAAATTTCATGAAATTTTGATGAATTTTTGACTTTCAAATTTTTTTGCTTACAAGTGGTTTTTATGGCCTAAAACACACTTTTGTTGATTTTGAAGAGTTTCTGAGAAACTTAAAATTTCATGAAATTTTGATGAATTTTTGACTTTCAAATTTTTTTGATTCCAAGTGGTTTTTATGGCATATAACACACTTTTGTTGATTTTGAAGAGTTTCTGAGAACATGAAAATTCTACGAAATTTTGATGATTTTAGCAACTTTCAAATTTCTCAATTTTTTTTGCTTCCAAGTGGTTTTTATGGCCTATAACACACTTTTGTTGATTTTGAAGAGTTTCTGAGAAACTGAAAATTTTATGAAATTTTGATGAATTTTTGACTTTCAAATTTTTTTGCTTCCAAGTGGTTTTTATGGCCTATAACACACTTTTGTTGATTTTGAAGAGTTTCTGAGAAACTGAAAATTTCATGAAATTTTGATGAATTTTTGACTTTCAAATTTTTTTGCTTACAAGTGGTTTTTATGGCCTATAACACACTTTTGTTGATTTTGAACAGTTTCTGAGAAACTGAAAATTTTATAAAATTTTGATGAATTTTTGACTTTCAACTTTTTTTGCTTCCAAGTGGTTTTTATGGCCTAAAACACACTATTGTTGATTTTGAAGAGTTTCTGAGAAACTGGAAATTTTATGAAATTTTGATGAATTTTTGACTTTCAAATTTTTTTGCTTCCAAGTGGTTTTTATGGCCTAAAACACACTTTTGTTGATTTTGAAGAGTTTCTGAGAAACTTAAAATTTCATGAAATTTTGATGAATTTTTGACTTTCAAATTTTTTTGCTTCCAAGTGGTTTTTATGGCCTATAACACACTTTTGTTGATTTTGAAGAGTTTCTGAGAACATGAAAATTCTACGAAATTTTGATGATTTTAGCAACTTTCAAATTTCTCAAATTTTTTTGCTTCCAAGTGGTTTTTATGGCCTATAACACACTTTTGTTGATTTTTAAGAGTTTATGAGAAACTGAAAATTTCATGAAATTTTGATGAATTTTTTACTTTCAAATTTTTTTGCTTCCAAGTGGTTTTTATGGCCTAAAACACACTTTTGTTGATTTTGAAGAGTTTATGAGAAACTGAAAATTTCATGAAATTTTCATGAATTTTTGACTTTCAAATTTTTTTGCTTCCAAGTGGTTTTTATGGCCTAAAACACACTTTTGTTGATTTTGAATAGTTTCTGAGAAACTGAAAATTTCATGAAATTTTGATGAATTTTTGACTTTCAAATTTTTTTGCTTCCAAGTGGTTTTTATGGCCTATAACACACTTTTGTTGATTTTGAAGAGTTTCTGAGAACATGAAAATTCTACGAAATTTTGATGATTTTAGCAACTTTCAAATTTCTCAAATTTTTTTGCTTCCAAGTGGTTTTTATGGCCTAAAACACACTTTTGTTGATTTTGAAGAGTTTGTGAGAAACTTAAAATTTCATGAAATTTTGATGAATTTTTTACTTTCAAATTTGTTTGCTTCCAAGTGTTTTTTATGGCCTAAAACACACTTTTGTTGATTTTGAAGAGTTTCTGAGAAACTTAAAATTTCATGAAATTTTGATAAATTTTTGACTTTCAAATTTTTTTGCTTCCAAGTGTTTTTTATGGCCTATAACACACTTTTGGTGATTTTGAAGAGTTTCTGAGAAACTGAAAATTTCATGAAATTTTGATGAATTTTTGACTTTCAAATTTTTTTGCTTACAAGTGGTTTTTATGGCCTAAAACACACTTTTGTTGATTTTGAAGAGTTTCTGAGAAACTTAAAATTTCATGAAATTTTGATGAATTTTTGACTTTCAAATTTTTTTGCTTCCAAGTGTTTTTTATGGCCTATAACACACTTTTGTTGATTTTGAAGAGTTTCTGAGAAACTGAAAATTTCATGAAATTTTGATGAATTTTTGACTTTCAAATTTTTTTGCTTACAAGTGGTTTTTATGGCCTAAAACACACTTTTGTTGATTTTGAAGAGTTTCTGAGAAACTTAAAATTTCATGAAATTTTGATGAATTTTTGACTTTCAAATTTTTTTGATTCCAAGTGGTTTTTATGGCTTATAACACACTTTTGTTGATTTTGAAGAGTTTCTGAGAACATGAAAATTCTACGAAATTTTGATGATTTTAGCAACTTTCAAATTTCTCAATTTTTTTTGCTTCCAAGTGGTTTTTATGGCCTATAACACACTTTTGTTGATTTTGAAGAGTTTCTGAGAAACTGAAAATTTTATGAAATTTTGATGAATTTTTGACTTTCAAATTTTTTTGCTTCCAAGTGGTTTTTATGGCCTATAACACACTTTTGTTGATTTTGAAGAGTTTCTGAGAAACTGGAAATTTTATGAAATTTTGATGAATTTTTGACTTTCAAATTTTTTTGCTTCCAAGTGGTTTTTATGGCTTATAACACACTTTTGTTGATTTTGAAGAGTTTCTGAGAACATGAAAATTCTACGAAATTTTGATGATTTTAGCAACTTTCAAATTTCTCAATTTTTTTTGCTTCCAAGTGGTTTTTATGGCCTATAACACACTTTTGTTGATTTTGAAGAGTTTCTGAGAAACTGAAAATTTCATGAAATTTTGATGAATTTTTGACTTTCAACTTTTTTTGCTTCCAAGTGGTTTTTATGGCCTATAACACACTTTTGTTGATTTTGAACAGTTTCTGAGAAACTGAAAATTTTATAAAATTTTGATGAATTTTTGACTTTCAACTTTTTTTGCTTCCAAGTGGTTTTTATGGCCTATAACACACTTTTGTTGATTTTGAAGAGTTTCTGAGAAACTGGAAATTTTATGAAATTTTGATGAATTTTTGACTTTCAAATTTTTTTGCTTCCAAGTGGTTTTTATGGCTTATAACACACTTTTGTTGATTTTGAAGAGTTTCTGAGAACATGAAAATTCTACGAAATTTTGATGATTTTAGCAACTTTCAAATTTCTCAAATTTTTTTGCTTCCAAGTGGTTTTTATGGCCTATAACACACTTTTGTTGATTTTGAAGAGTTTCTGAGAAACTGAAAATTTCATGAAATTTTGATGAATTTTTGACTTTCAAATTTTTTTGCTTCCAAGTGGTTTTTATGGCCTATAACACACTTTTGTTGATTTTGAAGAGTTTCTGAGAACATGAAAATTCTACGAAATTTTGATGATTTTAGCAACTTTCAAATTTCTCAAATTTTTTTGCTTCCAAATGGTTTTTATGGCCTATAACACACTTTTGTTGATTTTGAACAGTTTCTGAGAAACTTAAAATTTCATGAAATTTTGATGAATTTTTGACTTTCAAATTTTTTTGCTTCCAAGTGGTTTTTATGGCATATAACACACTTTTGTTGATTTTGAAGAGTTTCTGAGAACATGAAAATTCTACGAAATTTTGATGATTTTAGCAACTTTCAAATTTCTCAAATTTTTTTGCTTCCAAGTGGTTTTTATGGCCTATGACACACTTTTGTTGATTTTGGAGAGTTTCTGAGAAACTGAAAATTTCATGAAATTTTGATGAATTTTTGACTTTCAAATTTTTTTGCTTCCAAGTGGTTTTTATGGCATATAACACACTTTTGTTGATTTTGAAGAGTTTCTGAGAACATGAAAATTCTACGAAATTTTGATGATTTTAGCAACTTTCAAATTTCTCAAATTTTTTTGCTTCCAAGTGGTTTTTATGGCCTATAACACACTTTTGTTGATTTTGAAGAGTTTCTGAGAAACTGAAAATTTCATGAAATTTTGATGAATTTTTGACTTTCAAATTTTTTTGCTTCCAAGTGGTTTTTATGGCCTATAACACACTTTTGTTGATTTTGAAGAGTTTCTGAGAACATGAAAATTCTACGAAATTTTGATGATTTTAGCAACTTTCAAATTTCTCAAATTTTTTTGCTTCCAAATGGTTTTTATGGCCTATAACACACTTTTGTTGATTTTGAACAGTTTCTGAGAAACTTAAAATTTCATGAAATTTTGATGAATTTTTGACTTTCAAATTTTTTTGCTTCCAAGTGGTTTTTATGGCATATAACACACTTTTGTTGATTTTGAAGAGTTTCTGAGAACATGAAAATTCTACGAAATTTTGATGATTTTAGCAACTTTCAAATTTCTCAAATTTTTTTGCTTCCAAGTGGTTTTTATGGCCTATGACACACTTTTGTTGATTTTGGAGAGTTTCTGAGAAACTGAAAATTTCATGAAATTTTGATGAATTTTTGACTTTCAAATTTTTTTGCTTCCAAGTGGTTTTTATGGCCTAAAACACACTTTTGTTGATTTAGAAAAGTTTCTGAGAAACTTAAAATTTCATGAAATTTTGATGAATTTTTGACTTTCAAATTTTTTGGCTTACAAGTGGTTTTTATGGCCTAAAACACACTTTTGTTGATTTTGAAGAGTTTCTCAGAAACTTAAAATTTCATGAAATTTTGATGAATTTTTGACTTTCAAATTTTTTTGCTTCCAAGTGGTTTTTATGGCCTATAACACACTTTTGTTGATTTTGAAGAGTTTCTGAGAACATGAAAATTCTACGAAATTTTGATGATTTTAGCAACTTTCAAATTTCTCAAATTTTTTTGCTTCCAAGTGGTTTTTATGGCCTATAACACACTTTTGTTGATTTTGAACAGTTTCTGAGAAACTTAAAATTTCATGAAATTTTGATGAATTTTTGACTTTCAAATTTTTTTGCTTCCAAGTGGTTTTTATGGCATATAACACACTTTTGTTGATTTTGAAGAGTTTCTGAGAACATGAAAATTCTACGAAATTTTGATGATTTTAGCAACTTTCAAATTTCTCAAATTTTAGCAACTTTCAAATTTCTCAAATTTTTTTGCTTCCAAGTGGTTTTTATGGCCTATAACACACTTTTGTTGATTTTGAAGAGTTTCTGAGAAACTGAAAATTTCATGAAATTTTGATGAATTTTTGACTTTCAAATTTTTTTGCTTCCAAGTGGTTTTTATGGCATATAACACACTTTTGTTGATTTTGAAGAGTTTCTGAGAACATGAAAATTCTACGAAATTTTGATGATTTTAGCAACTTTCAAATTTCTCAAATTTTTTTGCTTCCAAGTGGTTTTTATGGCCTCTAACACACTTTTGTTGATTTTGAAGAGTTTCTGAGAAACTGAAAATTTCATGAAATTTTGATGAATTTTTGACTTTCAAATTTTTTTGCTTCCATGTGGTTTTTATGGCCTATAACACACTTTTGTTGATTTTGAATAGTTTCTGAGAAACTTAAAATTTCATGAAATTTTGATGAATTTTTGACTTTCAAATTTTTTTGCTTCCAAGTGGTTTTTATGGCCTATAACACACTTTTGTTGATTTTGAAGAGTTGGGGACAGGTTAGGCCGTTTGCCCCACACTTCAGAAAAAGTGCATAAGGAGTAAGAAAGAAAAACTTGGTTACGGGAACCGAAGGTTAGGCCGACTACTTTAGTATAGCTATACCTAAAAAAGTGTTTTGCTACCCTTTCCCCTTTCTGTCAATGTTGCCAATTTCCAGAATACTAATGTACCCTAGTGTATACAGTTGCCCAACGACTTTCTTCCTCCGACTTTTTTAGCCACTTCCGCATCTATCGTATTCGGGAGAGCTTGCTTCGTGGCGGAGCATTTAGCAATGCCAGCAGCCTGGTGTGGTGAAGGCTGGCTGTCTGGGGACAGGTTAAAGCAGGGTCTACTGGGCTTGTTTCTCAGCTAGAGTTGGGGGTGGGGTCGCTATAGTGGCTAGGGTGAGTCTTCCTACACGGCTGGACGCCCGGCTCTAGACGAAACTGCGGGGGTTACCACCACATCCCCCCCCCGATAGACTTGAAGCTCTTCATAGTCAGGCGGCGTAGAAAATCTTCTCTCAAAAAGAGACAGACCAGAGATGACAGAGGAAGGTATTCGGTTCAAAAAATTTGACTGACTTATCAAGTCAAATTATCTAGCTCATCAATCAAGACAAATGGATCACAGACAGAAGCTATTAATTGCAAGCGCCACAGAAAACTGAAAAAGAGGCTTCTGAAGTGTCAGGTGGCAAGCATGCAGCTTCACCCACGCTTCTTTTTTGGGGCATCCTTAAGTTTGCGGAAGAAGAAGAAAGAAAAAAGAAACAGAGGGCACATTTTAGACATGAAGAATCTTAGCAGAGAACACTTTTTGGATGGAGACTTCATCTCAGCAGATATGGGGCCATCTACATCTGAGAGTACCCAGACAATTACCTTGGGTTTAATTCAACCTCTGAAAAAAGGGACTAAATCTGATTAAAAAAAAAATAAGAAAGAGAGATGTTGATGCTGAGCGCGCTGTTGACTTCAGTGCACCAAGCCAAGGAGAGGTTTTACAAGCCCTGGCCTTATTGGGCCCGGTTTCTTCTTACAGCCCAGAAGACCCTATTTCTATGATTCCCAATTCCGTGTCACAAGCCCTGATTTCCGAGCTTACTGGTTTCGACCCAGATCAACATCTCTTAATCCAACCCATGGAGGCCAGCACAGGCAATCCTTACTTTACTCCCTTCCTCCTCGCAAGAGATTTGCCTCCTCTTGCAAGCCCCTTGGAGCAGTGTTCAAACGCCATCACGTTGGGGACAGTGGGGTGGGTTCACCTGTCAGCAAGTAGCAGTGCCGAAACAAACTGTACAATCCAGCTCTCCCTCACCTGCACTGGTCGCGGAAGCCACCGCGCCTCTTTCCGGGGAAGATTTACTACCAATCAGCCCCAAAGAGAGGTGGCCGAAAGACAAGAAAGAATGCACCATATAATTTGGCTGTCCTACTCTCGTCCCCGCCGAGACCGGAATGGGTCGGAAATCCACAGCTTTTGCACGAGCAATCAGTGGTTAAGTGCCTGGTGAGATGCACTTTATTTTTTAACAATCTGTCTTGTCTGGCTAGCCAAAAGCAGTGCTTTAGTTTAGGCGGGATCTTCCCCTTCCAGAGACTCGCCCACTCCGCCTCTTCATCACAACAGGCTTCTTCCTCCAAAGATATCATATGCAGCTTTTGAATGGAATTTGCCATTATTGGACACTTTCCTTTTATTTTAGCACTGCAGCCCATAATGAGTCTGGTTCAGAGAGGATTTTCCGTCCCATACGTGCCATTGAGGCAGTGTCGACCTTGTTCATGCTCCTTAGGCCTAGGCCCCCTTCCCTTTTTGCTTTACACACCTTATCCCAAGCCACTAAATGTTTCCTCTTTTTGTTATCCTTGTTTCCCCACCCACACAAATCTGCAATTCCTCCTATCTATTTCCTGGTTTATGGCTTCCGGAATACGCGTTGTTTGCATGGTGTATACAGGTATAGCAGAGGTTACAGACTGAACCAGCAATGTTCTTCCAGCCATAGACAACTGCTCTGCCTTCCATCCAGCCAACCTATCTTGCACTTTTTCGAGTATGTGGTGTGGTAGTAAGTCGTTTTAGAGATCTTCTTGTGTATGAGGGGTACTCCCAGGTACTTGCCTAGGTCTGCAGTGAGAGGAATTTTACATCTAGCACTGATCTCCCGAGCTGTAAGCTTGAAGGAAGCTCGGTTCAGTCCCTGCAGATCTTATCTTGAGTCACTCACTTCAAGAGTAGAATCCGCAACTCTAGTTGAAGGAGTATTGGCCATTATGAGTAGTAAAGGCTACTATGAGCAGAAAGGGACTACTTGGATCGATCGAGCAGCACCTACACCTTCTCGCGTAACGACTTCTTTGAAGCTAGGCTAGGATCGGATCCAATTCTAGGAGCGATGTCAGACCAGTAGACCCAAGTTATGCCTTTGATCTAGGAGCTTCGGTTTGAACACGTTTTTCTTTTGAATTGGAATCAGGAATCTTTTTCAGAGGCAGGCAGAAATAAAAGGTTGTTAACTAAGAAAAGACATAAAGAAAGAAGTATAGAGCTAGCTAGCTCGAAAGCTAAGCAAAGCAATTGCGCAAGGCAGGGTTTCCTTTCGCTGGCTACAAGGGAAAGGTTCGCTGCAAGCCTTGGTGTCCTATGGGGAAGATGGTCTAGCTAACCAAAAGAGACTCTTTCTCCTCCTCTCCACCTTTTCCTTACTCTAAGGCCTCCTCTAGTGGATCATCTTCTTGTCCATAGCGAGTACTTGATTGATATACGATGATACTGAACTTCACTCCCTTTTCACCGCACATGCTCTATAAAAAGTAGCCTTCTACTTCAGTTAGCTGTCCCACTCTCTACACTCTTTAACATGCTGCTTGCGTCAAAAATAGGGTTAGCAACGGATCTGTATTCGTGGGAGTGACCTGCTCCAAGGCCATTTAGTGAAGCAGACCTTCGCTGACGGGGATACCGTAAACCCACCCTTTCAGATGAGGAAAGAAGGCAGCCCAATCCTCACAAAGAAAGAGCGTTCAGAGCCGTTTTCACGCTCAACGTTAGGAGAGAAAGATGAAGGAGGGGAGCAACGCAGGAAAATAAAGTTAGCCAAGGGTACAGAATCGGGGAGTAAGAAGAACTCTGAAGGGTTGACCTGTGACTAACTTTGCTTCGGTTAAAAGGCATCGGGCTAAGGTCTCACGATGAGCCACTCGCTTAGAGTTCGGTGCGAAGATCAAAAGCCCTCCTTTCATGGAAGGAAATGGGCTTCTTAATGACTCGGTTCAGAGTGCTCCAAAGAGTACGGAGAAGCGCATCCCTTAACTGAGAAGACGAAAAAGAGGAAGCCCGCTTCAATGCAAGCACCGGAGAAGCGCCAAGTTCTTACTTGAGGCTAATTTCAACATTGACTTTATTGAGATACCGTTCTTATGTAGCTGTTTCAACAAGAAAACTAGAAGAAGCAAGTACATCCTTAACGGTCTCTATTCCTGACGTGAACGGCAGCTTTCTTGGAACTAATTCATAGGCCCTTTCAATTAGCTAGACTTCACAAACTATATAAAGAAATATAACAAGTGTGCGATGGACTGTCCTTTGACCGGGCGCTTCCGGGTGCACACAATGTCGAATTCTGAGAGAAGCAGTAGCCACAGGGTCTTCCTTCCTGACATCGCCGGCTGATTGAGCAAGTACCTGACAGGATTCTCTTTTGTGACCAAGTGGGCGAGCATATAATGCCGGAGCTTCTGAACAGCGAAGACAAGGGCTAGAAAAATCTTATCGGGTTTGTGGGGTCCGTGGGCGTCATGATTCTTAATAAGTAGTAGACCACTTTCTCGACGTCGTCACCATCAAGTTACGCGAGTAAAAGTCTATTGAGGTATCTCTTGCTGATAGGTAGAAAGCGAGTGGCTTACCGGGTATGGCTGCCGTTAGGGTGGGTTACTTTATCAACTCTTGCCTTTGCAGGTGTTCCCGCTGGCCAAAATAAGAAGAGTTTCCTAGCCTCGAAGAGCTCTTGCCCCCTTCCCTCTTTATTAGTAGTTGAGAAGCAACCTCTCTTTGCATAGCTTCATCAGAAAGCCGTCGAGAGCCCACACTGGTTGCGATGAACAGGAATGAAAAAGGGGGGTGTGCAGCTTGGGTAGGCTGACTTCTATTCCATTGAAGTGAGGCAAGTTCCACACGCACGGTCTACTGCTTGAGGGAACTTGGAACTTGAAGGCCGTCCAGAGAGGGGGCAAGGACAGTTAACCTCCAAAGTGAAAACCCGCCGTCCATCAAAAGCAATGAGCCATTGACTTCAGCTGGCAGTAATGCATCGACATGGAGTGTCCTAATTTACCCACAGACAGAGGCAGTGCTCGCTGTAGAAGAGGGATGCTACTCTTTTACTGCAAAGTAAAGCAGAAAGGAAAAATGCCAAAATAAAAGAGGTACGCTAGCTAGAACCCGGAAAAGATATGAGCTTCTTTCTATGATTAGGTCAACAAGCCTTCCTCCTTCTGGATCCTATGCCAAAACGGGTACACTTTTTGTTTGAGAATTGTTGGAAAAGCAACTGCCAGTTCTTGTCTTCTACGCACTTTACTAATAAAAAGACTTGAAGGGGGGTATTCTATCAATTATAAAATAAACAAAGAAAGGTGCTCTATCAGACTTAAGCAAGGATGTCACATACTTGACTCTACCTCTGGCCAGCTAGTTCACACTTCCTGAAGGCTAGGGAGTAGGAATAAAGACCTTTCTCGCTAGTTCAAGCATCTACTTGCTTGTAGTTTTCTTTGTCGAGATTGGCTTAGTGTTCACCTTTTTACAGAACATAAAAATAAAATAAAAAATAATAATGTTAGAAGAAAAAGTGCAAAGTTAATTGATGCCGGAGCTGCTACAATTGCTTTAGCGGGAGCAGCTATCGGTATTGGGAACGTTTTTAGTTCTTTGATTCATTCTGTGGCACGAAATCCATCATTGGCAAAACAATTATTTGGTTATGCGATTTTAGGCTTTGCTCTAACGGAAGCTATTGCATTGTTTGCACTCATGATGGGTTTTTTGATCTTATTCGTATTCTGACTTTACTATGGAGGCTTCTTTTTCATCTTTTTTTCCTTTTCGTACGCTAAGCTAGCGGATCAGAGATAGAAGCCTGCCGTGCCAGGTATACTTTTTTTTACCGTTTGAATAAGTCTTTTGACTAATGAAAAAAGAAAGGTAAGCTCTAAAGGAAAGCGGATGCCAATGATAAGAACAAGGACAAAGGCCCAGAAGGAAGTAAACTTGCTTACGAGTAAGCCGAAGAAGACGAAAGGTAAGACGAAGAGGTTTATATATAAAATTTAGGTCGAAACAAGGGATCAACCTGTGGACATGTTGCGCTGAACCTATCTTGCTATCGCTAGGAGTGAAATACATTGCGTGGCTGCCCGATCATGACGTAGTCCCAGATAGAAGATTGAGAAAAGCAGGGCAAGTGGGAGATCCTTTCCTGTCTCCATCGGCTTGTCCCGTCGATAGGAAAAAGATTATTCATGAATATCGGTTCCGCAATGCCTCGATGGTGAATCAATTTAACTCTTTCTCGCAAGCTTTCCGGTCTTGAATTCAGGGTAGTTAGCTGCCGGTTCCAAGTGAGCTTCACGTAAGCGTAGGTGCTATACGGGCCCACTGTGGCAAGGTGATCAATTATTCCCACCTGGAGGCGCGCACCAGATAGATGCCCGCCTAAGACTAGGTAGCCAGACTTTCTCCCCAGCTTGGATCGAAGATAGATTGCTGATTTTGCGTTGCTCCACCGAGGTGTCATGGGGTTTAGGAATTCTTACATTCTATCTTTCCGAATAGTCACTTTACAGCCAATTTTCATACCTTCACGTAATTTAAAAGTGGCTATAGACTTCTTAGCATGAGTAACATAAGGGACCTATAGTAGCAGTCATATCATTAATAGCAATGGCTCCGATCCTGATCGATAAAGAAGGAAATCCACCAATAAAATAAGCCAATAAAAGTTAGGGACATTCCTGCATGCTCTGGGAGCGTGTCAGCGTGCTGATCAACGTGAATCAAAGTTAGAAGCTGCCATCCGGAGGTACTAAAAAAATAAGCGAGCTCAGTCTGCAGAAGAGGCAAAGACCTGGGCTCAAGCCTAATCAAGGTTGTCTACTCCTCTTCGGACATAGAGATTTGGTCCAGGAGACCTCTCCAAGAACTAACCATAAGAGTTTGCCAGTGAGATTCGATTCGACCTATCTTCTGACTTCCTTGTTCGTCAATCTACCGCCCCGTTACTTTTTTTAAAGTCCATTCAAAGTGGTCGTTAGACCTTGCGACACAGCCAGGTTTCCATCAAGCTCAATCAAAAACGAACCGGCCCCGATCAGTCCCATGGGGCTCACCCCAAAAAGGGGTTTTCTCAATGGGCCTTTCATGACATGTATGCCGCGCTGATGAATGCCTTGGGTCCTTTCTATCGGCATTTTCAGACTTACCGTTTTCAGGCATATTTGGAAGACAAAGATAGGACGATGCAAGGCCGGGTCGATCCCTTGAATCCTAGTTTGAGATTACCCAGTACTTATCAGAAGTCTGCTGTGGTACCTCTTTCAAGATAGAGCTTGCTACTAAGCTAGCCCGGACGACCAAGTGGATCAATGGATTCGCGCCTCTCCGAGAAGATCATCTCCACGAGCTAAATCCCCGGAACGCACTTTTTCACTCCCTTTTGGTTGGTCGCAGGGCAGCTCGCACAGACAGGTACATTGATATCGATTCATCCCTGGATGTCTCTTACCTTCATCGATGATAAAGTAAACAAACGCTCTCATCAAGGACCTCCTTCTCAGGATGTTGAACAGGAAGCGGGCTCCCTCCTCTCGTAGTGTGTAATGACTTTGTCTCATACGTCTTCTTTGAGAAAGACTCCTCGACCCGGTTGATCCCTCCAAATTCTATGAATCAACTGGATCAATATTCGCAACCGATGCAACATCTGATTCTTTTATGGTTTTGGTTGCTGGACCTTTCTCCGCTACAAAAGTTGGGGATCTCTAATCATGAGGAAAAAACCTACTGGGGATAAGAAGACATTCAGATTGATTGAAAGGTTTGGTATTCACAAACACGAGAATGAATAGCTCTGTTTCGCCATACTGAAGCTACGTGCAGCCTGGCTTCTCATTTCTGGGTTCTGAGAGTGCAGCTGTGCTATCTAGTTGAGTGAAGGTGGGATTGAGCGACCGTCGGGGGGGAGCGTTTTGAAGCCAGATGATGGAACCTTGTCCACTTTAACAAAGAAATTTAATTAGGCAAGTTCCATTCCGTTGTCACCCGGACAGGACGTTAGAGCGAGTTCGTGAGCGCCCCGAAGTCAATAAAAAAAAAAAACTGGCAGGTACGAGGTCTGGAAGCTTCCATGTTTAGGACGGGGGCCCGTATTCTTCTCGAAAGAATGACCAATAGAAGGGTAGTTAGCTTGTAAGCCACTACCTTCTATTGGTCATTCTACCAAATTATCTCATAGAATAACGAAGAGATTGGGTGAAGAAAAAAGGATTGATCAAATTCTATTGAGTCTGACTCATAGTGATCATTTCTCAAAGAATGACTCCGGTTATCAAATGATTGAACAACCGGGAGCAATTTACTTACGATACTTAGTTGACATTCATAAAAAGTATCTAATGAATTATGAGTTCAATACATCCTGTTTAGCAGAAAGACGGATATTCCTTGCTCATTATCAGACAATCACTTATTCACAAACCCCCTGTGGGGCTAATAGTTTTCATTTCATGGAAAACCTTTTTCTCTCCGCTTAGCCCCTCTCTAGGGGTATTTTAGTGATAGGTTCTATAGGAACTGGACGATCCTATTTGGTCAAATACCTAGCGACAAACTCCTATGTTCCTTTCATTACAGTATTTCTGAACAAGTTCCTGGATAACAAGCCTAAGGGTTTTCTTATTGATGATAGTGACGATATCGACCGTGACCTTGATACGGAGCTGGAGCTTCTAACTATGATGAATGTGCTAACTATGGATATGATGCCGGAAATAGACCTATTTTATATCACCCTTCAATTCGAATTAGCAAAAGCAATGTATCCTTGCATAATATGGATTCCAAAAATTCATGATCTGGATGTGAATGAGTCGAATTATTAAAACTCAACCCTCGGAACTTCCATTTCATCCCTGACGCTAGGATGGTGGTCTACGATCATGAGAAGGACATAACAGAATAAAGTAGATGGTAGCTCTTGTTCCCATATAGTTGGGACTTCCTCTCCTAGTTGGGACTTGGATATGAGGCACGTAGCCCCTTGTTAACTGTAGGGTTAGAGAAGAGTCATAATGGTTTAGATGGAGCTATCTGGTAGTTCCTGTGAGTAAGCTAAGATTGCAGCTAGGGCAGAGCTGAGGATAGATAGAAAAGGCAAGGAACCCGGATGCAAGCAAGGAGAATATGTATGTCTTTCGAGAATATGAAAAGTGAAAGCTTTAGTCTGCAGCTTCCCTTCCTTTAAGTCTTTCTTCTAGTGGTTTTTATCCCTACGAGAACAAGCCATTTCTTTTCTGGGCAGAAGTCAGGTAGGAGGGTCGGCGCACTTTCTCTTCTAGCATTAATAAGACTTTGACTTCTTTGCTTAAGGAAAGGAATAAGGAAAGCATTATAACAAATAATCTTTCGAAAGGTGAGGCTGGGACGAGAGACAATCCATAGAGCTATGATTCTTTTGTGACTTCCACCTTTCGTCGAGTGTGAAATGGTGGGCTTTAGTCGTCGCAAAGGTTCAAGCAAGGACTAAGTCGAAAGCAAGGAGGAAGTAGGTCTCAAAATAAAAAGAGGAGGTTTAATCATTCCCAAGCGCCTAGTCGAAGGGTCAGTTCAAGGTTAGCGTCCGATTGTGCGCAATGAAAAAAAAATGTATTTGCGGAAAATGGGACGCTGCAGGTCAGGGGTAGCCGATGTTAGCAACTTCTTAACCTGGCTGCACCACCTTCTTTTTAGTGAAAGGTGAGCTACGGTGCCCCAAACCACAAGCAAAGGTTGACGGAGTAGAGATCTCGTCTCTGCATGTTCGGAGCTCCTATCTCCGTACCGAGCAAAGCGCAATGTGGTAATAAAGAAAAGTCTGGCTTCGGTCTTCCGTTAGCGGTAGACGAGAGAAATCGTTAATTATGAAAGAAAGGTTTTGGACTGTAGATCTCCACAAAGAACGAAGTCGGAATAGCAACCGCTCGTAGCAAGCACGGCAAGGTATAGCTCGGAGGCTAGTTTATACATACTGCTTTACCGATGCCTAGCTCTTGATATTCTCAATTGGTGAAGCCTCTCAGACTAACGAAAGACTCGGTCGTAGTACTCTCGGGATCCCTATTCAACGAAATAAGGTATGCTTTCAGGCTGAGAACTGGCTATTATTCCTACCCGCCAACTATTTCTCTTTCTGCTAAGAGTATCTTCTCTTTGTGATAGGCAGAAATCTAACTCACGAAAGCCTTGCAACAACTATGCGGCTATAAGGCATACATCAGCTTTCTCACCTCTCTCTGTGTGTGAATTTGGAATTGGACCTCTATCAAGCAACTGCTGCTACCGGGTAGGAAGATATACTTTTCTTTGAAAGGAAATCGCTATGTACTAACTTCTTCTTGACGAATGGACAGTAGGAAACCACTGCTATCTTATGTAGTACTTCCTGCCGAAAGGACGGAATCACCTATTGTAACTGCTGATTTACGAATTGACGAATGTCTTAAAACCGAAAAAAGACCTGGTCCCAGTTACACCCTTGTCCTGTAGCGAACCAAGTCCCCCGATGGGGCTTGTTAAGCATCATTCCTCCGGTGCTGGGAAGGTATTTTTAAAGATATAAAAAAAGAACCTATTTCTATTATGTGCCCCAACTAAGAGCCAGTTCTTCCACTGAAGGGGACTCTACCAACATTCCTACTAGCAACTCGAAGAGCGACCTAGTATGGTTGCAGTAAGACAATCTGGCTATCCGGGGTTACCTCGTTGAATGACGTCGGAGTTAGCGGGGCCTTTGACTTGCCTTTGAAAGGATACCTAATCGGAGTGAATGGGCTTACCTACTCTAGTACCAGGGTGTCGGAATAAGCGGGGTTCGAGGACCCTACTTCATAATAGATAGGCACAATAGAAGGATCGCAATCCTAAAGGAGTAAGCTACCTAGCTTGGGGAAAGTCACAAAGAACCAGTTTAGTTTGCCTAGCTACTAGGAGGAAGAAAGAGCATCTCTTTTTCGTGCCTTGAAGGTGAGTTCTATGGCAACGATAGGGAAATGCCAGCTAGAACGTGGGCACATTAAAACGAAGGAAAATAAAGATAGACGAAAAGTGCTTTCTTCTCCGGTCGGCCAATACGAAATAGATTCATCCCCGTCAGTGAAGTCCTTCTTCCATCTTGAAAAGAAGACTCCAAAGGAGTCATGAAAGACGAGAAGGGTAAAGGAGCTTGAGAGAAGGTATACCTCGTAGGCAGAGATCGGAAGCTTAAGGTGGGCTAAAGTCCGAGGGTGCAGCTACTATAGAAAAGGTGGTCGCAGTGACCTGGCCTGGGCGATAGTTGACTTGTGCCGATGTAGTTGTAGCACCATAGAATCCTATCTTTTAGAAGGTAGTAGATTCTTCCTGCCCGTCGGAAGGAATGGAAGAAGGGATGGAGGTGGTAGGGAAGAGAAGCCTCACTCTCTTTCGTAGTTGACGGTCTTACTAAAAGAAGGAAGCTCAATCTATAAGCATTCCATCGCTCTCTCCTCATTACGACTTTTCTGAGTTCGTTTCTATTTCTACTTCGTTCGTCGGCTGCATTGAAAGCACGAATTCAAGAATTCAACCACGAGGGATGTCAACCAAGCAGCTCTGATTTCTCCTCCTAGCGGGGGCTACTCACTCATTGTAGTCGTTAACCTCCTCAACGGGCCAATAGACAGAAAGTTAATGCTTCTACCCGACCGTCTGAGTCTCACTTCGTTCATAAAGAGCTTAGCAAACATATAATAACCGGTATAGAACCAACTAGGAGAACAAGTAATATTACAGTGTAGAATAATAGAATATCTTATTCGAATTTTCTGGCCTTTCCAAAAGCTACTGATCTAACCGCGTAGGTAGTCTGTAAAGAACGATAAGGTGGTGTGGGTGGGTAAGAAATCGTACCAAAGAGGCTAACCCCGTCGTAGTAAGACCAAAAGCAGACAAGAAGTAAACTAGGGTGGCCGGGTGTGAAGAGAAAGATAGTATACAACAGGGTAGCCAACCCATAGGAATCGCAGCGGTGCTAGCTTTGACACAAGGTAACGGGAAACTCCAACTCAAGGATTTCGAAAAGACGAAAAGGAACGGCCTGTAACGCACGTTTATCATGTACGGTTGGCGGTTGTCGAAGGCCCCACATTCAACCAATTAAACGTCATCAGATTTGCTAGTTGACATTTACCGATTAGGTAGTGTTCGGGAACTGAATAGTCTTTGCTCGGGATAGGGATCCGAGGCTTTCTTGCCCGTAGAATGGAAATTAAATGGAGGGTTGTCCTCCTTATTGATCTCAAGACGAATTCAATATAGTAAGGTCCCAATCCTGATGTCTCCTTAATCACGTCAGGTCGAGATGAGTACGATCAGAAGTAAATAAGATAGAAGTTAGCGCGCGGCAAGGCAATCTTCGTGCGGCGATCTTGGCTACGAATGTTGGTTCCGTCTTGGATTGGATGTAGTTTTGGTTCCCGCTCCTTTGGATTTCGGCCTGCCGGAACAATGTTCCTGACCTTTCCCCAAACTTGCCACACCAGGGCTTGCATCGCGATGCTCCAGTGGATGGTTTTCCATCTCAGGGCCCTCGTGATGATGGACAATTTGCTATTGGCTATTGGGTGTATTGGTGTCTTGCTAGTGCTGACTGAATTGGCTATTCCGGTGAACCCTCATCTGAACCTAGGCTGACTGATCATACCATTCATGTTGAATCTGACCTGACTCCTTCTTTTCAAATATATCCCCTGTTTTGTTATATTATAGGTAGGCAGATGTAGTTGACTGTCTCTGCAGCATTGGAACCAAGATCGGGCTTGGCATAGTTGCAGTACGAGTTTACCGGTCTATTTAACTAACTGAAGCTAGCCGGGATCGAGAGCTTTCTTATCATGTGGCTCTTGGATTGAATAGAGGCTGCTGGACCAAGGCAACAACTGCCAGGAACGGACGAGCTAGCCGGGCGAAGGGATTTAGAAGACCGACCGAGTCAAGCGACTAAAGCACCTACTGAGATAAAGAAGCCGTTGAACCCTGTATAGACTAATACTTCTTTATGGAAGCTCCTCGTTGCAAGCAGCACCTTCAGATGCAAGAAGTGTCGTATTGGAAATCTCGTATAGAAAAGAAATGCCCAAATCCCATGTCTTTGAAGAAGGAAGGTTTTCCTTTCGCAACTATCTTTTTGAAGCAGATAGTTTACAGTGCTCATTCTATAAATACTGTAAAAACCAACTCATATGATTGAATCCTTCTGTGAATTACTAAAAGCCGCGGCTCCATTTTTAGGTGCCGCCGCTGAGCTGCTGCAGGAGAAGTTGATTAACCCCATCCCGATTCCGGAGAATCCCCCAGAACGGGCGGGGGCCGTTGAGCCGTATCCACAGATTGATGAAGTAATTGGGGGAGATAGCGTTCGCTCCATCCAACGGCGCCTTTTGGCGAAATACCCTGATCCCTCTACGGAGATCATAGAGATCGCCCGAATGGACGCCCAAGATTTTTTCGAGTTCAAGGTGAGAGTAATCACCAAGATGGCTCAATGGGACCCCACTGGGGATTGGATGGGGCGTGGAGCACGAGCCCTCGATAATCCCAGAACTGCTAGTGGGGAGCCATCCCTTAAATCTCTTTTAAATCTATTGGATGATCTAGAAGAAACGGGACCATTCTCGGAGGCATTTTCCAAATTGAAAAAGAAAGTCTTTCTAAAAAGGTAAGATAAAGACTGAGTTCTCCGAGAGTTGGCTTAGTAGGAAGAAGCGGGCATCCTTTTCCCTTTTTTCTAAACCGGCGTGGCGCTGCTAGATGCTTCTGATCAATAGAACAGGAAGAGGAGTCAGCCAAAAAGAAAGACCACCAAAAGTAACGACCACCAAGATACGCATAGTGATTCGATCTTTTGATCACCCATTTTTTGAAAACCCTTTTTTTGGGCTTCCGCCTTACACACGGAAGATTGGATTGCCTGAATCACGAGTCTTATATACTGTGTTACGATCACCTCATATTGATAAAAAGTCCAGAGAACAATTTGAAATGGAAATAAAAAAATAAATTCTGGTCATAAAAACAGAAAGGCATGAATTGCGCAAGAAGTTATTTCGGTTAAAACGCCGTGCGACTCGGAGGACATAAGACTTCTTGGTCAAGCAAAAAAGATTGCCGACTGGATGCTCCTACCCCACCATGCCTGGCCCTTTAGCTTACCTTAAGAAGAAAGATGGGGGTATGAAGCGTGGGAAAGAATGCAAGAAGTGTATGATACAACAGGTAACCTTAAGGAGTGGCGGCAAAACTCTTGATTGATCAACGCGAGTGAACTGTGCTTAGACGCTTCGTAAAACCGCACCGATCTACGAGAGGAGCTGATGGATAAGTAGGCTTCCCCTTTCGATTCAAGGAATGTGATATGGGACACGATGGGAGTTTGCGTGCCTCGGTAGGAAAGAGATCACCGGAGTATAGCACAAGATCGCCTTTTCTTGCTGCCATGGGGTCGACCTGTGAATAAGGTAAACCCAATGGGAACTAAAAAACGGGAGGTACCGCATTGGGCAGAAGACGATCTAAAAAGCGAAAGCTCACCCAGCTGAAGGAAGGAGCTTTGGAAGCAACCCAACAACAACTGAAAAGGGGAAAGGGGCAAACCTATCAACCTAATAAGTTGAAATGAAAGGGGGTGATATAGGCAACAGGTAGCTTGCTTCCAAGCCGGCCCAGCCGCGAGGAATCAAGAGATCTTTTCCGGTGCTGACTTGGATCTCGGGTGACGGAATAAGGTGGCCGCGACAAGCAGTCGCGGTCGAAGCTTGGCTCTAGCCGATAGGCTAGCAAGTTGCTTGGCTACAGCGAAGCGCTTACCAAGCGCGAAGGAAAGGGCCTTCGCCACTTGAGCCGTATGCGGGGGAACTCGCACGTGCGGTTCTTAGGGGGGGAGAGCTAGTAGGAGCTATCCCATCCCAATAGCGTATATTTGGAGCTCAATATGAAATCCTATTTTCTTGCAAGACCCGTTCGGATAAGGGAAAACTCCAGAGATTGCTTTGAAGTAAGATTCTTGCGTTGACCATTTCCAGAACCGGGTACGGGTGAGAGGAAAAAGGGAAAAAAATGTCCCATCAATAAAGTGAAGGCTTTCAGGACCTTCCCCACCCCCTTTCTCTTTTTTTTAATAAGCCCCGCTCCCTCAGGGGCCCCTCTCTGATAAGGAAGGAAACTAAAGAATCTAAATTTTATGACAAATCCGGTCTGATGGCTGTTCTCCACTAACCACAAGGATATAGGGACTCTATATTTCATCTTCGGTGCCATTGCTAGAGTGATGGGCACATGCTTCTCAGTACTGATTCGTATGGAATTAGCACGACCCGGCGATCAAATTCTTGGTGGGAATCATCAACTTTATAATGTTTTAATAACGGCTCACGCTTTTTTAATGATATTTTTTATGGTTATGCCGGCGATGATAGGTGGATTTGGTAATTGGTCTGTTCCGATTCTGATAGGTGCGCCTGACATGGCATTTCCACGATTAAATAATATTTCATTCTGGTTATTGCCACCAAGTCTCTTGCTCCTATTAAGCTCAGCCTTAGTAGAAGTGGGTAGCGGCACTGGGTGGACGGTCTATCCGCCCTTAAGTGGTATTACCAGCCATTCCGGAGGAGCAGTTGATTCAGCAATTTCTAGTCTTCATCTATCTGGTATTTCATCCATTTTAGGTTCTATCAATTTTATAACAACTATCTTCAACATGCGTGGACCTGGAATGACTATGCATAGATCACCCCTATTTGTGTGGTCCATTCTAGTGACAGCATTCTTACTTTTATTCTCACTTCCGGTACTGGCAGGGGCAATTACCATGTTATTAACCGATCGAAACTTTAATACAACCTTTTCTGATCCCGCTGGAGGGGGAGACCCCATATTATACCAGCATCTCTTTCGGTTCTTCGGTCATCCAGAGGTGTATATTCCCATTCTGCCTGGATCCGGTATCATAAGTCATATCGTTTCGACTTTTTCGGGAAAACCAGTCTTCGGGTATTTAGGCATGGTTTATGCCATGATCAGTATAGGTGTTCTTGGATCTCTTGTTTGGGCTCATCATATGTTTACTGTGGGCTTAGACGTTGATACCCGTGCTTACTTCACCGCAGCTACCATGATCATAGCTGTCCCCACTGGGATAAAAATCTTTAGTTGGATCGCTACCATGTGGGGTGGTTCGATACAATACAAAGCACCCATGTTATTTTCTGTAGGGTCCATCTTTTTGTTCACCATAGGAGGACTCACTGGAATAGTCCCGGCAAATTCTGGGCTAGACATTGCTCTACATGATACTTATTATGTGGTTGCACATTTCCATTATGTACTTTCTATGGGAGCCGTTTTTGCTTTATTTGCAGGATTTCACTATTGGGTAGGAAAAATATTTGGTCGGACATACCCTGAAACTTTAGGTCAAATCCATTTTTGGATCACTTTTTTCGGAGTTAATCCTACCTTCTTTCCTATGCATTTCTTAGGGCTTTCTGGTATGCCACGTCGCATTCCAGATTATCCAGATGCTTACGCTGGATGGAATGCCCTTAGCAGTTTTGTCTCTTATATATCCGTAGTTGGGATTTGTCATTTCTTCGTGGTCGTAACAATCACTTCAAGCAGTGGAAACAACAAAAGATGTGCTCCAAGTCCTTGGGCTGTTGAACAGAATTCAACCACATTGGAATGGATGGTACAAAGTCCTCCAGCTTTTCATACTTTTAGAGAACTTCCAGCTATCAAGGAGACAAAAAGCTATGTGAAGTAAAAGAAGAAAAGATCGCCTATTGCTACTAAGAACCTAACAGAACTTTTCTTTATGTGGGTTCTAAAACCACTTGTCTAAGTTGGGGTTGAGAATTGGGAGGCCGACGAGGCTAGGAAAAATGACTGGTCAAGGTCAATCAAAGTGGGGATTCACAGCATAGAAGAGATCTTAACAAGTCTGATGACCATATCTAGAAGAATTGATCATCGACTCAAGCACTTATTTCCTGCTCTTCCTGCTTGGCCAAGATGTGTTAAATGGAACCTTCTTAAAAAATGTCTCTAAAGATGGATAATGGGACTACTGGTCTGCTGCTTTTACTTTTTCAACTACTGTGACGAAAGAAAGCAAAGAAACTCAGCTTCTTGCAGGTACCAATAAGTGGGGTAACTAAGGTCTACTCGTCAAGTAAAGCCTCACTTTTCAGCGAAGACCAGAACCGATTCAATCAATGCGACTTCGTCCCACCAGTCGGAAGGAAAGGAATATGGCGGGCAAGGAAGGAAGAGGCAGAATATGTCTAGAGTGTAGAAAGAGAATCTTCTCATTCTGAAAATACCCTCTTATGCGCTATCTGATCTCGATGAACCCAATGGGTTAGCCATGATCCTATCAATTGACTAGTTAAGTTTCAGGACTTCTCTTGAAGAATGACCAATGGAACCTACCGTATCAAACAAAGTAGTGATCTCTTGGCATAGCTGAAACTCGATGTCAGAAAGCACGTTCCTCGCATAGAAGCCCGAACTCTTGGACGAAGGTCAGATTCAGCGAACGGGTTAGCTTTCCCACTCTCCTTGCTTTCTCTCAAAAATCTCATACTATGCCTACAGGGCGCTAAAAAGCTGTAGTTTTTCAGCAGAGTTGGAAGCATGAAAAAATAAAGATTCTTCTGTGGCCAATAACACATCATGAATAACAAGTTCATTGTACCTTACCTAATTTTTGTTGCCATAGTGGAGCCTCAGCCTCTATGTATGAATCATCACGAGATATACTATGGATCGCTAGTTGGGATGGGCAGACCATTTATGATCGAGCGAGGCTTAGAACTAAGGGTGCAAGTTTGATAGGGAATGAGCGGATGGCAGAGGGACGCAAGTTGCTCGAGGGTCGAGGGACGGAGATCAGGCAGGACGCAACACATCAGCGCCCTTTGTGAGTTCCCAGGTCTCGCGTGTGGGATAGAGCGTGGGTGTCAAAGCAGCCTCAAAACCAAAACGAGTTGTTGGAATGCAATGGATAGATAATCATGGGGGAAGTTGACAGCGCTGGTCGGGCCGCGAATCCAGATCGAGCGGATGCTTCAACGGGAATGAAAGTAGTTGGGGGAAAATCTTAGGCTCAATAAGTGCATGGAAGCGTGCATAAGTTCCAAAAAGGGGAGGGGGGACGACTACCATCATCCCGTTTCGACCGAATAAATTGCCTAATCAGTTGAACCCGGGTGCCGAAAACAGAATCTCGACATTTCATCCGCGGTATTGTATCATTCCGATTCATAGGATCTTGACATTGTTGTTGCTGGATTGTCTCATTCGCAGGTCGTTCTATGGGAGCCATCATACCATAACTATGTTGTACTCCCTCTAAATAGAACTACTGAATCGTTTTTTTTCTGCGATAGTTTGAGTGAGCTGTGGTCAAGCTTTCCGCCAACTTGAGCGTAATAATAATAAATCATATCATAACAGAAGAAGAATTTTTTGAGCCCCCTTCTAACAAAATAAGAGGAAAGTCCAACTCAAATTCTGGCTGGCGCCCTAAGGGAAACAACAAAAGAGGCGACAATAAAGAGGGCAATAAGCAGCACAATGAAGTGAATGTTGTGGCCCCCACGCTTGTGGAATGGAAAGGCAACGCCCGCAACAACAGTAACCGCAGCAGCAAAGGAACGACAATCAGAGGCAAAAAGAAAAGCAGGTGCCATACAACTATGAAGGCCAAGGAGAGCGCCCTCGACGAGAATTCACCCTGCTTGCATTATCGCTAAGCCAAATTCTGCCTAAATTGCTGGAGCATAGACTAGTCAGACCCTTCCCTCCCTTTGAAGAAAAAAATCTAAGATTTCATAGAAGAAGGAAAAATCAACGTGGCGGATGAACAGGAAGCTCCACCGAAAGAAGAAGAGGAAATAATACTCGAGTTTCTAGAAATGTTTCAAGAGGGAGTTAAGTTCCATGGGAAGAGGAAAATGAAGAAAAAGAGAAAGAAAAGAAGCCAGTAGGTCCTTTTCCGCTTGACCGCTAACTGCTAATAACTCATGAGCAAAGCCGCCTTCGGTCCTTCGCTTAGTAAGCCCCTCTTCGAGCCTCTACTGAACTGAATTCCGCTCGCCATGTTCTACCGTCCAAGGCCGGCCGTTCTAAGTTCCGGGGTTGGGTCGGATAGGACCAGACCCAATCGGCTGGTTGACCATGTTCCCAGAAAAAAGATATTTTCGAGAAACGACGAGTACGACTGAAGTGGCAATACATACAAATCTATTTACGGATCTATATGCTTCGATTGGAACTGGAAGTTCCAGAACAGGCGGCTGGTATACGACCATAATGAAACTGCCTTTTCTTTTTTTTATTTGGATAGGATTTATGTTGGCTTCGTTGGGAGGCTCGCGTAGTTTGTTACGTCAGCTCCAAAAGGATAAGTTGCGTTGGAATCGAGAAAGTTCCGTGGAGTTTCTAATTGCATAAAAGGAGTCAAAGTAGTGGCTGCGGCGCGTTGAGGCACTTCTTCGACGGTCCCCGTCTGCCCGGCCTGTTTGTTTGCCGGATGTGATCGCTACTAGTCAAGGAGAGAAAAGAGTTTAGTTAGGACTTGAAAGATAATGCGATAACGAGTCCGACATTGACAAACGAGGATTGGCCTCGAAGTTTCACTACTCCTTGCGACTTTCGGACACTGACAGAACACGAACCAATATTGAGCGAGTTCCGATCCCGTCCCAGGAGTAAGCCTAGCCAGATTGAATTCTCGTGGCAATCAAAGACGGGCACACACTTAGAAGCAAGTCCTATGGATCGGGGTTAAGATGAGACAAGACCAAAAAAAAAAAAATTACCTCTACGAGCCCTCCCCATAAAACCTTCTAAGTAAGATAAGAGGCAGAATAATGGAACTTCTTTCCGCATCTGAGCGAGCGGCGAAGATCCCCGCGCAGTAGCTGTGAGTCACACGATCATGATGAGACCTGTGCGTGTGACACGAAAAATCGGGAATTAAATATCCGGCACTTCTAATTGCACAGGATTGCTATGCGGACTCGAAAAAGAAAGAAAAATCTTCCTATTTGGAGAGATGGACCTCACCTCCCTTTGATACACCACTTCCCAAGCACTCATCCCAAACCTTCTGCCTAGTGGCGTAAGCGCGTTCTTTTACCTCTTCGAAAGCGCAACCCCTCTAAGCAGCCTACCCAGCTCGGGCTAGCTCAGCTCTCCCTCATTCATTTCACTGAACCTGAACTCTTCCACCAAGAAGACAAGCGGAGCGATCAGTGGGATCCCGTTTTCTTTGTCTGTTAAGCCTCACAGCATTGGTTGTTATTCTTTTGTCGAATCCGAGTTCTTCATGCCATGAAGACCAGCCAAGCCGAACTAAAGCTCCACAACCCGTTCTTCCCGTTCAACCCTTCTCGTCCTTACTTTACTTTCAATGGAGCCCATCTGTATCCTTCCCAGCGACCCTGCTTGTGTCGACCAGCCAAGCAGATGTGATTCTGTCTCTTCCTTTCCTATTCTCACTGACATGTTGGTTGACTCTTTCTCCTTGTTCGTTTCACTCCTTTCCGTGAAGAGCACAGTAGGCACCAAGTCGCAGTGACAACGCCTTACAGCGGTAGTCCTCCAGTAATCAAGCAAGAACAAAAAAGGCTAGGCTTTTCCGTTCTCAACCACTAAGGAGCTTCTTCAGAGGCGGAGAGAATTGCCTAAGGCTATAGGGTTAGAAAGGTGAGGGCGGGGCACTTTCCCAGACTTAATAGTATTCAACGGAATAGAGGGAAGATTATAAGCAAAGGCTTCGGCTAGCCAAGTGAGTGAGCACGGGTAGGCAACGAATTCACTGATCTTTCCGAAAACGAGGTCCTATTTCCTTACTTATATATGTTTACGTCGTAGTTTTTTTTAATCACAGCGCCAGGCCATAAATAGGAAAGAGACGGCTAAAGGCCCAGCACCGATAGCGAAGTCCGAGCTTAAGTAAGCGAGGGCAGAAAACTCTTTGAAAAGGTGAATGTGGCGAAACGAAAGCTAATGAGCGGTGGGAGATGAGCCTAAAAGAAAAAAGATCGAAAAGAATGAGTTCAGATTCACGGTTTGAAATAGTAAATCCCAGTACCCCCCCTTTTCTCCTCGATCTTCAAAGCCCCAGCACTATGTGCATCGCCACATCAAGGTGACAGGATTCGAACCAAGCACCTCTGGAATAAAAAAAAAGAAACCCGAAATGAAAAAGAAAGAAGAGAAATTGGGCCATGTTTCCCGAGAGAGGCCGCCTTCTCTCAGGCCAGCAGTCTTCTACTTCTAGTCGACTGCTCTATGACGGGCTTCCCTCTTTCCTGGGATCTGCTCGCTCGTCTACGCTTTGACCCAGCAAGTCATAATTAAAAAATGATGCTTCCTTGCCTGCTAAAAGGTATAGGTGCAATTTAGAACAGTCAATAAAAAAATGGAAATAGTGAATCAGGATCTAGACTATCCTCTATACCGGATAGATATGTCTCTATGAGCTACTACGCCAATCTTTATATGTTTTGGCCACGTCCGTTTCCGCTCCGAAGAGGAAGGTTTGGATCTTTCAATCTTATGTCGTGAGGGATGTGACCTATGTTAGGTCCATAAGATACCACAGCTTTTGGTGTTCTATGATTCACCTCCGAATAATGAGTAGGTAGTTCGATCCTTTTTATTTTTCTCTTCATAGTAAACTGATGGGGGGGTGCGAAGCAATAGGTCGAATTACTATATAAAGAAGAGTTGTAAACTATAGCACTTCTTGCTCGAGTAGGAAGATTTCGGGTTTTATCGTTCCTTCTCTTCGATAAGAATAGGGATTTGAAATGAAAAAAATGCCTCTTCATTCTATTGTGCTCAGCGAATAAACTGCCTAAGCATACTTTTTCGGATCCAAACTTCTTTGTTCTTTCTAAGTCTTCTTTTTGCATAGAAGAACGTAACTGTTGCAAAAACCGGGATTTTAGTAGTAGGCGGCATCCCCTCTTAGTTTTGAGTAGGCGGAACCATTCTGTTTTGGTTCTTATCCACATTCTTACCGGGTGATCCAGGAATTTGCCTATGATTTTTTCAACTGAAATTTCGATATAGAAAGATCTCCTTATTTCTTCACCGCGGGTTCTTGCATCATTTTCTTGAAAAGATATTATATCACCGTGGGATACTTTAAAATGAGTAATGCTCACTATTACATTATTCACACAAACCCTTTGATGACTTATCGGCTGCCTTGCTTGAGGAATAGTTTCACTAAAATGGAGACGAACCGGAATAACGTCCGATCTTGTTTCTGGATTGAGTAGAAAAGGGATATATGAAGTTCGTTCTGTTCCTCTGTGCATCTCTGTGATGGGTAAATCCCCATGAAAAAGGGGCAACTTTCGTGTAGTTTGTGATTGGATGTAACTGTTAAGATTTTCTCTCGGAGAAATCTTTCTCTTAATAGATCTCTTTTTGTTCCTCAATCTTCGGAGAATGCGGCGTTGTATTATTGTAAGTTCTCTGTTCCAAACATTTCCTGAAGCTGCTGGCGGGCGGATGGAGAATGTCCTACTTCGATCCAGCAACTTGTTAGGAGTAGGTTTTGGCTTGCCCCTTTCTATGTTATTAGTAAAGCGCTAACGCCCTATCTATAGGTTGGGGTTTCGGCTCGCGTAGGGACGCTCACCTTTTTAGGCTCCCTTCGCTCCACCAGCCTTGATTGTCGGATGGAAGTACCAAGGTGCGTCTGGTGGTATCAATCGTATATAAGATCACAGCTGCATGACGGAGTGATCTTTCCCTCTTCAACTAGCCGGTGGTGAGATCATTAGTGAAAGAAGGATCAACAACGATGAAAGAGGAGTAGGAGTAGGACGGAATCGAATGATTACGAGATCGAGAATGATACAAAGCCAAGAGGGGAGAGCACTTAGACAATTCACTTTGAGTACAGGGAAGTCTGCTGGTAGGAATAGCTCAGGGTGTATTACGGTTTTTCACCGAGGGCATGGAATGTCTCATTTTTTGGTCAGAATTTCGATCGTTATATTATTATTCACTTTTTTCTACTTAGCTTTTCTATTAATGGGTACGGATTTCGATCTGATCCTTAGAAAAGTACTACTCCGCAAGGGGCTCAACTTCATTTTTTAGACTAGGAGGGGGTGCCGTAGGTTTCTTTTTTTTTTTCTTTTCTTATCTTTGATGGATCCCGATTTTACTAGTATGCTCCCCCAATCGGGAACTTCGGGTCCATCAAGTTCGGAAGGGCGAGTCCCACAAACAGAAGTGGAACACCGGGAAACAAGGGGAGTAACTACTTCTTCCTCAAAGGGTAGATGGTTCCTTGATCTCAATCAGGAGCCGGGTCGGGAGGAATATTTTTAAGCTCGCACCGCGGAGGAGACCCATATGGATCCGTATCATGAGCTAGATCCCGTCAGAATTCAAACTATTTTGGATCAACAAGATCGCGAAGCTATTTTTCTCAAAAAGCACGAAATAAGAAAAGTGCTGGAGGATGTCGTCAGGAAAGAAATAGATAGGCGAGGAATGAGTCATTCAGATTTCGATTTTCGACGAATAGACCAGCTATTCGATCGATTTATCAACCAAGGTGAAAAGAGGGGCAGCTTGAAAGAGGAGCATTCTCGGGTTTCCCGCCTTTTAACCGGCGTCAAAAAGGACACACACGGAATGCTCTATCAGTTTAGTTTAAAAATTGCGTTGCCGGTACTCTCATGGAGTACATTATCCAAGAAGAGAAAGAAAAATAAGCTTTTCTTAATCTCGGCAACCTCCCCGCCTCCTTCTAGTTCGAAAGTTTTTTAATGGGCTTTTCTTCTTTTCTTTTTTCCGGTATGCCGCTCCGCGAGCAAGGAGCGAGAAATCAAAGTGGGCTGTGGTGATGTCAGAATTTGCACCTATTTGTATCTATTTAGTGATCAGTCCGCTAGTTTCTTTGATCCCACTCGGTGTTCCTTTTCTATTTGCTTCCAATAGTTCGACCTATCCAGAAAAATTGTCGGCCTACGAATGTGGTTTCGATCCTTTCAGTGATGCCAGAAGTCGTTTCGATATACGATTTTATCTTGTTTCAATTTTATTTATTATCCCTGATCTGGAAGTAACCTTTTTCTTTCCTTGGGCAGTATCTCTCAACAAGATTGATCCGTTTGGATCTTGGTCCATGATGGCCTTTTTATTTATTTTGACGATTGGATTTCTCTATGAATGGAAAAGGGGTGCTTCGGATCGGGAATAAGCACTAGTGATAGGGCAAAAAGAGGGGGTAAGGCAGGATAAAGAAAAGAGCGATGCCTACAAACAATCAATTGATTCGTCATGGTAGAGAAGAAAAACGGCGCACGGACCGTACTCGAGCTTTGGATCAATGTCCCCAGAAGCAAGGAGTATGCCCGCGTGTTTCAACGAGAACACCGAAAAAACCTAATTCAGCTCTACGTAAGATAGCCAAAGTACGGTTGAGCAATCGACATGATATATTTGCTCACATTCCGGGTGAAGGTCATAATTTGCAGGAGCATTCTATGGTCTTAATAAGAGGAGGTAGAGTAAAAGATTCGCCAGGTGTGAAATCCCATTGTATTCGAGGAGTCAAGGATTTACTGGGAATTCCGGATCGAAGAAGAGGCAGATCAAAATATGGTGCGGAAAAACCCAAATAGATATGAATGGAAGATGTCTCTGGAACTTGCTTTTATCAGAAAGTCGACGACTTGGCTTTCAACTAATCTCTTTTCATCCCAAGGCTAGCTGTCCAAGGGGAAAAGGGTACACAGCCGGTAAACCAATCTGTCCTCTCATTCTTTCATTACTCATTTTAAACTTTACCACGGTGATATAATAAAATAATAAAGGCTCAAAAAAGGAAATTGCCGCTCTAGGGTTAAAGTTCCGAGAAGAACTCCTAGTTCCACAGTCGAAGGCGCAACATGACTCTTTGACAGTTCAGCTCAGTCCAGTATTCCTCCTCTGTGGAGACGAGTGCCTTCCACACTCCTTCCTTTCTGGGTCTATCGCTTTGCCTGAACCAAATTCAAGGAATGGTTGTCGTCCAGACCTTCTTTTTTTTTTCCCATACTTCTTTTCTTTTTGTTGGCGGTGCGGAGCCTGCGCATTGGGATTCTCGCCCTCTACTGTCAAGATTAAACGTTTTTGCGGAGGAGTACCTTTCTTGTAATCAATTACGTCACCTAGACCTTACTAAAGCGTATGTGTAAATAAACCTTGATCTGTCTAGTTCCTCAGAACGTTGCATCGGGCAGGAACCTCAGGCCTGGAATCCTCCAACTCTGAACACGCACTTCCTTTCCTCAGGCATACGTATCCACCAAAGGCATTCCTCTTTCTTAGAATTTCTAACGTCCCCCCTCGTCTTATTCATTCACCTTATTTCTAATATGGTTGGCCATACCCAACAATCTCAAGAGCTTGGACCGCTTTTGCCCATTCCGTTCCAAGAGGTGGAGCCGAAACGGAGACGAAGCCCTAACTAGATCATTCTCTCCCCAAGGGTCGAGCCAGCCGTTACCTTCCTTTCAGATAGGTCCTTCCTTGCGTACTATACTTATAGAATTCCAGTTTCGTGAAACGTGTCCATAACTTTATAATAGATCTAATTTGGATGAATACACGGGAAGCCCAGAGACCTCATTTGGCATTGTGTGGCTTCCTTAATTTGAATTGCACTAGCGCACTCAGGTGAGCTGCAAGCCGTTGGTTGAACAATAGGGGCTCTCTGGAAGAAGGTACCACCCAATCTTAGCAGAAGACATGTTAGTAGGACGACTCAGCTGTCTTTGACGAAGGCTATTGCCTCTGATAAGCCGAATGACGAGAATTGCAACAGTTCCAGACCTCGTGCCGCTGCTCCTGTTCTCTTGGCTTTCATCCGTGGAGAACACAACTTTTCGTCTGCGCGTTGCTCCTACAACCACTTTCTTTGCTGTGGTTTTTAAAGCAACCTTGGGCTCGTTAAGCCTAATGCTCATGGTGGATTTTCCCATCAGATGCAACCGTAGCAGGGCTTATGGCAGGGACTGTTTCTGTTGTGTAATTGCAGCACCCGAGAAGCACCCACGGTCTGATATTTCACCACAAGGACCTATCTTTTGTCACTAATGCGGTCTATTTTCGATCATGATGGAGATGGGAGAGTAATGAATTTAGTTGAATCTCTACTACTCTGCCATCCACTTTGGCTTCCGAAACATCACCAAGCCTGATACCGAACAAGGCTAAGGCTGCTTCCATCACCCTCTTAATTCTCTCCTTCTTTTAGGTTTGAATTTCTTACTGTGCTTTTAGTGAAATAGCAATGATTCGAAGGACTTCGCTGCTTTTTACTTTTCTCTTTCTCCTGTAGGGTTATAGGGAGGTTGGTTAGAGCCAGGTTGATCGTGGGACGGACGGGGAAGCAGGGGCTAGGTTCCATAACTCCAGCTCTTCCGACCGAAGGTATTCATTCATTGAGTTGAAATGTCGCATGATTGAAACTGCAGGAAAGGGGGGACTTACTTCAGTTCTCAGAGTGGGGCGGCGTGACCGCATGGCCCCTTGCTTGGCTTTCGGGATTGGACTTCCTTTACTTAGCAACACGAAAGAGAAGGCAAAAAGAAAGGCTTATAACTAGAGGGAGCCCGTTCTCTAGTGTAAAGAAGAGGGAGAAAAACCTTGTCCAAGAATTCATCTATTCCCCCAGGTACCTCTCAAGCAAGAGAAGTAGGAGCAGCGTCCACATCATAGGTTCCAGCCGCTCGGTATGGAGAGTTTGTCGTTTCCCTGTGTGGGGCTAATAATGATAATAGACCTTGAGGAGAGATTCAAATCATTTTCAAACATAAAGTCTGGCACGATCATATTACAACGCGAATTCCATCAAAAGTCCGGTTGTCCTCTACATCAAAGTGCTCCTCGTCCTGAACATTCAACGCAGGGACTGGACTGGTGGCTCACGCCGCACACGACCTACTAGGGTAGGGTTCAATCAAGTGTAATGATTCTTCCAGTCAATGAGATGCCTTCTTTATTGATCGGGATGAACCAACCCGTTTGAACTAGAATGAGCGGCACACACATCCCTAACGAGCTGTAAGCTTCAGAGACGTATCGCTTATTTCGTTTCAGAGCAGGTGGTCCGTTACTAATGAATTCTGGTAGCAACCTATCTCCCAAACTGAGTGAGCCCGAAATTTATCATTAAAGCCTCTCGATTCAGAGAGGGAATTGCACCAAATATTATGAAACGATAAAACTATTGATATATAGCTTTTTCTTCTATTTTGCACATCCCATTTCTTTCTCCTGCCAAACAGGGCATGGAGGTGTAGATTTTCTCTACACCGAGCATCAAAGCTAGTTTCATCAGTTGATCAAGTGGTTTAAGCAATTCAATCGGTTCCAACGGCAGATCGAGTGGTTTACCTTGAATCATAATCGGTTCATCCCGCAGCAAAGGTAAAGGCACCACTATATATCAGCAATGTAGGCGAAGGCAGAGGTCGCCGCAGGATAGGAGGAAGCAAGCAGTTCCTAATCCAATTGTCGACCCGGACCCCGCCACTAGCATCTCTGGAACCCTTTTTAGGAGACCCAATCCTAGTTCTAACGGCCTAGATATTTCATCACTCTGGTCTATATCGGAGTAAGTCATATATGAATAGGAAAAAAAATGGATAAGGAAAACATCTGCAGATCGGAGTCGTTCAACAGTCAAGTAAGAAAGTAAAGCTTTCCATCAGTCAAGCAGCAAAGACAGATGGGGGTTCAATAGGTTCAATAGCTGCTTCTTCTCAACCTCCCCAGGGAAGTCAGTAAGGTACCCAGGGCGCAAGGTGGAGAAGGCTGGGCCTCTACTAGGAGAAAGAGCTCTTGATGATCTGGGATAGTCCGATGATATCCATTGCCCAAGCTCGAAATGTCCAAGGCTTGATAATCGGGTCTAAGTCGGAAGCCGGCTTGTGCTGGATTGGTCCATACCTCTGGCAGGCATCGCAGCTCTTAGCATGTGCTATGCAATCTGACAGGACCTTAGGCCAGTAATGGCCATGTCTCCGGATCAACCAAGGCATCTTCACAAACTCATGTGCCCGGGAGTCAGTCTTTTCGATGAGCTAACTAGAAGCTTATAGGAGAGCGCTAGCGTGCACACTTCCGTTGATGTGCTTCACCGATCGATGGAATCTTTTTTACATTGATTAGTCGGACCTAGACCAATGCTACTCATTCTGATCTCAGCTGCTTTGTCTCTTTCTCGGGTACATCCCATACATACAAAGACTGGAGGAAGCAACCTTTGATCATCAGCATTAGAGAGCCGGTCCTTGAAAGAGCGTCATTAGTCTAGCTCGTCATGACTCGATCATGGCCTTAGGCGGAATTGGTCCTGGCCGGAAGAACGAAAGATAGCGGCAAGCACAGAGCAGTCGTCCAAAGGGGTTCCGTAGAGTAGTCTAACCCCGGGTCAATCCTTTGAGCTTTCTCCATGTCCGACAGAGAAAACTTGGTGCAAATCGGGGTGATGTAATCCACTGCTCGTCTAACTAATGTACTTATGTAGTTCCACGCAAATATGGCTGCCCTGAAAATCCGTCGTTGCTAAAGAAGAGAGTCGAGCCATAACGGATTGATGTGGCGTAGCGGCGACTGGAATCGATCTGAATGAAGCTTCAAGCGTAGTTCCGGGGCTTCTCCTATACCCCTCCTATATGGAGGAAGATTAGGTGGGGAAGGTCATAGTGAAAGCAGCAAGCTGGAAAGTAGCCGTTGATCTAGTTGCTTCTATTTTAATCGAGATTGCCCTGGTATTCGTAAGACCTCTCTTTGCCGAATTGACTGTTCACTCTGTTCCCATGAACAGAGAATTTATCTTCTTTCATCCGTTGAGTTTGGTTCTATCGTAACTACACTAAATAAGTAGTTGATCTATCCCGTTAAAAGATGTTGAGAAAGGGCACTTGCTCTTACCGCTCTTAGAGTAAGTGCTGCAAAGTGAGTAGGAAGAGGGCCGGATTATTCTTTCTTTACTTGATAGGTCTTAAGGTGACTCCGAGGATTAAAAAATGCTTGACTGACGGCGGTCCTACCCCGAACTCTCATTCCAGTACTTTCACCGCCTCAAGGCTAGATAAAAACTTGCTTAATGTGCCTGATGTTTTCACAATAATAGCGTAGTCAAGTAGCCCAGAAAGGGAATCTATTTCTTAAGGATGCCGAGAAGAAGCTCTTCTCTCTTGCTTGAACCTGACGGAACGGAATGAAAAGAGAGAAGGAAGTAGTGCTCCAAAGAGTACTACGACCGTCATCGTATAGCTAGTCCGAGGCAGAGAATATCATATCATAAAGAAGCGTTCTTTTCTCATTAGCTTTAGACCACCTGATGAGAGCCGGTGAGACTCCCGGTAGAATAGGAGAGATAGATAGTACTAAAGGATAAATCCTCAGTCTACGATTACCTCTCCCGGGTAAAGGAAGTGCGCGTGGGGCGAGATGAATAGGGTGCCAGCCATATATCTTTCGAGTTTCACGTGGATCAACATATATTAATATATACTTAAAAGACCAGTAGTCGTCCACTTCGAAATCTTTTTCTTTTTGACTCTTTGTAAAACGTCGCATTCAATCTCTAGTTGTAAACCCTTCCATTTGACCACTCGAAAAACCTTCTATTCAACCGATAGTCAACCTTCCGAACTGACCGCGAATTTCAAATGTTCGGAATTGTCCTCTCTTCTAACAAGAGGAGGTTTCATTAGCCAGACATTTACTTTGTTCATAAACAGGCTTCTCGATCCTCTCTCTACTCGATTTACCAAAGCAATTTGTTTAAGACCAACCTTTGTTGTTGTCTAAGCACACCGAAATTCACTTTCATTTACCCAGAATACAATTGCTAGTACTGTCCTATCGCAAGGAAATCCCCACTTTTTGGGTTCTAATTAAAGTACCAAAGGTAAGAAAGTACAGGCGGACCTTACTTGATGCTATCAACCTCTCGTCCGGTGATATCAATATAGGCATTCATTTGGTCATTTCCTTTTTAGGACTTCCTTTAGAGTAAGAGCACCTCTCGTGCAAGAAAGAGATTTGAGTTTGGGCACATAAGAAAAAGGCTGTGGTGAGCCCAAGCTGAGCAAGCAAGTCTTGGTTGCTAAGGGCAGGCCTCTTCGTTCTCAGTGAGGATAGAGTCAAATTACTTTGCTTTCAAGCGCCTATGCTCTTTCAGTCGTTTTGTTCCTAGGATGGTTTTCCCCTCTTAGAGGCACTTTCTTTTCTGTCTTGGTGCTAAAAACGACCGACCAATTCATTATGGGTCTTTCGTAACTCTAAACACACCTCATATAAGCAAGAAGAGGTTGCGCAAAAGCAAAGATTGTTTGGTCGTTCTCTCTACCACAGGTGCCCTTTCTGCCTTCGTTGCACCTGAGAACTCAAAAGAAGGTCCAGTTCATGCCCGGTTAGTTGGGCTTCGTGGTTTAAAGTCCCCATCTCAAAACAAAGGAAGATACTACTATCTGAATACGGAATTCCAGGTGGAAAAGCGCCTACTTTATCTGGGTCGAGCACTCTAGCAGAAGTGCTTCTTCCTTCCAGCCTCAGAGGGACAACAGGGGAATCCCCCCCCCCAGGTTGGCTACCTGCTCTTGTGGGATTCCCGGCAAGGGAGAAAGCGGTCGGGTGAACACTAGCGGAACACTGACCTAATTGGGATTGGAAGTGGGGGATGGTGTGCAAGGAGACAGACCTCGAGCTACTAACAAGTTCTATAAGGGGTCAGAGCAAGAGGGGTCGGTAGTTAGCTGCGCAGCAACCAATCCACCTAACGGGAATAAATCAATCCCAGATAAAGTCCATGTGGCCTCGTGATTAGACGAAGAGAATACTCCATCATCATGCGCACCAAGGGTTTAAGCTCCATCTTCTATATACGCAACCCCGGAGATCCATGTCACACTGGGAATCAGCCGCCACTAACTGGAAAAAGGAGCATATGACTGCCAGTAACACTAAAACCCCACGACCAGATAGTGCGAAATGAAGCCCAAAGCAAGGACCCGAGCATTGTATTAAACACAGGGGTGATCTATCTTCTAATAGACAGGAACGGAGCATCTGTTCTACTATAGGATCGTTGGGGAGATGAAGGAAAAAGTGGCATCCATTCACCCGGAGGTAAAGGGAAGTCGCTAATAACTGAATACTAAGCCAATCAAAGACTAACAACCAAGGTATATCAATTCCATTCAAGTTGGTTCAGTTATTCTTATTTTATAGGCAAATAGGTCTAAGGTCTTCGTCGAGAAGAAGCATCTAGCACGCACTTCAATCCAAAGAAGCAAGACGAATCTCTTTTTCTTTCTATAAAAAATGAATTACGTAATCAGGGTTAAAACACATACATATGGAGAGGTGCAAAGGACAGATGATAAGAATTACCAGGGTCTATCAGCGGTACCGGTACGAATGACTTTATTTAATTATATAGCCCCTCTTCCAATTCCACGAATAGATTCGATCCATTAGGTTTTTTTTACTCTTTCTTCTTTAGATTGCACTACTTTTCCGAGCCCTAGTTTGCAGCTTTTGTTGAGCCTGCCTACCTTTCCTTCTTTTTTGTGGCCTAGCTTTGATCCTACGGAGCTGGGGCAGTGCATTCGGCTGCTTGTTTACTTGGCCCTTCTTCTTTCAATCAGCCAGCTCGACCATAGGTAGAGGAGCTTCAAGAAGTGTAGGGAACTACAGCCCCGTTGTTAACAGAACGACTTTCCGCTGTAATAGAATCCATCCGTATAAATTTGTTAATAATCTATTCTATTGATGACACCTGTTGGATTACTTCCGAAAAGCAAGCAAGTCCTTAGGTTTAGGTATTTCCTTCCTCTCGAAAGGGCTCGACTTCCTGTCCAGTCTACCTTTGAAGCCTTGTTCCCATTTCCTTCGTGTAAGTGAAATCGGTCTTAGTTGGATGAGAATAATCTCATTCTTACTACGGTTGGTTAAGCAATGCTCTTCGCTGCGGGAAGAACCTGAGAATCACTTTCCTTTGCTGAAGGGCGGGATAGAGCTCAAAGACAGGCTGAGGGCAGAGAAGGACAGACGAGACAAGGAAGCCTTCCGTTGATTGTACGTTTACGCTTTGTTTAAGCAGCTTTTAATGCGCCGCTTCTGTAAAGAAAGAAAGGAGAACAGAGAGGCTAAGGCTAACTAACTTACATGATTTCAACTATGCCTGAAAAGTGAACAAGAAGAGTGTTCACTGGTAGCTAATATGGAAAGAGAAGAAGCCGTTCCTTCGCTGCTTGCTTTGCGCGCTAAGAGCTTACTTGTTGCCTTGCCTGCGTTAGGAGAGGAATGAACGAAGGAAAGAAGAGTTGTACCGAAGACTTTTGCTTAGCATACAAGACAGAGTTCCCTTAGCCGTGCAGTGAGCAGTACTCCGTCAACAGAGTCGACAAGGCAGTCATAGGTAGCTAGACAGAGAGTAGGATTACCAGTCCCCCTTGCTTCTGCCAAGCATCGCTGCTTCCGAATTGATCGAATAAAATAAATCATGACCGCCCGGTGGAATAAAGATGTAGCTATCTTTCTTTCACTCATCGAGCGAAAACCCGCCACTTCCATCGAGAGGGAAATGAATGCTCCTGCAACCATTAAGGTCGGGTGAGTGTCGAATCCTGGTTCAATCTGTTCGATAGCACAGCACCTCCTGAGTCTATCAACTCAAGCCGTGGCACTAATTATCATCTCTTAGCCCCTGATCCTTCCCTTTTTGAAGCTTACAACTAAGTGTAAAAGAAAAGGCCCTTCGATCGACAGAAATCTCTATCTAAAGCAAATGATCCGTCCCTCCTTCCAGAGAAAATCTGTCTCATTCGGGGCGATGGATGTCTGCACAGGTATTAATCCTTCCATTTAAATAAAATACTGAAATTACCACAACTGCCACTCCTCTAACTGGATCGCTGGGAACTGGCATTAGAACTCCATGGGCTTATGTGCCTTAAAATAGGACTAGAAATGCATCTGAAACTGCTTCGTTTAGCTCGTTTAGACCGTTAGACACGTTAGGATAGAAAAAGTAGCCACGTTAGGCCTCTTAGCCAAGGTCTTACAGGTATGCCTCGTATGCTCGGTATGAAACTTATGCCCTTCTTTAGCTATTACGCTCGTTAGCATGTTATTAAAAGAAAGATATTACTGTTATATTACTATCCATATTCTGGGAACCTCGGCTCAGCTTATACTCCTAGATATATACATTACGGTACTATCAATCAACAAGCTCTGTCAACAGGTAAAAAACTCCTCCATCATTGGTGGTGAAGGCTAAGTAGGGTCGGCCGCAGGAGCAACCTAGGCTTCTACTCTCTAGCTCTGCCGCTGGTGCTATTTATTCCGCCTCCACAAGCTGCGAACTCTTCGTAGTAACGCGGGATTCTACTGCTTATTAAGGCTGGCTTAGGGCTCACTCGTAGCTACCCTATAAAATAAGAGTTTGATTCTTCCTCTCTATTCTACTTAGACCCGGAAATCTCCGACAAAAGCATAAAATATCCCTACTCTAAATATAGCCTCTCCGATCGATTTCGTACCGTCACCGACTCCGCCATCAGAGAATCAAAGCTTTAAGTCAGTTTCTCTCGCTGCTGGTGATGGGTCTTTAACGAATGCAACTCTTTTTTTTTGTTATGCCTCAACCGAATCAACAGGATCTACTGTTGGCTTTGAAGGGGAATTGATCTATGGTCGATCTCGTAACAAATAAATAAGGATTTCTAGTTGTACCTTGTAAAAAGACTTCTTTCTTTTTAGTTCTTTCAAGGGTTCATAAGGGAGAGTTAAGCGAAGGAAGGATAAGAATAGATTAGCTGGTAACTCTTTCTCTTTGAAAAAGCTGTATGTAAGTACGGTTCTTTCGGGAATTAAATAGAAAGCAACCCTGTTCTTTTCTATTCTACAAATAGAGAAAAACCAGCTGAGCGACCTGAACCACTTTCCTAAACTCTGATAAGAATTTTCAGTCCTTTGCTCTAACCAGCTGAGCTACCTGAACCACTTTCCTAAACTCTAATAAGGATTTTCAGTCCTTTGCTCTAACCATCTGAGCTACCTAAACAACTTAAAAAAAGTGGAAGAAGGAGGATTTTCAGTCCTTTGCTCTAACCAGCTGAGCTACCTAAACCACTTTCCTAAAGTCTGTTTTCTTCATCGAATAGCGCCCTACCTTACCACTTTCTTAGTAAGGGAAAAGCCCTTTACTAAACTAAAAAAAAAGAGGTTCTTTCTCTCACGTAATTTAGCCCGCCCGTTCCACTTCCGTGCCGGAGGAAATGGGATTCGAACCCATGATACAATCCTCTTGTATGTCGATTTAGCAAACCAATGCCTTAAGCCACTCAGCCATACCTCCAAGTTATCGGAATGGAATTTGATGTGCCGGGTTTGGTTGGTTGCCCGAAGGGCTATCTGATCCGATCAACTGCATAAGCCGTAGCGCGCTAGCGCGCGTACTCTTCCTCTATGAGCGAGACTCTATCAAAAGAAATCTGCCACTCATTGGGCGACACCTTATTTTCTATGAACACCCCACCACTGAATGATGAACTTTGCCAGTCTTCGCCTCCGACCCGACCAGGAGAGAACACAGGGCCAAGCCCTTACTCGCCTGAATGGAATTCATATCTCCTTCGTCTGGTCGAGAAGGGGTAAAGCCCGGATAACTATACTGTTACTCTTCTATTACATTACGGGGAAGTCCATTCTCATCATGATCTATCCATGTTCTACCGTAGTGCCCGGAGAACCAGGCTTGCTTAGCAACCAAATCTAGCTTACCTTACTAACGCGAAGGCTTTTTTCGTTGATTGCACGAGCAAGACGACAAAGCAAAGACTAGCCGCTTTTTTCTCTTTCTTTTTTGACCTTTCCTATCAGTAACAAAGAGGCTGACTCTCTAAAGAAAGTGAAGTGACCTGTAAGCGAGTGAAGTGAACCGTAGGTTGACTACTTAGAAAGTTCTCCCAGGAATATCCTTTCTCAATAATGGCGAAGGATTCAATCCAGACGGAGGTGTCCCTACGGCTACCTTTCAGAGAAGGGATTCCATCTAACTCCTAAGACGGCAGTAAAATGGAGGGAGATGAAGCTCAGGAACAAGCACTCCAACGAGGCGGGGGATCCATGTGAAGCAGACCGGCAACCAGAGATTCCCAAAGGCAAGAACAGTCCGCACCAGTGTGGACGCACGGTATTAAAACTCCCCCCAATAGTATGCCACGGGTTAGGTCAGAAACATACTAAGGTTTGTGCGAGAGTGCCAAGAATCGGGTCAGATTTCGCCTGGGCATGGTAGCTGATTCGCCCTACACTCGGATCACGAGATTCCGTTGTGGTTCACGAGGCCCAGAAGCTCGAAGCATCGCAGCTATGAAGAGATGCTCCTAGTTACCGAGTGGCTAGTTCGGTTGGTGATTCGTTCACCCGCTTACTCGCTTCCAACACAAGTACGCTATCCTTTGTTCGCCCGCTACCACACGGACCGGCTCCCCTCGAATAAGGGGCACTTAAACGCCATAAGAACGCAGACCTCTTTCAAAGAAAATAAAAGCGGCGATACGACTTGATGTCTCAGACCATAAAGATAGGAAAAGGCAATGTTACAAGGGGCCAAACGTACCTCCCGTTCAGGAACCATCTTTTCTACTACACTGAACACCAACCTAATCCTGATTCATCACGGTATATCAATTCCATTCAAGTTGGTTCAGTTATTCTTATTTGTTAGTAGGGAAATAGGTCGAAGGTGTCCATCAAAAAGAGAAGCATTCTTTTATAGTTGTCCCTTTCTTTAGGTATTATTCATTTTATTATTTGGAATATTTTTCTTATTCATTCCGCAGGTGCAGATTCTGCGTCGGAAAAAGCAAGGAAAGCACTTAGTGGTTCAGTTAACTTTCGCTTGGAAGCTCACGCCAATCCCTTGGTCCTAGGTAAGTGCAATGTTATTACACAGGCAGTAAGAAGCGCTTCGACTAGGCGCCTCCTTGCTCGAAGGCAGAGTAGAGTGGTGCGGAAATGCCATGAGGCCAGGCTTCCTTCCCTTTTTTCCATCCACAACCCTATGTCCGTACATGGTTTTTCTTAACCCCAAGCCTGACACAGAACAAGGGCATAGCCAAAGAGCCCGTTGGGATGGGCGAAAAGCTTCCTTCTTATCCTGCTGACGTCCCCTCGCAACTCTCCACGTCTTAATCCTCTTACGTTAAAGAGTTCCTTATTCTCTGCTGGCTTCCCTCCTAGAGCGGGGCCTAGCCAGGCAAGCATCAAAGCCTTTCAGACCCTCCGCTGATCAGATTACCTAGTCGGTTGTGTACGACTTTTCCCGGTTGAAGTCTGAGGCCTCTCAGAAATATCTTCTCGTTTTCCCACTCTTAGAGAACCAATTGGACTGAGCGATGGGATGGCTCTTAGTAGAACGAAAGCATTGGTACCATACTGCCTTGTCCACACCTACCTGATTGCTTTGCTGAGGAATGGAGTTAGTGGACAGAGCGATTTGAAAGAGAGGAGACAGGATTGCCTTCTAAAGGACAGAGGATCGCTGGAATGCTTGGCACACTGAACTCCTAGTAGGAAGAGATAGAATTTGAATCAATGCTCTCATTTCCTTCCGTTCTTGGCACTTTACCTCTTTTATCTTTCCCCTTATCCTGTTCAAAGGCACAGATTCACAGAGCCTCTATCAGATGACGATTGAATGGCTTCCACCACGACACGAAGAACTACTCCTTATTTACGAATAAAAACGACTTGTTGAACCAACGAGTGAAGTTCTGCCGCTAAGACTAAGAGTGATTATGAAAGCTTTCCCCTGACTGAACCCAACGACTCTCGAGTCTTTCCATAGAAAGAGTCCAAGGGGCAAACAAAACAACAATGCCCCTGCCCCTCTAGTTAAGTGATTTCGGTCCAGCTAACCGAACTTCTGCCTATGCCTAATTCCCAAAAGCTTACGCATCGGTACAGAGAGAATGGACTTTATCCCTGATTAGGCCTCAGAGCAGTCCGGCGTGGACGAGAGCAATCTGCGAACCCTGCGGTTTTCCTCTATTCAACGAGCGTACGTTCGATTCAAAGCACTTAGTTTTGACTGACACTATTTAGGAAAGCCAAGCAAGGACTAGATGGATATAATAAAGTCTTTCAACATGCCCCTAAAAGGCCTAGGAAAGCCTCCTCTGGTTAGGGCTATCGGATTCCGGAGTGAGGTCAGTCTTTATCAAGATGACCTCCCGTACTCGCATGAGGGCCACCGCACAGCATTTCAAATAGAGCGCTATGGATAACGACCCAGCTTTCCGTGACATCATCCTTATCCACTTAGTCACAAGGTATATCCCCATATAGTACTCCTTGGTGAGGCAACCAGAGATGCGTAATAGTTGGACCTTCAAAGGCGCACTAAAGAGATCAGTTTTATTAGCCGAGGAATGACTTAGAATGGGGTGACTTTCCCGATATTCCCATGTTCTGAATCCATGAATGTGAGATAAAGTGTTGATTAATCAACCAAAGCCTTATGTAGAATAGAGACGGCTTAAGACAAGGATAGCCTTCTAAGGAAGGATGGTCCCAAACAGGCCTTGCTCAAAGCAAAGAAGAGGTTACTCTTGACTCCGGAAACTCTATTCAGAGGGAGTTGCATAAGGATCACGGGTCAGGTAGAAAGTATAGCCAGTTCAGAAGGCGGGCCTATCAAATCAAATAGTAATGGGTAGAAGAGACAGGCTGGTGGGAGTCGACTCGTCAGCGGGAAGATCCGTCTTTCTATCAGTCTATTGTTCCAACACCAGGCGCCGTGGTACATAAGCCTTTATCAATCGGCTCGGAAATACCATTTATTGCCGGTCATGCTTTTGGCGATCGGAACTTAGTTCTTGGTTAGGCGCTGTGTCTGTGTAACGATCCGGTGCGACGACTTCTGATAAAGCACTCGAACGATTGCCACTGATCGGACTTTGTCCGGAAACCGAACCAAGGCTCGTTCACCTCCTATCACACTTTCCTTTACTCAATTGTTGCGCAGTCGGGCAGCAAGCGTCGGTCCTATAGCCCTAAGCAGCCCGTTTCTCATCCTTTCTGGGACCATTCTGCAGTGCCTGAGAAGGTCGAGTAACTCGAATTGCGAAGTTCGTTCTCGATTAGGCATGCGCGGAGGGAGAGAACGGTGCAATTGCCCCAAACCAAGTCTCATCCCTATCCCCATTTGAAAGGGGCTTCACACTTTGGGAGTTCCTTCTACTTGACCAGCTTATTCGTATTGTAATTACCAGCCCCTCTCTTTTTATTGTCTTCAAAATAAAGATTAGGATTTATGCCTATAATGACTGGTAAGCGTAAATCAACCTATCGTATCGACGAGTACCTCTGTTTTAGACTTGTCTCTTACCATTGCCCTTCGAAAAAGGTAAATGTCTTTGATCTTTCAAAGTTGTAAGTCAACGTGTCTGTGATGCCAGATAGTTAAGTTCGAAGGGGGAAGAAAGCCAATAACTCTTTCTTTATCAACGTAAGTAGCAATAGACTGATCTTAGTCCTTTTACTCTTCTTGGACTGGATTCCCCACTCTAAGGGAAGTGAGCCGAGGAAAGGCAGTGAAGGTTCCGTTCGGGTGGGTGAGAAAATGCTAGATCACTTCCCGCTTCAATTCCGGATACTACTTCCTTTTCAAGCAGTGGAATTTTTTCCCTTCCCTCCGTGTGAGATGAGAGCGCAGTGCTTACCCGAATGCCAGTCTAGTCCTGTCTCATTTTGAAGGGCTAGTGTACATACTCAATCTGTAATTCTCTCGGTTTCTTCTAATTTCCCTGTGTCAATCCCTTACCTTACTTAGGCTGAGGGACTTATTCTGCCTATTCTTCTGACTAGTGCCCCTATTAGTAAAAGGAGAGCTAAGGCAGCGGTTTAGACCTGTATAGTTCGAGTCTGCAAGCATGACCTTTTCTTCTATTAGTCAATCAGTCTAAAGCCAAGCGCATCCACCTTACCCTCTCGTAGTGCTTGATAATGATCTAAGCGGGCGAGCACGCGGTAACCAGCCCATCCAAGGAAGAAGACTCTCTTCCCCTCGAGCGCTTGCTTCTTTTATCTGCCGAATTCTTCATTCTTAGCAAGGCTCTGCCACTACCTCAGTTGACTGAACTCTCTCCTGACCTGAGTCAGTCGAAGTGATATACTATACGTCTACCTTCTTTCTTCATTGCTTCGGAGTACTCTTAGGATCCCTTTTTTGCTTCCTTTTCCTCTTATGCGAGCACGTGCTTAGCTTCAGCCTCAACAACGTATTTCTTATTGATATACTGCATATTCCCATCTTAGCCTCTAACTCCTATGAACCTAACGAAAGACCAAGCTCAAAAAGAGAGGAAAGGAACGAAAGATTTATTGATCTGCCTGAAGCTTTCTTTCCCGTCGTACCCTTCTTCAGATAGAATATTAGGGCTAGATCCCCGGCCATCATAGTTGTTATCATGCTCTTCATGAGCGGATTCTCCATCCCTATCCGACTACCTCATCAGCACCAACCCTGGGATCTGCACCATCTACATGGTAGCTTACTTCACTGCCTACTTGTTCTGTGCCTCCATCATGGCTAGCCTCTCCTTCTATAGGTTCTTCCTCCCGACTAGGATCTGTACCTCCCTCTTTCTGATCCGCATTGGTAGCATTCTTGGTGCATTCATGGCTTTCATGGCTCTTCTCATTGCTTTCATTGTCATCTATATGGGATGAATCCGCGCTATCATAGCACCCTTCAATGGCATCGTCGGGATGAATACCCTCGGTTGAATCACCCATTCCGGCATCACTATCACTATATGGAATGTCGACATCTTCTGTGCCTACTACTTCTATAGGCCCTTCATCCTTGCTCACAGGATCCGCTTTCTTAGCACCCTCGGTTGAGCCACTCGGTTCTTGATCCCTATTAGAAGAATACCCTACCTCTTCGTCACTACTAGTATAGATGTCGTAATCCGAATCATTCCAATAACTATCAGATGAGTCTGTGGAATCCATATATGTCCCATGCTCAACCAGATGCGGGATTGAATCCCTAACTGGAGACTCTTGCTTATGAAGACTAATAAGGGCTTGGCTAGTCAGAGTTAGATCGATTCCATCGGGCATTGTTGGCAACTTAAGGTTATCCGCTTAAAGCTGGCTGCAGAGCCCTCTCGTATTATCTTATCCGACGCTGCACTAACACATCTATGACTTTGACTTTACACATTCTAAGAGTAAGAGTAGCATCCCCGCTCTCTGCTTATCGTTTCAAAGTATAATTCCATGCTTACCCGGTGGTGGACAAAAGCATATGAGTCCTCCTTTTTATAGTATGTTTTAGCCTTCATCACCCTTTGCTTTCCTTCGTTTTGATGTGCCTATCCACGCCTGACGCTCGAGATTAGGCTTCTCTGTTGTCGTCGACTCTGAACGAACACTTTCTTTGAACTACGGACCTAGCTTTCTATCCTGGCCCATTCGGCCCTGCCTTGGACATAGACATAGACTTCTCGGTGTGAGCAACAACTATCAAGCAGCTGGCTAGCCTACCGAGCCATTTTCGCTTAAACTGCGCTTACTTCGCCTTCGAGGAAGCGCTTTGCTGCTGGTTCGCTACTAGATAAATTCTTTCATAACCTTCATTTCGGCAAGCTTGCTTGCATGCTAATAAACCTTCCTTCTTTTTATCCCCAACGACAAAGGAACCTACGGGCAGGGCATTTTCGGGGAGTAGCCCGCTTCCCATGACTCAATAGGGAAATTCCTCGCACATAATTAAGGGAGCCATTGAAAGGTGACTAAAACACCGGAAACAGCGACTACCCGAGCTAATGATAGAGGCAAGAACACTTTCTGACCAGGCCTTAGTATAACCAACCTCACGGATCCAACTCCATCTTTTACACCGATGTATCGTACTCTCTCGACCAGGTCATCATAAAAAAAGACTGCTAAATCTTTCCGAAGTGAGAGAAGGAGGGAAGGCGCGCTACAAGTAACATAACATCCAGTTGAAAAACGGTAGCTAGCTAGGCTAGCGCGCAATGGTTTTCTCTTATAGGGGCTCGCTTCTTCAAGCTCCGCTCAACCTATACTATACAAGGTGCTGCTCGCTTTCTCTCAGCCACTAGTGACTTATGTAGTGCTCGGTATTCCTACGTGCTTCTCCTTGAC